>OY856415.1:152506079-152923579 GCA_963693085.1 Alisma plantago-aquatica
GATTAACAATACATCTTCTATCAAATCCAACATTAGGACGTAAGGTTATTCGCGTCCATAACCCCCACATACTCAAAAGTATGTGCTACAGGAGTTCCCTTAGGAAAACCTGTTTCTCCATCATATATTTTCTGACAATGATGGATCTATGGTCAGGGCTCTACTTGATATCATTGTACTTGATTAGTTAAGTACATTATGACATTCCTTAGCATCAGACATGTTTTCAAACATAAACAAATAAATCAAATGCTATAAAGAAAGAGTACTATTTGTATCAAGTTCACATCACATACTTTCAACATTGAGATATCAATCCCTAACCATCTCATCATTGTGATTCAGGAATGTGGGTATTCAAACCCTTGAATCATCATAACACTTGTTACCAAGTAACATCATATCATCCAGTCATTTCATTAGTATGACCTTTGATTATTGCAATGCTTATATTACTCATGGCTCTATCAACCTATCAAGCTTATATGTTACCACTCACTAGATAACATAGCATATCATTATACTAGAAGCATATAAAGTGTTTTTAATGCATATAACATCATGAATCCTTACCTGGATATGATCACATCTTTATGAGAACCTACATGGTTTACATTTACTAATAACAAGCACATTGTAACTAAATCAGCACAACACAAGTTCTTCTCAAATTATTTATATATGATACCACGGCTGTGCTACCTTGCACGGTCGTGCAAAAGTAAGCTACCACGGTCGTGCTTCATTTCACGGTCGTGTAACAAGGGATTCACCACGACCGTGTCATAACACCACGATTGGTTTCTAGGGTTAGAATTCCCATTTAATCCAAATAGAGTTATTCAAACTCTTAACTTGATTAGGAATAGTGATTCCTTATCTCATACTTTAATCATGGAGTTTCATGCTTAAAAGCATAACTCAGAATTAGGGTTTACTTGTTCATATCATCACTTCACCCTAGATTAGGGTTTACTATTCATGTTACATCACATTACCCTAGATTAGGGTTTAGGTTCATGATTAGGGTTTCATGATCTCTTTACTTAAAGATCATACCCTTGATTACTACATGAATCAAACTTAGATATTAACCCCATGATATCATTCTTCTCAATCTTGATTAGATCATATTAACCCTATTAAATGACATAATGTATCAAGTCATTGTTCTTATAAGCAATTAGGGTTTCTTCCTTAATTGACATTAGTCACTTAGGTACTATTAGGATTTCAACCTTGGTACCATCATTATGTATGAGGATTACTTTCATTCATGATCTTAATAAGGTTAAGATTCATTAATCATTATGATTAGGGTTTCTATGATCTCCTTGTGAATGATCATACCCTAATTATGTGTATTCATACATATTGGAAGTATATTACTTGATTCTCATTCATATTGGAATATTCTGTCTCCTCTTATTATTAGATGATGTTTACATCTCTTATGATTAGATTAAGTCAAACTATCCTTAATAACATAAGTCAAGTCATCACTAGTATGGTCATTAGGGTTTTCTTGATCAAGGGGTGTTGACTACTTAAACTCATCAGGGTACTTGGTAATGTCCACCATTGATTATAACATATATCAATCAACTAATTACTTATTCCCTAAATGTCTTTAGGTATCATTAGGGTTTATATTAATCAACCATTAAACCATATAAGCCTTTAAAATATTAAGTATTCTTGACCTTAAAAGACCCCAAATGGTTTTGTACTTTCAACCACTAAACGGTTTTGAAACCGCATGGAATGGTTCACCGTTTGGTCCCTTTGACTTTCCAGACCGCATGAACAAATACACCATCAAGACCGTTTGCCCAAAAGTGAGGTGAAGACCGTTTGGTCATGTTGACTGTTTGGCCAAGTTTGACTTTGAAACCGTTTGAGTAAATCAATCTTGAAACCGCATGGTCACCAATCAGTTTTGAAACCGCATGACACCAAACGGTCTTGAGACCGTTTGGTCCCAAACGGTCTTGAGACCGTTTGGCCCCAAACGGTCTTGAGACCGTTTGGACTCAAATGGTCTTGAGAACGTTTGGTCCAAACACCTCAAAACTGCATGGACCAAAAAGTGTGTCAACTCTTCCAATTGAGTTAGGGTTTTCAATGTTGAACCCCCCAATTGTTCATGCCATGGTTAACCACTTATAAATTAAGTCAAATAGGTTAACCCTCTACTTATTTGACCCTCAATTGATACTTTATTAGTTACCAATTAGGGTTTGGACCACTTGAATTATGATTTGGAATCAATCATCCTTCAACATGCATCAACCTGGGCCTAATTGATGTTGAACCCATAGAACCATCACTCAATTGGGTCATGACCTGACCCCAAACGGTTTTGGGATCATTTGTTCATTATCCAAACGGTCTTGAGACTGTTTTCTCAAGTCCTCATCAAAAACTAACTCAACCTATTAGGGTTTGAATCATAGATTTGATCATTAGGTCAGTAATCGATTATATTTCAATTTATTGCCTCTAAATCTCCAATCACTTAACCATGGTCAACCCTAAACCTCCAAACGGTCTTGGGTGACCTCCAAATGGTTTTGAAACCGTTTGGACATCATCCAAATGGTTTTGAGACCGTTTTCCCATGATGTCATCAACAATCAAGTCATTTACTTAAGGGTTGAACCCTAGGTTTGGTCACCAAATCAGTACTTAATTACTCAACAACTTGATATGATTGGACCCTCAATTGGTCAACCCTACTTAACCCTAGACCTCCAAACGGTCTTGGGTTGTTACCAAACTGTCTAGAGACCGTTTGAGTGATTCCCAAACAGTTTTGGAAACCGTTTGGGCCACTCAACCCAAACTTCAATATGATTAGTCCATTGAAAACAGCAATGAACCTGATTAGGGTTTAGGTGATTGAAGTGCCTTCAACTTGAGATTTACTTGGAATTAATTAATAATTCTTGGTGGATGATTAACTCATAATGTGTACAACAGATCCCCAAATGGTCAATGCTTGGTCAACTCAACCAAATTGTCTTGGAGACCGTTTGCTTCAATCGGCCTTGTGAAACCGTTTGCCACCAAACGGTTTTGAAACCGTTTGCTTCCAAACGGTTTTGCAAAACTGTTTGGGCACATGGTAGATACCGTTTGATAAAGTAAGAGAAGGATTAACTTTGGAATTAACGTCATACTCTTCTACCTCAAGAACAGGGACTATTCTTCACGGATTTATTAGCAAGAACACATAGAGGTGTCTAAAGAAGGGGAATAGGCAACATTTTCATGAAAGGAAGATGCACTTAACAAAGTTAAAGGTTTAGAGTTATAAAACCCGCCTTAGGATCTGATCTTGAGCTCCAAGCTCCGTAGCTCTAATGGTGGCTTGATCTCCAGAGGTCTTCCAAGGTCTTTTCTTCAAGAATTGGATGGAGAAGATGGCTAGAAACAAGAGTTGTGTAAAGAAAATTAGCAAACCAACCTTGTAATAGGATTTCCTCCATGAATTCGAGCTAGATGGCCATTAAACTTACCCAAATCAGTTTGTTCGTCCTCCTATGCTCTTGAGATCTTCCTTAGTTGGTCCAAAGCAAGAAGATGAGAAGAGGGAATGAAGGGAACGATCCCTTGCCTTGTAATAGAGATGTGCTTATATATTTTGGGTACATTTTCAAGGAAGTGATGATTATTTCCTTATTTCTCATATGGGTCCTTCCCCACTACTTTTGCCACATCTCTCCCTTCTCATCACATGCAAAGCTCTTCCTTATCCACATTTTAGAGGAAACGAAACCAATCATCTTATTTAAGTTGCACATATAAAAGGGTCATATTGCATACATCTTGATTATTTAGATATAAGGACTATCTTTCTTATTTGACTACTCAAATGAGGCACCCTCCTCATTTTCTTTACTCTTCTTGGTGCCAAGTTGCATGAGAAATACTCTAGAGGGTATATTTTACCTATTGCACCCTATGTTTTGGGTAAATTGCACTTTACACCAAAACTAGGTTTTAAAGCACAAGGATTACTCTACAAGCTATATATTGGTGCCCAAGCTTGGAGAATCCATATCACTACATGATATTATTTCTTATGACGTCTCAACATCATAAGAACATCTTAACATGTGCAATTTGCAAGTTAACTCCTCTAATTGGGTAATTTGCACATAGGTCCACTTTTAACAGAACAATACTACAACATTGTTCAAAAAGGACAGAAATGGAAATATATGTTCCTTAGGAGCTTTAATTACATATCAAAAGATAACCACAAGCATCTAATCACATGTCTTAAGCAAAACACCTAGGGTTAGTTCATAACCCAGGTCAGGGATGTTTCAAAGGCAGCTAAACTACTAGCCTTTAACTGGACATCTCCTTCTAGGCTGAGTACATAGGCGGAGGGTCTGAGACACTCTGTGGGTCTCATCTTGGTATGCTCTGTGGGTACCTCTGGGTTACCACCGGGATCTCTAGTTCATGTTGGGTAACCTATCTTCTTTTAGGAGACTTCCTCAAGGGTTTCGTCTCCCCGCACACTTTGTGGGTGCGTTCTGACCCCCGTATACTGGTCGCTTCTAGGGTGGAATGTTTCCTCCCTATAGTGTAGACATCCATAGGAAATCTACGGTGTTCAGGGAACCTATTAGTACTATAACTTCGATTATATCCTTCTCTTAGACTGATTTCATTTAACACTGAATCTTACTGACTACTCAGACTACTGAACTAAATTCAATGATAATACTGAACTGAATGCTTAACATATTGTTTACCCTTTTCTTAGTGTTTCTCCTTACTCCTTCAGATATATAATTTCTCATGTATTCAAAATATATCATGTCTACTAAACAAATATTCTCATTCAACATTTCACACATATATGCATGACATCAATAACATCCCTATATAGGGCATGTCATATCTCTCCACTCGTAATAACATAATAACTTACACATTTCATGACAAGTATTTCAATTAGAGAATCCGAATCTCATAAGAAAGCATACATGCATATATTATAATATTCAACTAAAAATCCACAATATCACATGAATCATTTCAATCGGCCATTTACTACTAAATTAGATATGTACACTTCCAAAAGTATACTAGATTGGGTTTCCATCCTTGATTACTTGCTATTCACTGGACATGTATTGTGAAAATCAAAAGCTCTATTTGTCCATATATCAAATCACATATATCAAAAATGTATAATTAAATACACTAGGCACATAAGTAAGACCATATAAGCATTAATCTCAATTCCAGCTGTAAAGTTGTTCAAGCACCTGAATAACTTGAAAATTCAGATCTTCAAAAGATTCTCAATAAACTTCTAAATTCTCTAATATACAAGATACATGAATATTTATATTCATGTCATATTATAAACATTTTTAGATCTTATTTAGGAATGGTTTTTTGAAATCAATAAACTAAATTCAAAAACAATTCATTTCATTTATTGTCATCTAGGGAGAAATCGAGAATATCAACTAAAATTATCAAATTGAGTACAATTGACTGAAATATTCTTTTACCCACTCACCTAAGCTGTGAAAATAGCTTAAAAACATATCCCACATCTGAAAATCTCGAATCCCTATCTAAACCCTCGCAAATCACCACTTTCTTCTTGCTTTCAATTTGAAAACCCTAGAGATAAATATTAGGAGAGGAAGTGTGAGAAAAGGAGGTAGTTTGATATAATTTCAAATCAAAATTATGGAAGAGATGGAATCTTGACATCTGAGATAAGATTCACTAAGAAACGATATCCAAAGAAGCTAAACTTACATGATTTCATCATTCCTCAGACGACAACACCCTAGGTCAACATCTCCATCAAGTTCTCCTCTCAGAACCCTAGATCTCCTCTCCCTAGAATTTTGTTTCTCTGGATTGAATCACGAATTATGAGAGCTACTAGTGTGTTAGGTTGACCATATAGAGCAATTGAGCTGCTTGGGTCAATTGCACATTGACCCCTCACTAAACTTTTTCTTATTTCAACACATTTTTCTGTCATAATAAAGTTACAGTAATTCGTGTATACTTCTCCAAAAATTATGAGAATTTAGCATGTTATGTATAATTTAGATACAAAGATTAAGTTTAAATTTGAGAACATTCCAAGATTCATTTAAATAACTAAAAATATAACAATGCACTGCTATCCAAAATTCTATAGAAATGTCAGTTGAAGAGTAAATGCCCCAAAACGACCATGCTATCTGCCACTGCCATGCTAAGATGGACTCAACATGGCTGTGATGCCTACCACAGTTGTGGTGCATTGGTTTCATCAGATTTGAGTATAAAAGTTGATCAATAGTTTAATTCTTTCAAAACGGTCGTGTGGCCTAGAATGCCCATGCCACCAATGACCCACCACGGCTGTGCTACCTGCCATGGTCGTGCTATCCTAGCCTTCAACTATTATTTTTATTCTCCTTTGCATACCTATCTCATTCCTCCCCAGCATGAGCCTATTTTGTGAAAACCCTAATTTCATCCGACTAGGGTTTATATTTTCTGAAACCCTAATTATACAAAGATATAGCATACTTGGGGTTCTCATTAGGTTTAACATATCATGATTGAGATATCATCATTAATCATGTATAAGTAATTATCAAACTAGTAAAGCATGTAATCATCCACATAAACCCTAACTTACTGATTAAGCTTAGATACAGTCATAACATGGAACATCCCACACAATTAATCAATCAATTTGTTGACTACTAGAAATGGAAGCCCGTCAAGGTACCTCAGCAAGGGCCACTCATATCACATATCAGCTTTGCCAACAATATAGTCATCTTTGCAAGGGAAACAATCGAGAAACTAACCATGATTAGTCAGTGCATTAGAAGCATTGAGTAAGGCTGAGGACAACAAATATCCATGGAGAAGTCCCAAATTTTCTTTTCTTCATCGATACACCATGCTACTCTAGCAAATATTTGCCCAACCAACGACATAGCTAAAACCACAAACTAGGGAAAATACCTAGGTGTCCCCCTCCTGGACCATCGATTAAAAAGGATACTTATTTGTACCTAGTGATCAATCTAGCATTGAAGGTTAATGGATGGGCATCTTGGTCTCTCACCTTGGCTGATCACGTATGCTTAACAAAGTCAATTCTCACTTTCCTTCCTACTTATTCAATGCAAATTTCTAGAATCCCTATTTCCTTAAGAAATGAGTTGGACAAGAAAATATGAAAGTTCTTATGGGGGTGGCCACAAATCACAACCCATCCCTCTAGTAACCAGGGAAGAAGTCACTGCCTATATGGATAAGGAAAAGGTAGGCATAAAGTCCATGGTGGACTGGAACAAAGCACTAATGTGGAAAAATACCTAGAACTTCATGAACAACAAGCCTACATTGTAGAGGGAAGGTATGGGGAATAAATATAGAAACTGTAGAGACGATAAATGTTGCATATTGACTCCATTCTGGAGGGTGCTATACTCAGGAAAAAGCTTTAGTCAGACAAACTACACTAAAGCTTTTGCCAATGGTGAAGATATGTCTGTGTGGAGGGATAGTTTGGTTCCTGGCTTTGACAAGCTTGAGGATATTACCATTCAACCAATTTATAGTACGATCCAAGACACTAAGGTATCCAGTCTTGTAGACTTTAATGGAGAATGGAACTTAGCTTTCCTTAGAGATTATCTTCAACACAAGTGTTTAAACTAGATTGTTGGTAAGGTATGCCTAGAGACCCAATCAATATGACGATTGACAAGGCATATAAAGGATTTGCATTAATAATAATATTAAAGGTAAGCTTCAAATTCATTATGATTCACTCAATTATGATATACCGACAAGACTAAATGAATATCTATAGAATGACAATACTCAATGATGTATGTCTTCAAGTACGTGACTTAGACAATAAGATCATACAAATACTAAGAGTGTGTACATTCTTATTATGCCCCTAGTCAGTTTTTACTGTGGAAGGTAGATAGACACCAATAACACTAACTTCTAGAGCATAGGTGGGTTGATGATAGAATCTCATTAATCATGATATGTCATATCAAACGAAACACACAAATACTTGTAAGAGGATGAAGTAAAGGACAATTCCACCTTGAGAATGACACATGGAAACCATCATTGGTGGCCAGATCATCTTTTGTAGTGAAGGTGGTGATTGTGATTATTATACCTAAAATCACTACACTCATCACTTGTCGTTCGGTATGCTTTGACATCATCAAATGCAATCCTAAATCATGGGTTGTTATAAAGATGACAATTGGGTGACTGTGACACATGGGGACTGACTATGAGAGATAGATATGGGATTTATCCCTCCTACTAGAGATTGATATCTAGGCCACTTGATAAGCGAGATTGAGACAAGCACACTATAACACCCCACTTTTTAAATATGAACGGAAGCATCTATCTTGAAGGGGATGTAACATTAATATGATCATAGAAAATAAATACATAAATCACCATTTATATTCATACATTGTTCTTTACATAGTTGAGTTCTATGACATGTCTAAACAATTCCAAATTGGAAAAAACTAAACATGAAAGTAAACATCTATATGTAATTGGATCACGTAATATGGATGGATCCCCACCAGTTAGCCCTTGAAGGTCTTCTAGTCCTTGTTTGCTTCTCTTGAGTCCTTACTTTCTTCTCTTGAGTCCTTACTTGCTCCAATTCATGGGGACATTGAATCCCCAACCATGTAAAGGAGAAAACCAACACATCAATAAATGATACAAGAACTTTATAATATGAGCAAAGTAAATATACTTGACATGTAAGAAAACCGGACATGCATTAACTATAAACATTCTAGAATCATTATTAACATAAAGAATTGAAAATAAATTGCACGTGTCCCTCTATGATGCCACCTTAGGAGCACATGATTTCTAGGAAAGCCCTTGATGCTAGGAATGACCTTGACGACCCTTTTGAGATCCATTATTTGGGGGCATAAAAATACTATTTCAATTCCAATTAACTTGATCATTAACATGACAATAACACTAACATAATCATGATTCTTGAACTTAACATGAAGGGATTTCCTCCCATTAACATAATCTCTTCAACATGATGGGATTTATCCCTCTTAATCATTTACAAGATTTCCATGAGACACTAATCATAAGCCTTATTTAGTTAAAATTATAGACATAGGGCATATCATATAGCAATCATCAAGTAGTGATATAGTGAACATGATTAAAACTTAAAACTTGAAACAATAATATCTACTTTATACTTTAACATGCAAACAACCAATAGTAGTTGCAGCAACATGACCCATTTACCTTGGAGCAAAGCAAATCTTAAGATAGTCTCTCTCTGATCTTTGTCAAATCTAGGTCTTCTATTATCTTGATTAGGCACTAAACACATGTTCATAATTATTAAGCATCATAATCAATACCTCGTAGTGCTCCTAGGTTGAAGTAGAGTGAATTAGGGTTAGGCTTACTAATTGTAATAATTAAATGAGGAAAACTTGATTGACTTAGGTCGCATAAATCACATGTGATTCATTATTAGGGTTTCATGGGTTCTATTAGTGTTTGTAATAAAACATCAGAACTAGAAGGTAAAACATGACTTGGAAATCATAAAATCATATTCCTCTCAAAAAACACTTTCCGGTGACTATTTATTTGCATTTTTTGAACACCCTATCATTTACTATGAATATTATAAAATTGACCCATCTGAATCAAGAAAACTATAGTGTGACATCATTCAAATCCATAATTAATGCAATGTAAATAAAATACAAAAGTACAAAAGTACCTTAGGTGTGTGTTACATATAATAAAATAGGTGGGTGCAAAATTTTCATTTAGATTCAAACATAAATCATGCATGACAAACAAAATCAAAAGGGGAAATACCAATGTTTTCCTTACAACATTAATCAGGTGATCAATCATCTTGAGGGTACCAAGGTCAAATGACAACCTGGTTTGTTGCTTCATGCGAGCCATGACTTGAGTTTTGCACCAGAAGTAAGAATTCGATATGCTACTGTGATTAACTCACATTTTCACAAAGTACTGAGATCATCAAACAATTCCTTACCTTTTAATGAAGTCATCGAGCAAACAAGTGAGTCCATACATGCCTTGGAGCATCAGGAATAGAACAAAGAGAGGCATAAATAGGGCAATCACATCAAAGATCCAAGGTCAATAAAAGTGATTCTAAACCTTTAGGCGATGATGGAAAAATGATCGTGGTTGTAAGACAAAGCTAACCAAACCATCCTCGTGGTTGCAGGTGCACTGAGACGTCATGGTGAATAATGTGAATGAGGTAAAAATGGCATAGTATAGGGTGCGATGACTAGGGTAATCACAGGGCATATTGTCACAGACAAATAAAAGTAGGGAGTGTAAGGATGCTTATCGCGGTGGTGATTGGTTTGGGGTGACCGGTGCTATGAGATCTAGGTCGTTGTCGCCAGAGGTCCAACTCAAGAAGGTATGAAAGGTTAAGAGCCTGGATGATTCAATTGGTGGTGGAGGAGGGTTCAATAGTGTGTGATGGTTCTTTGGGGTATCTTATATAGGGAGGGGAGATGATTTCATGATCCCTAAAACTTCCAGCAGAAGGAGGCAATGGAGCCTTAATTGGGCATATCATCAACATAGAGAGATAGGTTGGAATTTAGGGCTTGATCGATTTAGGGAAGTCACATGAATTTGATAGCAAAGAAACTTTGTGAAATCATGCAGATATCAGGGAGAAAGATTCTGAGAAGGAAACCTCAAGCATGTGTTTAGATATGCGAAGGCAGTAGAGCTACGTGACAACTCGTCGGCCGTTAGATCAGGCATAGATTAAATCAGGTCATCATATCAAGTGAGATAAAAGGAATGGAAATAAAAGAGGGCATGAAATGAAACTATAGGTAAAAAAATATGAATCAAAGCATCACATGTAAATAACTTGAGATCTTAGGTTGCATTAAATGATTTCAAGTTTAAATCTAGATCAAACTCTATGGAAAATTATTTAATCAATTTGAAGGTTCACACATGGCAAAATTTGACAAAATTTGGACCACATGCCCAAAAAGGGTGTCTAGATACTTCTCATGATATTGGATTTCCATTTTTCACTTGTATTTTCTATTATTTCTATAAATGTTATCTTACTTGTTTTTAATGCATGATATTAGATTTCCCTTTGTGTTTGTTGAAGTCAAATTCAAAATAAATTTTTACTACTCACTCCAGGATCATGCCATTAACTTTCTATGCCTTTTTGGGAATCTTTTCTTGGAGGAGAGAAAAAAAGGATTTTCTTCTTATTAAAACTAAGAAAGGAAAGGATGTTAGTTCTTGCTTAAGTTATATAATCATTTTCTAACTTCATTATTCTTTAAGAAAATCAGCCTGAATGGTATTTTTATTATATACCCCTAAATTATTATTTGTTTAAGACAACCACATTTTAAGAATTAAATTAATATTGAAAATTCCAGATGTTACACATGTGCATGAACATGTCAATCAATATATGCTATTGAAGTCACATATATCTCAGATAGTCTGCTCTTGTTTTGAGGAACATGAATTGAACATTGACAAGATGACACTTCCATGGCTCGAGTTCATTCCAGATATCAAGGATAAAGGAATTATACAATCATTGTATCACCTTACACATATTGTAGGTTGAAGTTGTTCTCCAACTTACCTTTTACTTTGGCGTCACTGATGTGTGACTAGGCACCTCTCTTTGCTTGTGATGTCATAAGATAGTTATGGACATTCACGAAAAATGTGATACGAGACCTATAGGGCACACACAAATGAATTCATGAAGAATGGGATTTTGAACATGAAGGATGATTGGATTGACTACTAAAGTGTTTAGGTACTCAATTCAAGCAACAAACCATCTGAATGGACAACTAATTGATCAACTTAAGTGATGAGACAAATATTTAGAGTGTCAGGATGATTAAAATTGATCTGCATGAATAGGGGCACCCATCGATCATCTCACTAGGTGAATCAAACAACTCATGTTGGCTGAGACAACCGATTTACCTAGTGAACAAATCGGTTAGGTCATGTTAACAAAAGGTTTTGGTGTTTTCTCAAATTTGTGAGAAATTTGATCGTTTCACTTGCTCAATTTGATTGGTTCAAGGAATTAATGCCTGACTTTAATTGGATTCAGATTGCTAATTCATGTACGGTTGTAAAGCATAGAGAAACGACCAGTTTAGGCTATAAAATGACCGACTCGCATGTGACATGACCATTTCAGGTTTTGCAGGTTGTGGACATTTATTGTAAAGAAGTGAAATCACCACCTCTTTACTAATTATAATGGTAAACAAAATCCAATTGGGATAGAAGTAGAAGATAAATTTTTGACTATATTCAATTTAATAAAGTGTACATCAAAATTTCCCCAATATGGGTGAACATGCTTTATGCAAAACGAGGATCTAAGTAGAGGGAAACTAGACTACAACAATATAACTCTAATAAAAGTAACTTAACAAATAATTTCATGATGTAAGGGTGAAGTGCTTCTCCTAGTCTTAGGATGGTTCACCATGCTCTTGTTGCACACTATGATCCTAACATGGGTGGTTGGGATCACCCATCAAGAGGAGAGATAAAATGTATGTGTCAAATAAAGAATAAGGACAATTATAAACTAAAGTAGGAAATAACGATTCACCATTCTAAGAGGGTCAAGAATATGAGGAAAGTAAAACAAATAAGAATTTCTGTGAAGTTAAATAATAATAATTTGCATGCATGATTAAATGTGACTACATTAAACTTATATAGGGCTGAGGTACCTACTGGACCTCAACCTCTAGGCGAGGGAGAATTTACAAATTCCCAAGAACCCAAATATATATAAAGTGTGGAGAAATGCAACATTGCCTTGGGAAGAATTATCATGTTCCCATGGGCTCATGCTCAAAACTATGGATGGTTTGTACTCATGTACACTACTTTAGATAATTAGTCATTTTCATCATCATGCTAAAGTATTTCAATGGGAGATATAAGGAATTCAAATAACTTTGAAAATGGGGTCCAAGTCCCTAGAATAATTGAATTAAAGGTGCCACAAAAAGGCAATAAAGAGAATAAAGGCTAAGCAATGCCTCATTGGAAATTAGGGTTGGATATCAAATGCCCAACTGAAGGATAATGTTCAAACTCATAAATAAATTGGGTTGAACATACATACCTCACTTGATATTCCTAGAAACGATCGTTCATCAATTAAATGTGTCCGACGTACTTTTGTCCTAGATACAAGTTTATACACATGTATTAGGGTTTATAAATCATATTGGGTAAGAAACCCTAATTTGAACCTTTTATGAAAACCAACAAATTGGAATTCAAAACTAGGACCAATCGACTACTTGGTTGTCCTAATTAAGAAAACATATTTATTTCTTAAATTTGGAGTTAAAATGAATTAGATATATATTTAAAGGCTTTTTATATAATTAATATGGTAGTTATAATAAACGTTGAAACATGGATGAAAATTGATACTCAAAAACCTTAAACTCAGATTCTACATGAAAAATGCCTTCCAACGACTATTTATTTGTATTTTTTTATAAAGCTACAAATTACTAGGAATTATTGAAAATCGACCAATCACATTTTGAGAAAAATCCACGTGTGTATATCCAAAAATTCAGTAGTCAGAGGACCTTGACCCGCACTGACTTGAGCCAATAGGCACATTCTAGCTAGTCAGGCAGGGCTCGATCTTGCTCTAAACTAAAATAGAGCATAAATGATGAGAATTCCCATATATGATTTATGATTTGAATAAAACGACTAGGGACATAAGAGTCATTTCACTCAAAATGAGGCTTGCCTTTACTATAGCAAAACGAGCTTGAAATATTAAAAATGCCCTTTTGAGCTTAATTGTTTGATTAAGTCTATGGGGATACTGAGGTCATTTCATGACCTAGGATGTTCTCCTCGCATCCATGGCAAGAGCTCCCATCTTTAGTGGAGATTAGTGATTTGAAATGTGAAAATGAGGCTCGTTTATGGGAAACTATTGTTGTTGAAGGCTCGCTCACACCCACCTGGGCCCATGGACTAGAGCTTAGTGTAGGGGCATCACTGAAGCATAGGAAAGCTTCTCTACAAAGGAGGAGGTTGTAGGAATCGTAACCAATTCAAAACACAATGAAAGCGGAAACCAAGATTGCAGATGCACTCGTGGAGGTGAGGCAAGGTCAATGATACAACTTATACGATGAAGAGCCACTGAATGGCCAAAAGGGTAGGCACTTACAAGGTCCAAAGCTTGAGTTATAGGCCACAACATTGGGGAGTACTTGAAGAGAAACTGATAATGTGAAAATAGGAGATGGGTGTCGTGGATGCTTACCTATAAGCCAATTTGGCTGAGGTGGTCAGAGTAGTCAGGGCATGGTCATCATCATCAGAGAAGATAAGCAAGCTAGTTAGGGACCTTAGGGTAGTTTGAGGAGAAATTAGAGGAAGAGGAGGAGAGTTGTGTTCCATCTAAGTGTGCTCCACATGCCCTTATATAGGTGGAAGGCGATCCTATGACACCTCTATGAAATGGTGATGGAGGGGGTTGTTGTTGTCCTATTGGGCATTTGTGCACAAGGCGAGAGAAGAGGGGAGATAAGGCTCATTAAATCTTGGAGAGAGAGTCCAATCTAGAGGAAACAAAATCTGACGAAATGATTGAGTAATGGGGGAGATCAGGGTCGTGGAATCAAGGCATCATGAAACTGCTTGGACCCATGAAATGGTTGGAGGTAGAGGATGATCTTGTGGCCATCCAATCAAGATGATAATCAAATGATCAAAATCTAATTGTTGGATTGTGTGGAGGAAATAAAAGTAACACGTGACATTCATTAAATTTGCAACTTTAGGGAAATCAATGTACTGAATACAAACAGATTCAAAACCATAGTTATACTATAATGAATTCTTATAAAATCGATTTGGAGGGTCAAACATGGGTGAAATGACCTCAAATTGGAACCATATGTTAATATTAATATCTTGATTAATGATATATAATTATTTTCTCATTTTTGACGAGATTTGGTCATAAAACACTATATTTTCCATTAATTTCTATATTAATGCATTTTAAATGGGTGAATTTATACAAAATTATTTTCTTAGAAATTTCTTTAATAAAATTCGAGATAGATATTATAAAGTCATTCAAGTGTCATGTCCCATCTCTTAGACTCCTTTTTACTGCTTAGTAACAATTTGGAGGAGAGAGGAGATAAGAGGGTGAATATCTCATTAATTAAACTCAATTTCACATTAATTCTGATTTCTTATTCCAAAGAGCCAAAAATACTCTAAATTAACGTAATCTACTCACTATCTCGCATAATTGTCCAATTTGCATTATTAGACTCTACTTAACACATAATTTGAGATATTTCTTCAAAACCCATTCATTGAAATGAATGTGGGTAATTTTAGTTAAAGCCATCAACTATGGCTCAAATTCAACATTGAGGCCAAAGAGGATAGAAAAAGATAGAAAATTTTAGAGAAAATTGCAAAAGTTTAAGAAGGAAATGAAAACATGGAAAATGGGTAAAATTGCAAAAGAATATGAGATTCAATAGGTTACAACACTCCACCCCTTAAAGAGGATTTTGTCCCTAAAATCACAACTAGAGGGATGGGTGAGTACGTAACAACCCAACCTTAAGATACTAGGTGATAACCCTTAGTCTAGCGTACTTCACATGATCTATACATAAGTCAAATTTTCATGGTTCATTAAGGGTTCCATTATTCATATTACCTTTTATCAAACATAACACAGTTATCATTTTGTCTTATTAGCATTATCTTTATTATGAAATTACATCATTTTTATTAAGCCATTAATTGTGCCATGATGCATCCACATTGTTGTAAACAGAATTATATCTCACCTCTATGTACAAATCATATTTATTTCTCATGTACTAAATAAAAATTTTAAGCACTATTAGGGTTTACTAAGTCATCTCCATATTTATAAATATGATAGATCACAAATCATTAATAACTTGAGTTATTCTTATATTACCATATTTTATCACAAATTATTTTGTAATGAATATGTAATATTTTCCAACCAATTATTAAGTCTAAATAATGCCACATTAATTTCTCACACCTATATTACACATTGTCACATCACCTTTTATACTCATATTAATGTCATCATTTCACCCATTTACACGTCATATTATAAATTATACATTTAACATCACATTAGGAATTAATGCATGCTTATGTGAATCTAATTACTCTTAATTACCTTTGATTCATTATATGTATTTTGGTGAATAAGGTGGAAACCATTATATATTAATGAATTGATTCACATATCAATTTATGATTAGGTGATTATAATCCATTTATATGTATTAAAGTATATTATCTAATGATGACACCTAATCTCACTAATGTTTCATGAAGGCAACAAAGGATATGTATATATGTAAAGGTTAGATGATTACATCTTAGGGTTTAGGTCAACATGACCAATATATGTTGTGCATTCTTAGCATGCATTAGTTGCATTTACCATAGCATTAGGGTGACATGGTCAACATTATGTGTATTCACAATTAGTGATGAGTAACTCACTTTTATGAGTATCATGTATTTATTAGAGTTCAAGCATATGAACTATTCTTTTAGATGACTTATTATATTTTCATTTGTATATAAACAAATAGGTTAAATTATAATCATAATTAGTTTGGTTAAAACTAATAATATAATCTCACTAATCTCTTGTCTATGGTGTTAGGGTTTCTAAATCCAAAGTGGCAAGATCTTGCTATGTATAGGATTCCATCCGCCCTAAAAATGGATTTCGTCCTCGACATCAACAATGTAAAATCTATCAAAGTACCACTACTCCATCCTTAAAAGGGTTGACCTACCATCTCAAACTAAACTCGAGGCAACAGAGTGAGTCTAAACATGTATAAGACCCAACACTTAATTGTCTTACTAATCGCTATTACCAAACATCAAAGTCTAGTATAGGATACACTAACCCTAAACATGGAAATCTAAGTCTCATATAAGGAACTTTAACATTACATGATGATTTTATTTTATTTCTAAGAATACTCAATAGTGAGGTTATTTGCCTAAAGGTATGCTATTTCGAGTATTCCGTATCAGATCAGGCTAGGTCAATGTCATATGAACTCAGGAGTCCCCGTAAACCAAGCCAGTGGTGTGGAGGAAAATATTGCCAGCCCCCAAGTTCTGACCCTTTCTAGACACCATCTCTTTCAAATTCATTCCCTAGTAGCTACCTAATAGGATAATCACCTAAAAGTTGACCAATTATATTTCTAATATGAAAGTATTATGGTCCTATATTAACTCCTCACCATAGGTCAAATCTAAGGTGAAAATCATAACTAAAGGGAAACTATATGAGGTAAGGGTTTCTTACTAAGGAGACAAATTGAAATAGCCAAGTCTCAAACTATCATTGGCTCAAATACCATTGTATAAAGAAGTGAAACCACCACCTATTTACTAATTACAATGGTTAATAAAATCTAGTTGAGATAGCAGCAGAAGATAATTTTCTTTACTATATTCAATTTAATTAAGTGTACATAATCCCCAATATGGGTGTACATGATTTATACAAAAAGAGCATCTAAGTAGAGGGAAACTAGACTAGAACAATATGTCTCCAATAAAAGTAACTTAACAAATAATTTCATGTAGAAGGGTGAAGTCCTTCTCCTACTCTTAGGCCGGTTCACCATGCTCCTGTTGCGCACTCTGATCCTAACCAGGGTGGTTGGATCATCCAACAAGAGGAGAGAAAATGTATGTGTCAAATAAAGAATAAGTACATTTATAAACTAAAGTAGGAAATAAAGATTCACCATTCTAAGAGGGTCAAGAATATGAGGCAAGTAAAACAAATAAGAATTTTTGCCAAGTTAAACAATAATAAGTTGCATGCATGATTAAATGTGACTACATTAAACTAATATAGCACTGAGGCACCTACTTGGCCTCAACCTCTAGGTGAGGGAGAATTTACACATTCCCAAGCACTCGAATATATATAAAGTAGGGAGAATTTCCACATTCCCTTGGGGAGAATTATCACGATCCCCTGGGCTCATGCTCAAAACTATGGGTGGCTTGTACTCATATACACTACATTATTTAATTAGTCATTTTCATCATCATGCTAAGGTATTTCATTAGCAGATATAAGGAATTCAAATAAATTTGCAAACGGGGTTCATGACCCTAGAATAATTGAATTAAAAGAGCCTCAAGAAGAAAATAAAGAGAATAAAGGCAAATCAATGCCTCTTTGGAAATTAGGGTTGGATATCAAACGCCCAACTAAAGGATAGTATTCAAACTCATAAATAAATAGGGTTGCACATACATACCTCACTTGAGATTCCTAGAAAAGATCTTTCATCAGTTAAATGTGTCTAATGTACTTTTGTCCTAGATATAAGTTTATACACATGGATTAGGGTTTATAAATCATATTAGGTAAGAAACCCTAATTTGGACCTTTTTGAAAACCATCGAATTGGAACTAAAAACTAGGACCAAACAATTACTTGGGTTCTCCTGATTAAGAAAATATATTTATTTCTTAAATCTAGAGTTAAAATGAATTAGATATATATTTCAAGGATTATTAATATGGTATTTATAATAAACATTGAAACAAGGATGCAAATTGATACTCAAAACCTTAAATTCAGATTCTACATGAAAAATACTTTCCAATGACAATTTATTTGTATTTTCTAGATAAACCTAAGAATTACTATGAATTATTGAAAATTGACCAATCACAGATCGAGAAAAATCCACGTCTGTATATCTAAAAATTCAGTAGTTAGAGGACCCATGCCCGCACTGACTTGGGCTTAGGCACATGCCAGCTAGACAGGTAGGGCTCTATCTAGTGCTCAAGTAAAATAGAGCATAAGTGACGAGAATACCCATATATGATTTATGATTTGATTAAACGACTAGGGACAATACAGTCATTTAACCCCAAACGAGGCTTGCCTTTTCTATAGCAAAATGAGATTGAAATCCTAAAAACACCCTTGTGATATTAATTATTCGATTAAGTTTGTGGGGATATTGAGGTCATTTGATGACCTAGGATGTTCTGCTCTCATCCGTGGCGAGAGCTCCCATCTTCAGTGGAGATCAGTGATTTGAAACACAAAAATGAGGCTCGTTTATGGGAAACTGTTGTCATCGGAGGCTCACTCACATCCACATGAGCCCATGGAGATAGAGCTCAATGTCTGAGTATCATTGGAGCACAAGATAGCTTCTCTATAAAGGAGGAGGTTGTGGGAATAGAAACCAATTCAAAACACAATGAGAGTGGAAACCAAGATCGTAGATGCACTCGTGGAGGTGAGGTGAGGTGAATGATACAACGTTTATGACCGAAGGGCCACTAAATGGCCAAAACAATAGGCATTCACAAGGTCTAGAGCTCAAGTTATCGACCATGATGTTTGGGGGTAGTTGAAGAGAAACTGATAATGTGAAAACAAGAGATGGGTGTCATGGATGCTACCTAGAAGCCAATTTGGTCGAGGTGGTCAGAGTACTCAGGGAATGGTTGTCATCTCTAGAGAATATGAGTGAGCTAGTTAGGGACCTCAAGGTAGTTTGAGGAGAAATTGGAGGAGGAGGAGAGTTGTGTGTAGTCTAAGGGTGCTCTACATGCCCTAATATAGGCAGGAGGCGAGCCTATGGCACCTCTATGAAACAACGATGGAGGTGGTTGTTGCTGCCCTATTGGCTATTTCATGCACAAGGTGAGAGCAGAGGGGAGTTAGGGCTCATTCGATCTGGGGGAGAGAGTTGAATTGGGAGGAAGAAAAATCTCACAAAATCGTTGAGTAATGAGGGAGATCAGGGTCATGGAATCAAGGCATCCGAAAACTTCTTGGACCCGCAAAACTGCTGGAGATAGAAGATGATCTCGGGGCCGTGTGATCTAGTTGATAATTAGATGATCAAAAGTTGATCTTTAGATTGCATGAATGAGATAAAAGTAACATGTGACATTCATTAAATTCAAAACTTAGGGAAACATATTTGAAATAAGAAAATATTGATGAAATAAGATATTACTCATTATTGAACATCATCCACTTGATCATGCATACCATGCACATGTTGTTCTATTTTTAGTTTAATATTATTTAATATGATAAACGAATAAAGTAGAAAAAAATGTTTTCTTGTGTTAGTAACAATCATAAAATACATTAACCTTGAAGCATAGTTTTCTATACATCTAAAGTTAAGTCTGATAGAAATGATAATTTAATATTCATCATTTAATTAGAACTTTTCTCTTATCATGATCATTTTTTGTGAATCTTGTAGTCTTTGCAAATTACATTTTATTTTATCCCTTTCTTTATTGTTATCTAGCATGTTTATGATCATCTCATGATCTCATCACATCTCCCATTTCCTCATTATGGGAAAGATCTGTATTATGCGGGCAACATTATTGAACAAGGTTCATCTCCCTTATTCTTATTCTTATCTTATGAGGAGTACATTTTTAGTTCCTCATACAACATGCTCATCAGGGATTATCTCAGACTTATCTTTCTCATGCATGGGATATGACACATTTATTCATTCTAGATTTCTGATGTCATGATACTCATTAGATTGTCTCAGAATGACTACTTGATCAGATCAATCAAAAAGACAACAATCTAAGAGTTTCCATACCCACTTTATCATCAATAGTTGTATACCTGGCCAGGGTATATAAATACTGAGATCAAGTGGTATGCACTTTGTATTCTATCGTATTCCTTCTTTTCATATTATCATAAGCATAAGGTTTAACATCTCTAGATTTTATCCAGGCATCCTATTACGACCCCACCTCCTGATAACCCCCAATTAAGGGAGACCAAGAGGTTGAAGCCGCATCCATTAATCCCGGATCAAAGGTTCGACATATAACCATAAACAATTATTAAATTCTAACAGACTATACTGAAAATGGTAATAAAATTTTTCTTTGCATACCTTTGAAGATATTGGAACAACTAAACTTCTAACCTCAACTGAACTAGTTCCTCCTTGTTCTTTAATTCTTGAATTCACAAGGTGTCATTTTACTGTTTGTTCTTTTCATTGTACCTAAAACAACGACAAACAAAACGTCGGTCATCCGAAGCTGGTATGTGGAGGAAACAGATAATGTTCAACTATGTTAACAATATAATCCTTCAATTAATCATTTAACAATCAATATTACACTTTAAGCCATACAACTCAATCCATACATATTCTCGAACTCTGGGCTGTCCCTGCAGTGGACATGGATATCACCTCCCTTTTAGGTAATAGAGTCGCATGGCACTATCCGGAGATAGCCCAATATCTAACTCATTGTGACTTGATGGTCCTACCTCAATGGTAGCCATGTACTAAGTCAACCATAGACCTGATGGACCTACCCAATAGGTAGCCATGTACTAGGTCATCCATAGACCTGATGGACCTACCCAATAGGTAGCCATGTACTAGGCCTTTCTCTAACCTGATGGACCTACCCATAGGCAGCCATGTACTACGTTAGCTATTATGCCACAGAGAGAACCAAGATCTGAGTTTATAGGCATATACATTAAGTGATAGTCATCGTCACTTTATAATTGCAATATGAACATCCAAACAGTTTAGTTGCATTCAATGCGAATACACGTCCAAGAAACCATCGAAAAACTAAGCGGTTATTCATAAGTAACCACATACCTGATCCAGAGCAACTTGGTGTCCAAGCAATAAGGATAAAGAACAAGCAACAATCAATCAACCATATCCTGAAATTAATGCATGGCATCCAAGTGTTATAGTTTATCCAGAACATTTTAAAGCTAGACTTGGATTCCATCTTAGGCTTTCTAGACCACTTTTAGGGTTTTATTAGGGTTTTTTCCTCTATAACGCTTTTATCATATTAAATGCTCCCTTAGTTCATAAACCCTAATTTCAACATCATAAGCCCAATTAAAGTCGATCATTTCTCTTTGATACCAAAATTACCTTCTTTATCCTTTAAAGTTATTTCAAGGTCATTAGAATCAATTATCACCTTTAGTTTCTTTCATATTAACAACTCATAATTCATTATTGTCTAATCCCCATATGAACCCCTTTTATTATTAATTCTACCTTGATTCAATTGAAAACCCTAATTTCTATATTAAGGTTATCTTTCCACAAATTAGGGACTTTAATGCTCGCAATAGCTTAGATTCAACATATTCTACTTTAATCATGAAATTAGTCAATTAAAGCCATTAAGAGTCAAATTTACCAACATTAGGGTTTCAAGGCCCCTTAAGGTATTATTCATGCACATTAAACTCGAAATTAAACTAATTACTTGCAAATTCATCCTTTTCCAATCTTAATGATCCTTTTTATCATTAACAGGCTAATATCAACTTTATATACTCATTTAACCCTTTCTAACTCATTAATCATCAAAGGTTAGGGTTTTTCATTGATTAAACTATTAAAGATAGTATCTCCATAAAATTTTCGAATTTCATAAGGAATCAGGCTCCAATTATATTTTATTTAGATTCCTCTCGATTTTCTGAGCAAGTTTCATGTATAATGCGCGTCTATCCGAGCTATGGTTCATTAGTTACGAATTTTGTAAAAATACTTACTTTTGGGCCAATGAGCAGCTGCCACGTAGGCGCCTTCCATGCAATGAATTCGGCTGGGTTTGCAAACATTTCGAAAAGTTTGTTTTGGCCCCGCTTGAGTTATTTGTTTGTATAGCCCACGGAGGGGCATAATCGGCCAACACTTCTTTTCCTTTCTTCTT
Source organism: Alisma plantago-aquatica (assembly GCA_963693085.1). Taxonomy (NCBI): domain Eukaryota; kingdom Viridiplantae; phylum Streptophyta; class Magnoliopsida; order Alismatales; family Alismataceae; genus Alisma; species Alisma plantago-aquatica. Next base: position 152,529,061 of record OY856415.1, read on the forward strand.
CCTTGAGCCAGCGGCTTGCTGCCGCCCTAGCCGCCGAGCTACTACCTTGCGCAGCCAGCCATCGCCCCCATACACCTAGGAAACTATTGCCGATGCCCTCCCTTGGTCCGCCGCCCCTCTGCGCATATATGGCGCCACCTGGTTGCGGATGGCATGGCTGCTTGCACACGCCTTAGCCCTGCGACGTGCGGCTGCGCTTGCAGGTCTTGCGTCTCCTGTTGCTCCTCGGCTAGGGCCCGAAACTCATGGACGATCCTTCCCCGACCTCCGTAGGCCCTTCGTGCTCTCCTGGGCGTCTTCAGCCCATGGCCATGGCGGCCGGTTGGGTGTGAGCGGCCTGCAAGGTGTGACCATCCAAGTAGCCTTGCTGCAGCTACATCGTTCAAGCAAGGGTGGAGGGAAGTTCAACGTCCTTTCCCCAACCATCATGAGAGTAGTATCCATCCGCTATAACTCCTCCTCGACCCTGCCCTGCTCTAGGATCCGAACCACCCTTTGTAGGGTTTCTATGTAAGGAAGAGGAAGGAGGAAGAGATAATTTCGTGGGATTACTCTGGAACTTGACCCAGAGGCTCTCCCTCTTTATATAGGGAGGCACGCATGCCCATGAACGTTTGCCCACAAGGAAAACAACACTTTTCCTAATAGGAAAGGGATTCCTTCATTAAAAAGCTAACTCTCTCTCTCTCTTTCACACTTTCTTTTATTATTCCTTCTTCTTTGGATATTGGGATTTTGAAAATCACCCCTCTTATTCTCTTTGTTCTTTCTTTTTAAACCATTAGCACGAAATCCTATTTCCTTTAATAACAATTACTTTCTTTTAGCAATACCATGTAATACATTAATGGTATACTCATATTATCTTCTTATTTTGTTATTAAAATAATTACTTTTTGAGGATTTCTCTTTATTTCTATTTTATTTTCCTCATTGGTATTCCTTTTATCATTAGAAATTATTGGGATACGAAATTCCTCTAAGGATTACCCAAATATACCTCTTTCACATAATTTTCCACATTTCATCAATGTTTTCAATTGCTTTATTAACAAGGAAATACTTAATTGATATTTTCCTTTCTTATTGCCTTTTCTTTGCAACTTTGGACTCCTTGGAACCTAAGGAATCTAACAGGCACGAAATCCTCTTTGGATTTGCCTTCTAGAGGTTTCCACACCTTTCTTATCTCAAATTCTCAATTATCCATTAATTAATTGAATATCCTTGTTATTGGGCCCAATAGCCAATAAAGCCCGCAATTCAAACAACAAGGCTATTGTAAACAAAATCCATTATATCATTTATTCTTTTATATGAGAAATTATATTTCTCAGCAAATGAACCCAAAACTGGGGTTGTAACATCCTTCCCCTCTTATAAGAATTTTATCCTCAAAATTCCATCAAGCAAACAAACAATTCAGGATAGGACTTTTCCATGTCCAGCATTGGCCCCTATGTGGCTTTACCGTACTCATGGCACATCCAAAGAACCTTTATCATCACATATTCTTTTCGCTGAGTTCTTTCATCCTGGCTTCTATAAACTACACAGGTGACTCAGGCCATTTCAGCCTCCCTTGGGGCTCACTAGGTTCATTGCTCAACACATGGTCGGGGTACCTCACATAGTGATCTAAATTGGACACATGGAAAACATCCCACATTACTTTATCCTGAGGGGTAGGGTCAAAACCTAACCATCTCCACCCATCCATCTCTAATGGACCCATGTATCGGGGACTCAGCTCTCTCAGCTGCAGCTCAGAGGGCTCAGATTCTCACATTTTATTCTCCCACAGTGCACTGCATGTTAGTCTAATTTGCATCTGCTCACGACTCTCGTCGTCTCTAGGCTCCTTTCAGCCATTGCATGATTAAAGTGACTTTCGTCTTCATGCAATGTGGTCCTTTTCTACTCATCATGTGGTCCTTTCACCAACATCACCTTACTGGAGTGGTGACCGACACAACCTCCTTTACAGAGCTTCTTAGACTCCCGATACTGGCTATGGTGGTCATTGTTACATCTTTCATAGGACAAGAACTATCTCTAGATATCACCCTGAATGAGCACACATGCCCTCATCAGACCCTTTAGTCTGGATCATACTATCCATGGTTAGGGGTGTTAAACTATACTAACATCGAGTTCTTCATGTACCTACATTCACTTTATGGAAGGAAACCTTTAGGTCAAACTCAAGTACCTTTGAACTCGTTTCTTGGTGTAGTCGAACCATCTCTCTCATGGGTAGTTCAACTAGATCTGTGCCTTAACAGAACTCTTTCTTTCTCATGTTATCTAGGTAAGGCGACCTACCATAACCCATATTGTATCTCGACCTTCCTTGGCCCAGGGAGAACCTATCACAACATCCATAGTGTTGAGCTCCTAGTCCCTTTCAGGGACTCTTTCGTTCTATATATTGATACACTGGGTTACTGGGGTTCGTCCTTTACCTCCTGGCTTGCATGGCCATAAACCACATGCAACTTCATCTTAAGCATCCAAAGTGCTATTGCCATTTTCCACGGTGTATGGTGATCTTCAACCATGATTTCCTATATGTCGTGATTCTTTCAAGATCAAATCCTCTGAAACCCTAAACCACTCTAGTCGGGGTTTCGTCACTTCCTTTTCCAAAGAAGTGCACTTGAGGTTCTACCACCATCCTTTCATCGTATCAAGGACTAAACTGGCTAACCAAACAACCCTTAACTTTTCGACGTATCTTGTTACATCTGAGTGTTGTCCAAACACCTCTCCTTTCCAAACTTAGGGTTAGCCAAACAACCTCTTCTAGCTTCTATCCAAACAAGTCAGATGTATCCCAACAAGAGCATCCATTACCACTTCACATCCTTAGGTATTGGGTAACATTGAAGACATACACTTCCATGTATTTCACTTATCATGTCACCTCAAACTATATGTTTATATCCATAAGAACACTCTCTGATTCCATCATCATGGTGATCAAAAACCTGGTATAACTTGTAAGTTCCACATAGCTCATGATAAAAACATCCTCATAAGGGAACCACCTCATTCCTCTTAGTGTTTACAACCCATCCATGTATCATTCACTTTACTAGGGTAGATATCTTCTCTATCCCCATTTCTCGTGGCAACGTTCCAACCTACATCATCTCTTATCCTTGGTGTATGACATGCATAATGTCCTATCTCTCACCCCCATAACAAGAGGAAATAAGCATTTGGCTGCAGTCCAAATACAGAGTTCTTCCTGTTCCAAGAGTAGAGATGGTACATCCCAACTTGCCAGTACACCTTTAAACGAAGTTGCAACGTGCCACATATGTCTCTTCATCACAAACATCATGATATCAAACTAGTCTTGAACATACTGAGGTTTATATCCTTGGTCATCTCCTCTAGGTCTGTAGAGTACCGACTCTTTTGGGGTCATCCCTCTTCCCTCATGCATCAAGAGAGTGCCCTACTCATCTGCCCTTTGGGTCCCATGAGTTCATGAAGGTGATCAATCTCCTAACCCATGGCCCTCAGACAATGATAGTTGTTACCTCCCGACCCTATGGTCATGTGCAACTGGGGAATTAGGTAACTCCTACTTTCATCGGTCTTATCCCTACCTGACCCTAGGATAGACTTAGGATTCTTCATTATAGTACATGTTCATTTAGAACCTTATCCAAGTCTTCATCATCTCTCTCTCTCTCTCTCTCTCTCTGCATTCATGGGCTGGCTCTCATCCTTTCATAGGGATCATGGCAACCTGTCTACCTTGGTCAAGCCCCATACCGGTTACCTCCATGGTAACACATTCATATGCAATAGAGATGGATATCTATGGGTCTGCAGGTTCATTCTCATACCATGTACTTTTCACTTAGCTTCTCAAGATCCTATGAGACCTCTTTAGTTTACCTTGAACCATCAAAACTGATATACACCCTACCAAAGGGATCCCTCTCCTAGGATGGGAGGAAAACTATCTCTTGACAACAAAGTCACAAAATCTCTTAGGTCTAGGGTTTACATCCACATGAGCCTACTTAACCCTACTAGGCTATTAAGGCACAAGCAGATCACCTACTGAGCCATGCTAGGTCATACTTGTCTTCTTTTCTCAATGTTGGATCAAGATCATACCTTTCTTTATCATCAACCTAGCTGTGAGGGGTTCATTAAAGACACTTTAAACTTAAGGGGCTTCTCTTTTCCTCTATACATGAGGAGTACCATTCTCACTTCTATAGGAACTCAACTTCTCATCATGAGCCTTAGGTACACCACTTCCCCTCTTAGGCCTAGGAACCCTAGGTTCACCACATACTCTGTCTCTTAACTATGAACCCAACATGACTTGCACTCCTTGTCATCCTTCAACTCGAGCAACATTTAGGATTGGGTCCTCCTTAAGGACAACCATCAAGGTACAAGGCCTCAGAACCTGTTCACTAAACCTCTCTAGGTCTAAGGAACTCTTCTTCCCACCTCAGAAGGTAAACACCTATACTGTAGGCACATAGGCACCAGATGCTTCATCTTCACTATCTAGGGTTTGGTCCCTCTAAAGGCAACCAAGATATCATCAACTTATGAGGCGACCACTGTCATCCATTGTTTTAGGCTTCCAACCTTCTTGCTGGGTTTCCTGCTCTCTCTAGAGCTAACCCTACATCCAACCTCACCATTAGAGGTCCTCTCTTCATGAAGGTTCAACCTCAACAGCATGCTCTACATGGGTGAAGCCTAGGCTCGAACTTATGCTTGCTCAAGATCAACCCTTTATGCTCCATTATAATTCCTTATCCAAGGTTTCATTCTACCATCAGCACTATGACGTGCCTTAGGTGCCAGCTATGCCCTACTTGCACAAGCCCATAGGGTTTCTATGGTCCTTCACTAACATCATCATCCAAGGAGATATCCTTTACCTTAACATGTACGACCCTTCCCAGGGTTGGTTCGTCAAAGGTGCTAGGTCACCCATGGGTCATATGGCATCCCAAAGGCATGTCCCTTCAACCACCTGGTCCAACTCATCTCTTGCTAACCATCACTTAGGGTTAGGGTTAGCATCATCCTTAGAGGATGTGCTAGGTCTCTATTTGCAATGGAGATCTCTATCTCCAAGACTAACTTATCCTCCTGACAAGAAGGTCTAGCCTCAGTACTCTTCTAAGGACATGACAACTTATGTCATACGACCTAAGCATGTATCTATTATTTATTTTGCGCTTAATCTATTAAACTTATGTCCATGACATCTTATTTACATGCCTTTCATTAATTTAGTGGAGGATTCCGTAAACCTTATTAACCTTACCCATGCCTCAAGAGGGTGAGGAGAAGAAAGAAAACCCTAATCCTTTAGGTCCTTATCAGAATTTTGTGATGAGAAGGGATGAATAAGATGAGAAGTCCAAAAGGTATCTTATTTCGATTCATACCCTAAGACTTTGGCCAGGCGGTCACACAGGTCTGGGAGTCCTCGTATTCCGACTAGCGGTGCGGAGGAAAATCTTGCCAGCCCCCGGTCGTGATCCCTTTCTAGACACGTCCGCCTTTCGGATACTCCTCTAATAACTCCCTTGGGTTCTATGGAGTTTGTAAAATTTAATAATTATTAATGGTTAAATGAGGAACCTAGGCTCTGATACCAAATGTTACGACCCCACCTCCTGATAACCCCCAATTAAGGGAGACCAAGAGGTTGAAGCCGCACCCATTAATCCCGGATCAAAGGTTCGACATATGACCATAAACAATTATTAAATTCTAATAGACTATACTGAAAATGGTACTAAAATTTTTCTTTGCATACCTTTGAAGAGATTGGAACAACTAAACTTCTAACCTCAACTGAACTAGTTCCTCCTTGTTCTTTAATTCTTGAATTCACAAGGTGTCATTTTACTGTTTGTTCTTTTCATTGTACCTAAAACCCCGACAAACAAAACGTCGGTCAGCCAAAGCTGGTATGTGGAGGAAACAGATAATGTTCAACTATGTTAACAATATAATCCTTCAATTAATCATTTAACAATCAAGATTACACTTTAAGCCATACAACTCAATCCATACATATTCTCGAACTCTAGGCTGTCCCTGCAGTGGACATGGATATCACCTCTCTTTTAGGTAATAGAGTCGCATGGCACTATCCGGAGATAGCCCAATATCTAACTCATTGTGACTTGATGGTCCTACCTCAATGGTAGCCATGTACTAAGTCAACCATAGACCTGATGGACCTACCCAATAGGTAGCCATGTACTAGGTCATCCATAGACATGATGGACCTACCCAATAGGAAGCCATGTACTAGGCCTTTCTCTAACCTGATGGACCTACCCATAGGCAACCATGTACTAGGTTAGCTATTATGCCACAGAGAGAACCAGGATCTGAGTTTATAGGCATATACATTAAGTGATAGTCATAGTCACTTTATAATTGCAATATGAACATCCAAACAGTTTAGTTGCATTCAATGCGATTACACGTCCGAGAAACCATCAGAAAACTAAGAGGTTATTCATAAGTAACCACATACCTGATCCAGAGCAACTTGGTGTCCAAGCAATAAGGATAAAGAACAAGCAACAATCAATCAACCATATCCTGAAATTAATGCATGGCATCCAAGTGTTATAGTTTATCCAGAACATTTTAAAGCGAGACTTGGATTCCATCTTAGTCTTTCTAGAACACTTTTAGGGTTTTATTAGGGTTTTTGCCTCTATAACACTTTTATCATATTAAATGCTCCCTTAGTTCATAAACCCTAATTTCAACATCATAAGCCCAATTAAAGTCGATCATTTCTCTTTGATACCAAAATTACCTTCTTTATCCTTTAAAGTTATTTCAAGGTCATTAGACTCAATTATCACCTTTAGTTTCTTTCATATTAACAACTCATAATTCATTATGGTCTAATCCCCATATGAACCCCTTTTATTATTAATTCTACCTTGATTCAATTGAAAACCCTAATTTCTATATTAAGGTTATCTTTCCACAAATTAGGGACTTTAATGCTCGCAATAGCTTAGATTCAGCATATTCTACTTTAATCATGAAATTAGTCAATTAAAGCCATTAAGAGTCGAATTTACCAACATTAGGGTTTCAAGGCCCCTTAAGGTATTATTCATGCACATTAAACTCATAATTAAACTAATTACATGCAAATTCATAATTTTCCAATCTTAATGATCCTTTTTATCATTAACAGGCTAATATCAACTTTATATACTCATTTAACCCTTTCTAACTCATTAATCATCAAAGGTTAGGGTTTTTCATTGATTAAACTATTAAAGATAGTATCTCCATATAATTTTCGAATTGCATAAGGAATCAGGCTCCAATTATAATTTATTTAGATTCCTCTTGATGTTTTGAGAAAGTTTCATGTATAATGCGCGTCTATCCGAGCTATGGTTCATTAGTTACAAATTTTGTAAAAATACTTACTTTTGGGCCAATGAGGAGCTGCCACGTAGGCGCCTTCCAAGCAATGAATTCGGCTGGGTTTGCAAACATTTTGAAAATTCCGTTTTGCCCCCGCTTGAGTTATTTGTTTGTACAGCTCACGGAGGGGCATAATCGGCCAACGCTTCTTTTCCTTTCTTCTTCTTTGAGCCAGCGGCTTGCTGCCGCCCTAGTCGCCGAGCTACTGCCTTGCGCGGCCGCCCTCGCCCCCGGTATAGAAATTAGGGTTTTCAAGGCCCCTTAAGGTATTATTCATGCACATTAAACTCGAAATTAAACTAATTACATGAAAATTCATCCTTTTCCAATCTTAATGATCCTTTTTATCATTAACAGGCTAATATCAACTTTATATACTCATTTAACCCTTTCTAACTCATTAATCATCAAAGGTTAGGGTTTTTCATTGATTAAACTATTAAAGATAGTATCTTCATATAATTTTCGAATTGCATAAGGAATCAATCTCCAATTATATTTTATTTAGATTCCTCTCGATTTTCTGAGCAAGTTTCATGTATAATGCATGTCTATCCGAGCTATGGTTCATTAGTTACGAATTTTGTAAAAATACTTACTTTTGGGCCAATGAGGAGCTGCCACGTAGGCTCCTTTCATGCAATGAATTCGGCTGGGTTTGCAAACATTTCAAAAAGTCCATTTTGCCCCCGCTTGAGTTATTTGTTTTTACAGCCCGCGGAGGGGCATAATCAGCCAACGCTTCTTTTCCTTTCTTCTTCCTTGAGCCAACGGCTTGCTGCCGCCCTAGCCGCCGAGCTACTGCCTTGTGCGGCCAGCCCTCGCCCCCATACACCTAGGAAATTGTTGCCGACACCCTCCCTTGGTCCGCCCCCCTCTGCGCATATAGGGCTCCACCTGGTTGCGGCTGGCATGGCTGCTTGCACGCGCCTTAGCCCTGCGACGTGCGGCTGCGCTTGCAGGTCTTGCGTCTCCTGCTGCTCCTCGGATAGGGCCTGAAACTCATGGACGATCCTTCCCTGACCTCCGTAGGCCCTCCGCGCTCTCTTGGGCGTCTTCAGCCCATGGCCATGGTGGCCGGTTGGGTGTGAGCGGCCTGCAAGGTGTGACCGTCCAAGTAGCCTTGCTGCAACTACGTCGTTCAAGTAAGGGTGGAGGGAAGTCCAGCGTCCTTTCCCCAACCATCATGAGAGCAGTATCCATCTGCTGTAACTCCTCCTCGACCCTGCCCTGCTCTAGGATCCGAACCACCCTTTGCTAGGGTTTCTATGTAAGGAAGAGGAAGGAGGAAGAGAGAATTTCGTGGGATTACTCTGGAACTCGACCCAAAGGCTCTCCCTCTTTATATAGGGAGGCATGCATGCCCATGAACGTTTACCCACAAGGAAAACAACACTTTTCCTAATAGGAAAGGGATTCCTTCATTAAAAAAGCTAACTCTCTCTCTCTCTCTCTTTCACACTTTCTTATATTATTCCTTCTTCTTTGGATATTGGGATTTCGAAAATCACCCCTCTTATTCTCTTTGTTCTTTCTTTTTAAACCATTAGCACGAAATCCTATTTCCTTTAATAACAATTACTTTCTTTTAGCAATACCATGTAATACATTAATGGTATACTCATATTATCTTCTTATTTTGTTATTAAAATAATTCCTTTTTGAGGATTTCTCTTTATTTCTCTTTTATTTTCCTCATTGGTATTCCTTTTATCATTAGAAATTATTGGGATACGAAATTCCACTAAGGATTACCCAAATATACCTCTTTCACATAATTTTCCAATTTCATCAATGTTTTTAATTGCTTTATTAACAAGGAAATACTTAATTGATATTTTCCTTTCTTATTGCCTTTTCTTTGCAACTTTGGACTCCTTGGAACCCAAGGAATCTAAGAGGCACGAAATCCTCTTTGGATTTGCCTTCTAGAGGTTTCCACACCTTTCTTATCTCAAATTCTCAATTATCCATTAATTAATTGAATATCCTTGTTATTGGGCCCAATAGCCAATAAAGCCCGCAATTCAAACAACAAGGCTATTGTAAACAAAATCCATTATATCATTTATTCTTTAATATGAGAAATTATATTTCTCAGCAAATGAACCCAAAACTGGGGTTGTAACACATCCCTTCTATACCTCATCTTTTCTCAAGTAGGTAAAAACAACATAAAACATTTGTAATGTTTTATTATGCTAAACATAAGTCCTCATAGGACTAATCAAGGAAAGTTCAATCATTTCCTTTTTCAATTAATCCAAGAATTCATAAAGTGACATATTTGAATGACATTATCTTGTCTAACTTGTCATGATTGATGGATTATTCACTGCCTCAGGCTAATTCTGCCACAAAGGTTGATTCAACAGGCTATGGTTGAGCACATACTCAATTTAAGTCGAGAAATTCATAATTTCCTTTTTCTTCAACCTGCTGATGCTAATTACAAATCATGTTGATATCTATAACATCATCATTAGAACTGGTAATCTAGGTTACACTGCCAAAACTTGATCCACTATATACATTACTATTGTCCTAAGTTCCCCAACAATAATACTTAAAGAAGGATTTTCTTATTATAGTTGGATCAGCTTGGGGATTCTCAGGCAATTGTCTCTCTCTTGCCTGTTCCCATGCACCTCTTCTTGGTGCAACATTGCTGCTCTCAACAACAATCTCCTCATGTAACCCATTCATCTTTAAGTTCTTCTTCTCTTATACGAGCAGAAGACACTATCAGATACACTGGATGACACTGGAACATACTCTACTACCTTAGTCCTATGTCTCAGTAGACTCAACAAACCTAGAGCTCTAATACCACTAATTGTGGCGACCGTCTTGGGAAAACATGATTAACTAATGAGAAAGCGAATTATTTGCAGCGGATTACTGAAAAGCACTGAAAATTTAAAACTTTTTCAAGAGATCCATTCAAAGGAAAACTCTTTAACCAAAAACCAAAGTATTTCAAATTCATCCTGGTTCACAAGTATACAACCTATACCATTCCTTCTCAAAGATTACAACATCAACTATCTTATAAACATTATATACAGACATTATACGAATCTCAAGGCATCAAGCCAAAACCTCAGTTTGATTCATAAGACACTGACTAAAAACTCTGAGGACCTGAGAGTATAGAGACGACACATAGGACTACTATCTGTATGACTAGATAAGCAATATCTCCACCTGAGATCTTATTGTTGTCCCTGTTGTTGCTATTGTTGTTGCTCTTTCCTTGTTCTAGGATTTCTGCTTTGCCTCCCATGGATACCTAAAAATGTTTCCCACGGGGGTGAGACAATTGAAATTGCCCCAGCGAGAGATATAACTCTCTGCCAAAAACATTGTTATTGTAGTTTATATATTTTTAAACTGAGTAGGGGTTATTTTTACATTATCAGGTAGAGTTATTCATCATAGAACTGAATAAGATAATCTCCATTCTCAAGGAGGTTATTGCATCTACCCATTGTAGATAAGTAATTCATCTGTCTACCATGTAGAGAATATAAAGAAACATAATTAACATTTAACTACTAAGGAATGCACAAAGAAATGCAACATCAGCCAATGAATCTCCGTATTCAATCCTTAAGCAAACATGCTATACGGCTGATTACATTTTACAATCACACTTATGCTCTGAGGAGATGAGATATACCGCTCATACCCCAACTGACCATTACGAAATCGCCTCGGTACCATACATAGGTCATCAAAAGAGCCGGATTCTTATGACCTCATATGTCTCGGTCAGTACGAGACCACATGCAGGACATCTCGTGTCTCTGCTAACTAGCTAGCTAGGGTATTCTGGCACCTTCGCTACAGAGTTACAACGTCAACTGCACTCTCATCGCCAATCGAGAGATTTCTTGTTTATCTCCTCGATTCGACATTAAGTATCATTGGGAGATTCGTGATACATCCATCCCGACATATTCATGAAGGATTGAGAGGTTTCATGTTTACCTTCCAATAATCTCTTCAAGAGGACGTAAGGATATTTTCGCCCATTTACCCCCACATATTCAAAATATGTGTTCTGGGTTTTGCCGCGGGCACCCGTTTCACCATCACCTATTCCTGACGATGATGGATCTATGGTCAGAGAACTACATGAATAGATTTCACTTGATTTATTAAGTACATTCTCATATTATTTTAGCATCAGCCAAGTTCTCGAACATAACTTATTACAACAATGCTATAAAGAGACATGTACTACTTTTATCAGATTTTTATCAGTCTTTCAAAGACCTTGGGAACTCAGTCCCTCATTTCAATACTGGGAATTCTCATCCCTTCACATTCTCATCACCATAATCATATGGTTATGGGTATTCAAACCCTTAACTCATCATTGAGCATTATTATACCTTTTTCAGGTAAATATCGCCTTCAGGTCATCTGACCAAGGCATTCATGATACTTGTTACACAAGCATCACACCTAGCTCACAAGGCCATGAAATATCTTGTCACCTCTCACTAGGTAACAACTTACTCATGTGACTCATAAAAGTCCATGCATATTTCTTCTTTTACTAAGCAACAACAACATTAAGGCACATAATTCCAATCAACATTTATTATATAAATGTCACAACTCAAACTAGCTATATACATCACCTCATAATATCTGTATGGTTATTAGGCATGATAACAGTCATACAAGATATTCATCACATCATGTGATGCAATAGTAACACCATTATTCCTCTACCAGGAATTAGGGTTTACTATCAAATAGGGCTTTTCATTCCCTTTACCCAAATTAGGGTTAGGGTTCCCCATTTCTCATTAATAAAGATTTCATGATCTCATTATCTGTCCAACCCTTAATACATTATTCCATACCTCTGGGGCATTCAAGGATATCATATTTGATTATTCTAGAACATTACTTTCATCATAGAGCATTAATGATCATCAATTCAAGGTATGAGTTCATTTCTCATCCTCATCATGGTATGATTATATCATACACATCATTTGGGCTTAACTCCATTCTCAAGGTACATTAATTAACACTCATCAAGGTGTAACAACTCATTACATTTCATTGTAATAGTTGCATAACACACTTCATATGTTTCTTACCCAATTATATTGGATTTGAAGTACATCAAGGCATATAAACCCTAAAGTGTTGAATGTGATAACTATCATATTTTGATGTATCACTTTCTCATCACTTCAGACTCTCCTAAATTAGCCATCTTATCTTGTATTAAGGTATTTCCCTTCTTAATACATTCCATCACTAATAACTTACCTATAGCATATAATGCATAGGCCACACATTAGAGTTGTCCAACTATCTTTAATGATATGGACTTGTCTAATGGTAAAGACATTGCTTACAATTAGGTTGCATATATCTAACCACATGAAATGTTTCACCTTTATAAGGCGATTACTTCTATCTCATCATTAGGGTTTCTTTATACCCTTACTTAAGATTAGAATTATGATTCATTGTCATATTATCCAAGATTAGGGCTTTATGTATTACGATCCTCATTAGAGTCTCACATGCCTTCATCCTTCTTAGGGCCTCTTATCACAACATAACATTAGTACGGCATGTGGTGTTAATATTTACTTTAGGTTTCTCATGGAATCATCCTCAACTAGGGTTTCTCATGGAATTACCCTCAACTAGGGTTTCTCATGGAATCACCCTCAACTAGGGTTTCCACCATAGTTTCCCACAATTTGGGTCTACTATTCATCTCTAATAGGATTTCATTCAATTATCCATAATTGGAGATTCACTATTCATCCCAATTAGGGATTTACATCTCTTTTCCCTAAATTAGAGTTTCACTTATGATTACCCTACATTAGGGCTACATCCTTACCCTGGATTATGGTTTCATTTAGAATTGCCCTCAATTAGGGTTAGAATTCAATAACCATATCAATTAGGGTTTATGTTCATGATTAGGGTTTCATGATCTCTTTACTTAAGGATCATACCCTTAATCTCCACATGAATCATATTCATGTTATGAATTCATTCTAACATCATCTCAACTTGATAAGGTCATATCATCCCTTCAATCAAGTACATACAACTATGAATGACATATTGTACCAAGTCATTGATCCTATAAGAAATTAGGGTTCATCCCTTAATTGGCACTAATCACTTAGGTACTAATAAGGTTTCAATCTTTGTACCTTCATTAATTATCATTACTAATCATCATTGGATCAATGAGTTATTCATCATCTCTATTCTCGAGAGATTCAACCACCTTGGACCTCCATTACATAAGGTATCCAATTGAATTGATCAATTGAATCTACAATTGCAATAGGTACTCAATTAGGTTAATCAATTGGACCTTCAGTTGCATTAGGTTCTCCATTGGACTAACCAATTGAACCTTCTATTGCATAACATAACTTGACCTTGAAACCACCTAGGTCTCCAAACGGTTTGAGACCGTTTGCCCAAGTAGGTGAAGACTGTTTGGCCAAGTAGGTGAAGACCGTTTGGCCAAGCAGGTGAAGACCGTTTGTCCAAGCAGCTGAAGACCGTTTGGCCAAGTAGGTGAAGACCGTTTGCCCATCCAACCCTTGGATTCTAGTGAAATGTCATCAAGGTTTGGTCTATTGAGTTGATCAACACATCAACACTTGGTTGTAATATGATTTGGTACCTTTGGACCTTCAATTGGTCAACTATACTTAACGCCAGACCTCCAAATGGTCTTGGGTGATCCCCAAACGGTTTTGAGACCGTTTGGGTGATCCCCAAACGGTTTTGAAACCGTTTGGGCTATCCAACCCAAAATCTCAAATCAACGCATTGGAAATTCAACACTGATTTCAATTAGGGTTTGCCCAATTGATTAGCCTTCAACTCATGATTCCTTGGGAATGAATCCATAAAATTTGGTGAGTTAATAATAAACATCATTAGGAACATTAATCTCAAACGGTCAACGCTTGGTCAACCATCTCAAATGGTTTTGAAACCGTTTTCCTAAAAAGGCAAATTAATCAAGTTGAAAATCAGCACTTAATCCAATTAGGATTTTCCTAATGGATTAGCCTTCAAATCATGATTCCCTTGGAATTAATCCATAAAATTTGGTGAGTTATTAACCAAAATTATTAGGAACAGTAATATCAAACGTTCAACCCTTGGTCAACTCACTCAAATGGTTTTGAAACCGTTTTCCCAGAAAGTCAAGTTAAATCAGATTGAAATTCAGCACTTAATTCAATTAGGTTACCTAATTGATTTGCCTTCAACTCACGATTCCTTTGGATTTAATCCCTCAAATTTGGAGGGTTAACAACCAACATAATTATGAACAGTAATATCAAACGTAAAACCCTTGGTCAACCATCTCAAATGGTTTTGAAACCATTTTCTCCCAAATGGTTTGCAAACCGTTTGATCACCAAACGGTTTGGTGAAACCATTTGGTCCCAACATCCAAACCGTTTGCCCAAGATATTTGGGGAGGTGTGTGGTTATGATGATGTCATCATCATCAAGCTTCGTCCCTGAAGTTCTAACAACTTCTGATTTCATGAATTAATAAATTTCAACCAGCAATTAATCAAGATAATGAAGGAATCATTGAAATTACAAGATTAATGGTTGAATAACAATGTAAAAGGGTTCAAGTTATAAAACCTGCCTCAAATATGATCTCCAAGCTCCAATCTACACGGCTCTAATGGTGTACGAAGCTTCTCCAACTATTCCAAGGCTCAACTTCAAGATTTGGAGTGAAATGATCGGCTAGAATTGAAGATTGAGTGAAGAAATGAAGGAATTACACATTGTTTTATGATTTTCACCATGAAATCATGAAGAACGAAGATAAAAGGCTTACCAACAGGTTGGGGACGTGATCCCTGCTGTCCTTAGCCTTCTTGGTCGGTTTTGCAAGCAAGGAGAAGAAGTGGGGTCGTAAAATTCTTTCATTTGGCTTGGAAAAGGTACTTTTATTAGAAAATTGAGGAGAGAGAAGATACTTTATAAAAGTCTTTTAATTCCAAAATTGTTGCCACCACTTCCCCCTTGGTTTCTTGCATGAAAGGGAATCTCTATCCCCACCGAACTCCCTTCCATTATCCATGAATTAAGGGAAAAGAAATTAAGCACCGTACCCTTATAATAAGAATATCCTTATTTGAGTGGAAATTCGTTTTCTTATAATAATGGTGAGTGGAATTTCACCTCCTTAGGATATGCTCGTGCCTTTGCAAGGCTTTAGAATTATACAAACACATCTGAATCCAACCATTTTAATTTTGGTTGAAGGCCCTTTAATTAATACATTCATTTTTGCCCTAAATTGGATTAGGGTTTCACTTAGGATTAAATCTTGATTATTTTAATATCAAGATTCTCACTCCTCCCTATTAATTCAAATGAGAAGTCCCTCTCATTTTATTTTCTATAAATGATGCCAAGAAACATTAGGGACTTTATTGAAGTGGTAAATTGCATATTGAACCCTTGGTTTTGGGTAAATTGCACATTACTCCAAAACTAGGTTTTTATGCACAAACATTGCTTTATCAGCTCTTTCTTAGTGTCCAGGTTTCCATAAGCCATACATCAGCATCATTTTCAATCTCATGATGCTTCAACACATGAGTAACATATTATCATGCTCAATTGCACTTAAACCCCTCAACTTGGGTAATTTGCACTTTAATCCAATACAAACAAAACATTGATTTCAACAATGTTCATAAAGGACTAGAATTACAACATAAGTTCCTCTTTAGGCCTAATTACTTTTCATAAGATGAGATTAAACATTTAATCACATTTCTTAATCAAAAGACATAGGGTTAAAGTATAACCCAGGTCAGGGTTGTTACAAATTATAAACCCCTAACAAGGATTTTGTCCTCGAAATCCAGATAAAGGAAGACAGATGTATTTTATTCTTCATACTATCTAGTTTTCACATAACATCTCCTTATTATGGAGACACCATAAAACTTTGATTAGCACAAAGTGTTTCCATACAAGATTCTCATAGAATCAACACACAAGGAACATGCTCCATTGTTCCTCATCATTGACTATAAAGTCAACTTTGTGTCAAATAACACTTTTCTTGTTCAGAGAAACATCGTGCATTCTTTATTAATATCATGTTTATGCAGAGCATAAACCCCTAACATATGATGTTCATATTGTTTTATACATCCAGACTAATTTCACTGTTGACCACCCCAGGTGGCCAACCTAACCCATCTTATAACTCTCAAAAACCAGAATATTTCACCTTGGTATCTATCACATGTGTTGGAAACACATCATATATATCTCTTCCTTTCATCTTGGAACATTAATTGTTTCATATGTCCTCATCTTGGGACTAAAGTCCAAGATAACTAATACTTTTCTAAGTATCCAATACATGAACTCCTTTATCTTATGCACATCAAGTGTCCTAAAAACCACTTGATTTCCATGTACCAGAAAGGAAAGAAAACAAGGATTCATATTCCTCTTATTAATTCATGTATTTTCAACTATTCTTGAACCATTTACTCTTTATCTCATCCTAGGTTCCTTACCTTTAGTATTGGAATTTGTAAGGATGATTGCATGTCATTATCCTTTTCTTTATTGTTATCTAGCATGTTTATGATCATCTCATGATCTCATCACATCTCCCATTTCCTCATTATGGGAAAGATCTATATTATGCGGGCAGCATTATTGAACAAGGTCCATCTCCCTTATTCTTATTCTTATCTTATGAGGAGTACATTTTTAGTTCCTCATACAACATGCTCATCAGGGATTATCTCAGACTTATCTTTCTCATGCATGGGATATGACACATTTATTCATTCTAGATTTCTGATGTCATGATACTCATTAGATTGTCTCAGAATGACTACTTGATCAGAGCAATCAAAAAGACAACAATCTAAGAGTTTCCATACCCACTTTTACAATCAATAGTTGTATACCTGGCCAGGGTATATAAATACTGAGATCAAGTGGTATGCACTTTGTATACTATCGTATTCCTTCTTTTAATATTATCATAAGAATAAGGCTTAACATCTCTGGATTTTATCCAGGCATCCCTTCTATACCTCATCTTTTCTCAAGGAGGTAAAAACAACATAAAACATTTGTAATGTTTTATTATGATAAACATAAGTCCTCATAGGACTAATCAAGGAAAGTTCAATCATTTCCTTTCTCAATTAATCCAAGAATTCATAAAGTGACATATTTGAGTGACATTATCTTGTCTAACTTGTCATGATTCATGGATTATTCACTGCCTCAGGCTAATTCTGCCTCAAAGGTTGATTCAACAGGCTATGGTTGAGCACAAACTCAATTTAAGTCCAGAAATTCATCATTTCCTTTTGCTTCAACCTGCTGATGCTAATTACAAATCCTGTTGATATCTATAACATCATCATTGGAACTGGTAATCTAGGTTACACTGCCAAAACTTGATCCACTATATACATTACTGTTGTCCTAAGTTCCCCAACAATAATACTTAAAGAAGGATTTTCTTATTATAGTTGGATCAGCTTGGGGATTCTCAGGAAATTGTCTCTCTCTTGCCTGTTCCCATGCACCTCTTCTTGGTGCAACATTGCTGCTCTCAGCAGCAATCTCCTCATGTGACCCAATCATCTTTAAGTTCTTCTTCTCTTATACGAGCAGAAGACACTATCAGATACACTGTATGACACTGGAACAGACTCTACTAACTCAGTCCTATGTCTCTATAGACTCAACGAACCTAGAGCTCTAATACCACTAATTGTGGCGACCGTCTTGCGAAAACACAATTAACTAATGCGGAAGTGAATTATTTGCAGCGGATTACTGAAAAGCACTGAAAATTTAAAACTTTTTCAAGAGATCCATTCATAGGAAAACTCTTTAACCAAAAACCAAAGTATTTCAAATTCATCCTGGTTCACAAGTATACAACCTATACCATTCCTTCTCAAAGATTACAACATCAACTATCTTATAAACATTATATACAGACATTATATGAATCTCGAGGCATCAAGCCAAAACCTCAGTTTGATTCATAAGACACTGACTAAAAACTCCGAGGACCTGAGAGTACAGAGACAACACATAGGACTACTATCTGTATGACTAGACAGGCAATATCTCCACCTGAGATCTTATTGTTGTCCCTGTTGTTGCTGTTGCTGTTGCTCTTTCCTTGTTCTAGGATTTCTGCTTTGCCTACCATGCATACCTAAAAATGTTTCCCATGGGGGTGAGACAATTGAAAATTGCCCCAGCGAGAGATATAACTCTCCGCCAAAAACATTGTTATTGCAGTTTATTAAATTAAAACTGAGCAGGGGTTATTTTTACATTATCAGGCAGAGTTATTCATCATAGAACAGAATAAGATAATCTCCATTCTCAAGGAGGTTATTGCATCTACCCATGGTAGATAAGTAATTCATTTGTCTACCTTGCAGAGAATATAAAGAAACATAATTAACATTTAACTACTAAGGAATGCACAAAGAAATGCAACATCAGCCAATGAATCTCTGTATTCAATCCTTAAGCAAACATGCTATACGGCTGATTACATTTTACAATCACACTTATGCTCTGAGGAGATGAGATATACCGCTCATACTTCAACCGACCATTACGAAATCGCCTCGGTACCATACATAGGTCATCAAATGAGCTGGATTCTTATGACCTCATCTGTCTCAGTCAGTACGAGACCACATGCAGGACATCTCGTGTCTCTGCTAACTAGCTAGCCAGGGTATTATGGCACCTTCGCTACAGAGTTACAGTGTCAACTACACTCTCATCGCCAATCGAGAGATTTCTTATTTATCTCCTCGATCCGACATTAAGTATGATTGGGAGATTCGTGACATCCATCCCGACATACTGATGAAGGATTCAGAGGCTTCTTATTTACCTTCCAACAATCTCTTCAAGAGGACGTAAGGATATTTTCGCCCATTTACCCCCACATATTCAAAATATGTGTTCCGGGTTTTTCCGCGGGCACCCGTTTCACCATCACCAATTCCTGACGATGATGGATCTATGGTCAGAGCACTACATGAATAGATTTCACTTGATTTATTAAGTACATTCTCATATTCTTTTAGCATCATCCAAGTTCTCAAACATAACTTATTACAACAATGCTATAAAGAGACATGTACTACGTTTATCAGATATTTATAAGTCTTTCAAAGCCCCTGGGAACTCAGTCCCTCATTTCAATACTGGGAATTCTCATCCCTTCACATTCTCATCACCATAATCATATGGTTATGGGTATTCAAACCCATAACTCATCATTGAGCATTATTATACCTTTTTCAGGTAACTATCGCCTTCAGGTCATCTGACCAAGGCATTCATGATACTTGTTACATAAGCATCACACCTGGCTCACAAGGCCATGAAATATCTTGTCACCTCTCACTAGGTAACAACTTACTCATGTGACTCATAAAAGTCCATGCATATTGCTTCTTTTACTAAGCAACAAAAACATTAAGGCACATAATGCCAATCAACATTTATTATATAAATGTCACAGCTCAAACTAGCTATATACATCACCTCATAATATATGTATGGTTATTAGGCATGATAACAGTCATACAAGATATTCATCACATCATGTGATGCAATAGTAACACCATTATTCCTCTACCAGGAATTAGGGTTTACTATCAAATAGGGCTTTTCATTCCCTTTACCCAAATTAGGGTTAGGGTTCCCCGTTTCTCATTAATAAAGATTTCATGATCTCATTATCTGTCCAACCCTTAATACATTATTCCATACCTCTGGGGCATTCAAGGATATCATATTTGATTATTCTAGAACATTACTTTCATCATATAGCATTAATGATCATCAATTCAAGGTATGAGTTCATTTCTCATCCTCATCATGGTATGATTATATCATACACATCATTTGGGCTTAACTCCATTCTCAAGGTACATTAATTAACACTCATCAAGGTGTAACAACTCATTACATTTCATTGTAATAGTTGCATAACACACTTCATATGTTTCTTACCCAATTATATTGGATTTGAAGTACATCAAGGCATATAAACCCTGAAGTGTTGAATGTGATAACTATCATATTTTAATGTATCACTTTCTCATCACTTCAGACTCTCCTGAATTAGCCATCTTATCTTGTATTAAGGTATTTCCCTTCTTAATACATTCCATCACTAATCACTTACCTATAGCATATAATGCATAGGCCACACATTAGAGTTGTCCAACTATCTTTAATGATATGGACTTGTCTAATGTTAAAGACATTGCTTACAATTGGGTTGCATATATTTAACCACATGAAATGTTTCACCTTTATTAGGCCATTACTTCTATCTCATCATTAGGGTTTCTTTATACCCTTACTTAAGATTAGAATTGTGATTCATTGTCATATTATCCAAGATTAGGGCTTTATGTATTATGACTCGTCATTAGAGTCTCACATGCCTTCATCCTTCTTAGGGCCTCTTATCACAACATAACATTAGTATGTCATGTGGTGTTAATATTTAGTTAAGGTTTCTCATGGAATCACCCTCAACTAGGGTTTCTCATGGAATCACCCTCAACTAGGGTTTCCACCATAGTTTCCCACAATTTGGGTCTACTATTCATCTCTATTGGGATTTCATTCAATTATCCATAATTGGAGATTCACTATTCATCCCAATTAGGGATTTACATCTCTTTTCCCTAAATTAGAGTTTCACTTATGATTACCCTAGATTAGGGCTACATCCTTACCTTGGATTACGGTTTCATTTAGAATTGCCCTCAATTAGGGTTAGAATTTAATAACCCTGTCAATTAGGGTTTATGTTCATGATTAGGGTTTCATGATCTCTTTACTTAAGGATCATACCCTTAATCTCCACATGAATCATATTCATGTTATGAATTCATTCTAACATCATCTCAACTTGATAAGGTCATATCATCCCTTCAATCAAGTACATACATCTATGAATGACATAGTGTACCAAGTCATTGATCCTATAAGCAATTAGGGTTCATCCCTTAATTGGCACTAATCACTTAGGTACTAATATGGTTTCAATCTTTGTACCTTCATTGATTATCATTACTAATCATCATTGGATCAATGAGTCATTCATCATCTCTATTCTCGAGAGATTCAATCACCTTGGACCTCCGTTACATAAGGTATCCAATTGAATTGATCAATTGAATCTACAATTGCAATAGGTACTCAATTAGGTTAATCAATTGGACCTTCAGTTGCATTAGGTTCTCCATTGGACTAACCAATTGAAACTTCTATTGCATAACATAACTTGACCTTGAAACCACCTAGGTCTCCAAACGGTTTGAGACCGTTTGCCCAAGTAGGTGAAGACCGTTTGGCCAAGTAGGTGAAGACCGTTTGGCCAAGTAGGTGAAGACCGTTTGGACAAGAAGGTGAAGACCGTTTGGCCAAGAAGGTGAAGACCGTTTGGCCAAGTAGGTGAAGACCGTTTTCCCATCCAACCCTTGGATTCTAGTGAAATTTCATTAAGGTTTGGTCTATTGAGTTGATCAACACATCAACACTTGGTTGTAATATGATTTGGTACCTTTGGACCTTCAATTGGTCAACTATACTTAACCCCAGACCTCCAAACGGTCTTGGGTGATCCCCAAACGGTTTTGAGACCGTTTGGGTGATCCCCAAACGGTTTTGAAACCGTTTGGGCTATCCAACCCAAAATCTCAAATCAACTCATTGGAAATTCAACACTGATTTCAATTAGGGTTTTCCCAATTGATTAGCCTTCAACTCATTATTCCTTGGGAATGAATCCATAAAATTCGGTGAGTTAATAATCAACATCATTAGGAACATTAATCTCAAATGGTCAATTCTTGGTTAACCATCTCAAATGGTTTTGAAACCGTTTGCCAAAAAAGGCAAATTAATCAAGTTGAAAATCAGCACTTAATCCTATTAGGATTTTCCTAATGGATTAGCCTTCAACTCATGATTCCCTTGGAATTAATCCATAAATTTTGGTGATTTATTAACCAACACTATTAGTAACAGTAATCTCAAATGGTAAACCCTTGGTAAACTCACTCAAACGGTTTTTAAACCGTTTTCCCAAAACGTCAAGTTAAATCAGATTGCAATTCAGCACTTAATTCAATTAGGTTACCTAATTGATTTGCCTTCAACTCACGATTCCTTTGGAGTTAATCCCTCAAATTTGGAGGGTTTACAACCAACATAATTATGAACATGAAACTCAAACGGTCAACCCTTTTTCAACCATCTCAAATAGTTTTGAAACCATTTGCTCCCAAACGGTTTGCAAACCGTTTGATCGCCAAACGGTTTGGTGAAACCGTTTGGTCCCAACTTCCAAACCGTTTGCCCAAGATATTTGGGGAGGTGTGTGCTTATGATGATGTAATCATCATCAAGCTTCATCCCTGAAGTTCTAAAAACTTCTATCATGAATTAATCAATTTCAACCAGCAATTAATCAAGATAATGAAGGAATCATTGAAATTACAAGATTAATGGTTGAATAACAATGTAAAAAGGTTCAAGTTATAAAACCCGCCTCAAATATGATCTCCAAGCTACAAGCTACATGGATCTAATGGCGTATGAAGATTCTCCAACTATTCCAAGGCTGAACTTCAAGATTTGGAGTGAAATGATTGGCTAGAATTTAAGATTGAGTGAAGAAATGAAGGAATTACACATTGTTTTATGATTTTCACCATGAAATCATGAAGAACGAAGATCAAAGGCTTACCAACAGGTTGGGGACGTGATCCCTGCTGTCCTTAGCCTTATTGGTCGGTTTTGCAAGCAAGGAGAAGAAGTGGGGTCGTAAAAGTCTTTCATTTGGCTTGGAAAAGGTACTTTTATTAGAAAATTGAGGAGAGAGAAGATACTTTATAAAAGTCTTTTAATTCCAAAACTGTTGCCACCACTTCCCACTTGGTTTCTTGAATGCAAGGGAATCTCTATCCCCACCTAACTCCCTTCCATTATCCATGAATTAAGGGAAAAGAAATTAAGCACCGTACCCTTATAATAAGAATATCCTTATTTGAGTGGAAATTCTTTTTCTTATAATAATGGTGAGTGGAATTTCACCTCCTTAGGATATGCTCGTGCCTTTGTAAGGATTTAGGATTATCCACACACATCTGAATCCAACCATTTTAATTTTGGTTGAAGGCCCTATAATTAATACATTCATTTTTGCCCTAAATTGGATTAGGGTTTCACTTAGGATTAAATCTTGATTATTTTAATATCAAGATTCTCTCTCCTCCATATTAATTCAAATGAGAAGTCCCTCTCATTTTATTTTCTCTAAATGATGACAAGAAACATTAGGGACTTTATTGAAGTGGTAAATTGCATATTGAACCCTTGGTTTTGGGTAAATTGCACATTACTCCAAAACTAGGTTTTTATGCACAAACATTGCTTTATCAGCTCTTTCTTAGTGTTCATGCTTCCATAAGCCATACATCAATATCATTTTCACTCTCATGATGCTTCAACACATGAGTAACATATTATCATGCTCAATTGCACTTAAACCCCTCAACTTGGGTAATTTGCACTTTAGTCCAATACAAACAAAACATTGATTTCAACAATGTTCATAAAGGACTAGAATTGCAACATAAGTTCCTCTTGAGGCCTAATTACTTTTCATAAGATGATATTAAGCATTTAATCACATTTCTTAATCAAAACACCTAGGGTTAAAGTATAACCCAGGTCAGGGTTGTTACAAATTATAAACCCCTAACAAGGATTTCGTCCTCGAAATCCAGATAAAGAAAGACAGATGTATTTTATTCTTCATACTATCTAGTCTTCACATAACATCTCCTTATTATGGAGACACCATAAAACTTTGATTAGCACAAAGTGTTTCCATACAAGATTCTCATAGAATCAACACACAAGGCACATGCTCCATTGTTCCTCATCATTGACTATAAAGTCAACTTTGTGTCAAATAACTCTTTTCTTGTTCAGAGAAACATCGTGCATTATTTATTAATATCATGTTTATGCAGAGCATAAACCCCTAAAATATGATGTTCATATTGTTTTATACATCCAGAATAATTTCACAGTTGACCACCCCAGGTAGCCAACCTAACCCATCTGATAACTCTCAAAAACCAGAATCTTTCACCTTGGTATCTATCACATGTGTTGGAAACACATCATATATATCTCTTCCTTTCATCTTGGAACATTAATTGTTTCATATGTCCTCATCTTGGGACTAAAGTCCAAGATAACTAATACTTTTCTAAGTATCCAATACATGAACTACTTTATCTTATGCACATCAAGTGTCATAAAAACCACTTGATTGCCATGTCCCTGAAAGGAAAGAAAACAAGGATTCATATTCCTCTTATTAATTCATGTATTTTCAACTATTCTTGAACCATTTACTCTTTATCTCATCCTAGGTTCCTTGCCTTTAGTATTGGAATTTGTAAGGATGATTGCATGTCATTATCCCTTTCTTTATTGTTATCTAGCATGTTTATGATCATCTCATGATCTCATCACATCTCCCATTTCCTCATTATGGGAAAGATCTATATTATGCGGGCAGCATTATTGAACAGGGTTCATCTCCCTTATTCTTATTCTTATCTTATGAGGAGTACATTTTTAGTTCCTCATACAACATGCTCATCGGGGATTATCTCAGACTTATCTTTCTCATGCATGGGATATGACACATTTATTCATTCTAGATTTCTGATGTCATGATACTCATTAGATTGTCTCAGAATGACTACTTGATCAGAGCAATCAAAAAGACAACAATCTAAGAGTTTCCATACCCACTTTATCATCAATAGTTGTATACCTGGCCAGGGTATATAAATACTGAGATCAAGTGGTATGCACTTTGTATGCTATCGTATTCCTTCTTTTAATATTATCATAAGCATAAGGCTTAACATCTCTGGATTTTATCCAGGCATCCCTTCTATACCTCATCTTTTCTCAAGGAGGTAAAAACAACATAAAACATTTGTAATGTTTTATTATGCTAAACATAAGTCCTCATAGGACTAATCAAGGAAAGTTCAATCATTTCCTTTCTCAAGTAATCAAAGAATTCATAAAGTGACATATTTGAATGACATTATCTTGTCTAACTTGTAATGATTCATGGATTATTCACTGCCTCAGGCTAATTCTACCTCAAAGGTTGATTCAACAGGCTATGGTTGAGCACAGATTCAATTTATGTCCAAAAATTCATCATTTCCTTTTGCTTCAACCTACTGATGCTAATTACAAATCCTGTTGATATCTATAACATCATCATTGGAACTGGTAATCTAGGTTACACTGCCAAAACATGATCCACTATATACATTACTGTGGTCCTAAGTTCCCCAACAGTAATACTTAAAGAAGGATTTTCTTATTATAGTTGCATCAGCTTGGGGAATCTCAGGCAATTGTCTCTCTCTTGTCTGTTCCCATGCACCTCTTCTTGGTGCAACATTGCTGCTCTCAACAGCAATCTCCTCATGTGACCAAGTCATCTTTAAGTTCTTCTTCTCTTATACGAGCAGAAGACACTATCAAATACACTGGATGACACTGGAACAGACTCTACTACCTTAGTCCTATGTCTTTGTAGACTCAACGAACCTAGAGCTCTAATACCACTAATTGTGGTGACCGTCTTGTGAAAACATGATTAACTAATGTGGAAGCGAATTATTTGCAGCGGATTACTGAAAAACAATGAAAATTTAAAACTTTTTCAAGAGATCCATTCACAGGAAAACTCTTTAACCAAAAACCAAAGTATTTCAAATTCATCCTGGTTTACAAGTATACAACCTATACCATTCCTTCACAAAGATTACAACATCAACTATCTTATAAACATTATATACAGACATTATACGAATCTCGAGGTATCAAGCCAAAACCTCAGTTTGATTCATAAGACACTGACTAAAAACTCCGAGGACCTGAGAGTACAGAGACGACACATAGGACTACTATATGTATGACTAGACAAACAATATCTCCACCTGAGATCTTATTGCTGTCCCTGTTGTTGCTGTTGCTGTTGCTCTTTCCTTGTTCTAGGATTTCTGCTTTGCCTCCCATGCATACCTAAAAATGTTTCCCACGGGGGTGAGACAATTGAAAATTGCCCCAGCGAGAGATATAACTTTCCGCCAAAAACATTGTTATTGCAGTTTATTAAATTAAAATTGAGCATGGGTTATTTTTACATTATCAGGCAGAGTTATTCATCATAGAACAGAATAAGATAATCTCCATTCTCAAGGAGGTTATTGCATCTACCCATGGTAGATAAGTAATTCATCTGTCTACCTTGCAGAGAATATAAAGAAACATAATTAACATTTAACTACTAAGGAATGCACAAAGAAATGCAACATCAACCAATGAATCTCTGTATTCAATCCTTAAGCAAACATGCTATACAGCTGATTACATTTTACAATCACACTTATGCTCTGAGGAGATGAGATATGCCGCTCATACTCCAACCGACCATTAAGAAATCACCTCGGTACCATACATAGGTCATCAAAAGAGCCAGATTCTTACGACCTCATCTGTCTCGGTCAGTACGAGACCACATGCAGGACATCTCGTGTCTCTGCTAACTAGCTAGCCAGGGTATTATGGCACCTTCGCTATAGAGTTACAACATCAACTGCACTCTCATCGCCAATCGAGAGATTTCTTGTTTATCTCCTCGATCCAACATTAAGTATCATTGGGAGATTCATGATACATCCATCATGACATATTCATGAAGGATTGAGAGGTTTCTTGTTTACCTTCCAACAATCTATTCAAGAGGACGTAAGGATATTTTTTCCCATTTACCCCCACATATTCAAAATATGTGTTTCGAGTTTTTCCGCGGGCACCCATTTCACCATCACCTATTCCTGACGATGATGGATCTATGGTCAGAACACTACATGAGTAGATTTCACTTGATTTATTAAGTACATTCTCATATTCTTTTAGCATCAGCCAAGTTCTCAAACATAACTTATTACAACAATGCTATAAAGAGACATGTACTACTTTTATCAGATATTTATCAGTCTTTCAAAGACCCTGGGAACTCAGTCCCTCATTTCAATACAGGGAATTCTCATCCCTTCACATTCTCATCACCATAATCATATGGTTATGGGTATTCAAACCCTTAACTCATCATTGAGCATTATTATACCTTTTTCAGGTAACTATCGCCTTCAGGTCATCTGACCAAGGCATTCATGATACTTATTACACAAGCATCACACCTGGCTCACAAGGCCATGAAATATCTTGTCATCTCTCACTAGGTAACAACTTACTCATGTGACTCATAAAAGTCCATGCATATTGCTTCTTTTACTAAGCAACAACAACATTAAGGCACATAATGCCAATCAACATTTATTATATAAATGTCACAGCTCAAACTAGCTATATACATCACCTCATAATATCTATATTGTTATTAGGCATGATAACAGTCATACAAGATATTCATCACATCATGTGATGCAATAGTAACACCATTATTCCTCTACCAGGAATTAGGGTTTACTATCAAATAGGGCTTTTCATTCCCTTTACCCAAATTAGGGTTAGGGTTCCCCATTTCTCATTAATAATGATTTCATGATCTCATTATCTGTCCAACCCTTAATACATTATTCCATACCTCTGGGGCATTCAAGGATATCATATTTGATTATTCTAGAACATTACTTTCATCATATAGCATTAATGATCATCAATTCAAGGTATGAGTTCATTTCTCATCCTCATCATGGTATGATTATATCATACACATCATTTGGGCTTAACTCCATTCTCAAGGTACATTAATTAACACTCATCAAGGTGTAACAACTCATTACATTTCATTGTAATAGTTGCGTAACACACTTCATATGTTTCTTACCCAATTATATTGGATTTGAAGTACATCAAGGCATATAAACCCTAAAGTGTTGAATGTGATAACTATCATATTTTAATGTATCACTTTCTCATCACTTCAGACTCTCCTGAATTAGCCATATTATCTTGTATTAAGGTATTTCCCTTCTTAATACATTCCATCACTAATCACTTACCTATAGCATATAATGCATAGGCCACACATTAGAGTTGTCCAACTATCTTTAATGATATGGACTTGTCTAATGGTAAAGACATTGCTTACAATTAGGTTGCATATATTCAACCACATGAAATGTTTCACCTTTATAAGGCCATTACTTCTATCTCATCATTAGGGTTTCTTTATACCCTTACTTAAGATTAGAATTATGATTCATTGTCATATTATCCAAGATTAGGGCTTTATGTATTATGACTCCTCATTAGAGTCTCACATGCCTTCATCCTTCTTAGGGCCTCTTATCACAACATAACATTAGTACATCATGTGGTGTTAATATTTAGTTAAGGTTTCTCATGGAATCACCCTCAACTAGGGTTTCTCATGGAATCACCCTCAACTAGGGTTTCCACCATAGTTTCCCACAATTTGGGTCTACTATTCATCTCTATTAGGATTTCATTCAATTATGCATAATTGGAGATTCACTATTCATCCCAATTAGGGATTTACATATGTTTTCCCTAAATTAGAGTTTCACTTATGATTACCCTAGATTAGGGCTACATCCTTACCCTAGATTATGGTTTCATTTAGAATTGCCCTCAATTAGGGTTAGAATTCAATAACCCTGTCAATTAGGGTTTATGTTCATGATTAGGGTTTCATGATCTCTTTACTTAAGGATCATACCCTTAATCTCCACATGAATCATATTCATGTTATGAATTCATTCTAACATCATCTCAACTTGATAAGGTCATATCATCCCTTCAATCAAGTACATACAACTATGAATGACATAGTGTACCAAGTCATTGATCCTATTAGCAATTAAGGTTCATCCCTTAATTGTCACTAATCACTTAGGTACTAATAAGGTTTCAATCTTTGTACCTTCATTGATTATCATTACTAATCATCATTGGATCAATGAGTCATTCATCATCTCTATTCTCGAGAGATTCAATCACCTTGGACCTCCATTACATAAGGTATCCAATTGAATTGATCAATTGAATCTACAATTGCAATAGGTACTCAATTAGGTTAATCAATTGGACCTTCAGTTGCATTAGCTTCTCCATTGGAATAACCAATTGAACCTTCTATTGCATAACATAACTTTATCTTGCAACCACCTAGGTCTCCAAACGGTTTGAGACCGTTTTCCCAAGTAGGTGAAGACCGTTTGGCCAAGTAGGTGAAGACCGTTTGGCCAAGCAGGTGAAGACCGTTTGGCCAAGCAGGTGAAGACCGTTTGGCCAAGTAGGTGAAGACCGTTTGCCCATCCAACCCGTGGATTCTAGTGAAATTTCATCAAGGTTTGGTCTATTGAGTTGATCTCCAAACGGTCTTGGGTGATCTCCAAACGGTTTTTATACCGTTTGGGTGATCCCCAAATGGTTTTGAAACCATTTGGGCTATCCAACCCAAAATCTCAAATCAACTCATTGGAAATTCAACACTGATTTCAATTAGGGTTTGCCCAATTGATTAGCCTTCAACTCATGATTCCTTGGGAATGAATCCATAAAATTTGGTGAGTTAATAATCAACATCATTAGGAACATTAATCTCAAACGGTCAATGCTTGGCCAACCATCTCAAATGGTTTTGAAACTGTTTTCCCAAAAAGGAAAATTAATCAATTTGAAAATCAGCACTTAATCCAATTAGGATTTTCCTAATGGATTAGCCTTCAACTCATGATTCCCTTGGAATTAATCCATCATATTTGGTGAATTATTAACCAACATTATTAGGAACAGTAATATCAAACGGTCAACCCTTGGTCAACTCACTCAAACGGTTTTAAAACCGTTTTCCCAAAAAGTCAAGTTAAATCAGATTGAAATTCAGCACTTAATTCAATTCGGTTACCTAATTGATTTGCCTTCAACTCACGATTCCTTTGGAATTAATCCCTAAAATTTGGAGGGTTAACAACCAATATAATTATGAACAGGAATATCAAACGGTCAACCCTTGTACAACCATCTCAAATGGTTTTGAAACCATTTTCTCCCAAACGGTTTGCAAACCGTTTGATCACCGAACGGTTTGGTGAAACCGTTTGGTCCCAACTTCCAAACTGTTTGCCCAAGATATTTGAGGAGGTGTGTGCTTACGATGATTTCATCATCATCAAGCTTCGTCCCTGAAGTTCTAACAACTTCTGATTTCATGAATTAATCAATTTCAACCAGCAATTAATCAAGATAATGAAGGAATCATTGAAATTACAAGATTAATGGTTGAATAACAATGTAAAAGGGTTCAAGTTATAAAACCCACCTAAAATTTGATCTCCAAGCTCCAAGCTACACGGCTCTAATGGTGGATGAAGCTTCTCCAACTATTCCAAGGCTGAACATCAAGATTTGGAGTGAAATGATCGGCTAGAATTGAAGATTGAGTGAAGAAATGAAGGAATTACACATGGTTTTATGATTTTCACCATAAAATCATGAAGAACGAAGATCAAAGGCTTACCAACAGGTTGGGGACGTGCTCCCTGCTGTCCTTAGCTACTTGGTCGGTTTTCAAGCAAGGAGAAGAAGTGGGGTCGTAAAAGTCTTTCATTCATCTTGGAAAAGGTACTTTTATAAGAAAATTGAGGAGAGAGAAGATACTTTATAAAAGTCTTTTAATTCCAAAATTGTTGCCACCACTTCCCCCTTGGTTTCTTGCATGCAAGGGCATCTCTATCCCCACCGAACTCCCTTCCATTATCCATGAATTAAGGGAAAAGAAATTAAGCACCTTAACCCTTATAATAAGAATATCCTTATTTGAGTGGAAATTCTTTTTCTTATAATAATGGTGAGTGGAATTTCACCTCCTTAGGATATGCTCGTGCCTTTGCAAGGATTTAGGATTATCCACACACATCTGAATCCAACTATTTTAATTTTGGTTGAAGGCCCTTTAATTAATACATTCATTTTTTCCCTAAATTGGATTAGGGTTTCACTTAGGATTAAATCTTGATTATTTTAATATCAAGATTCTCTCTCCTCCATCTTAATTCAAATGAGAAGTCCCTCTCATTTTCTTTGCTCTACATGATGCCAAGAAACATTAGGGACTTTTTTGAAGTGGTAAATTGCATATTGAACCCTTGGTTTTGGGTAAATTGCACATTACTCCAAAACTAGGTTTTTATGCACAAACATTGCTTTATCAGCTCTTTCTTAGTGTTCGTGCTTCCATAAGCCATAAATCAGCATCATTTTCACTCTCATGATGCTTCAACACATGAGTAACATATTATCATGCTCAATTGCACTTAAAACCCTCAACTTGGGTAATTTGCACTTTAGTCCAATACAAACAAAACATTGATTTCAACAATGTTCAAAAAGGACTAGAATTGCAACATAAGTTCCTCTTGAGGCCTAATTACTTTTCATAAGATGAGATTAAGCATTTAATCAGATTTCTTAATCAAAACACCTAGGGTTAAAGTATAACCCTGGTCAGGGTTGTTACAAAAATGACATATTCTATAAGTAAAAAATTCATAACACCAAATTTTGTGATGTTTTTGGCTCTTATTTCGTTGTCAATTCTACCCTTTTTAATTGTTTTCCTCTCCTTTTTGTCATGTTTTTGCATAAACAGGCCACACTACGCTCTTAACTCAATTTTATCATCTTTTGCAGAGTTTTCCTCATTTTTCTACTCATTTATCAGCAAAAAGGGCCATCCCGGCCCATGAACGTGTTCCACCTGCATCAGCCTTTTTACCAGCTGGCCGACACGATTTCTGCCTGACACAGGGAAGCACGATACACTACCGCGCGACACGAGGGTGCCACACAAGAAGGAGCGGATGAGCGATACACCATTTACCCGACAGGGAGCCGAACTCGCCACGACAACTGAAGCGTGTCGCACAATACAAGCCACCCACCGGCAAGCGCCACTCGTCACGATGACCGACACACTCCCAGCCCAACATCCTTGTGCCGGGTGACACGCATATCGGGCATCCCCGAATCCGCGATGGTGGAGCTGAAGGAGGACACATGGCGCCCAGAGAACCCCAACCTCTCCCAACCGCTGCCTATAAATAGCAGCTACAAGACTCCGATGGGATAGGTCGGAACCTCTCGAAAGCCAACTTGGGAAAGCATCTGGAGCTAGCGTGTCGTGCCTCAGAGGTGTACCGGGCGATACTAGGTGAGCACTTCCCCAACTCGAGAGGGAGGGAATGGTTCACTTAGGATCGGCCCTGGGTACCGTAGCAGACCGATATCGGCCAACGAGGACACCCGATATGAGTACCTGATACCCTAAGCAAAACTCTAGCCCGACACGATACCAATCCCGATACGAGTCGCCCATCGTGGTGTATCACCCGAGAGGGTGCGCCGCCCAACACGATCGTATCGGGCATGAGAGCCCTGTACGATACGTCCGCCCGTCATGAGCGTGTCACCCGAGAGGGTGTGCCGCCCGACACAAGCGTATCGGGCAAGGCTCCCACCTGGTATCGAGCTGGAGGGATCTTGGGAGTCCGCTACTTCCTGTCTTCCTTCTAAATCAAGAAAGCGACATTTATCTTTACTTATTTCAGTCATTTACTTTCTTTACTTATGCAATGTAACCAGACCCTTTTATGTTAATGGAATTAGAAGAGTTTTAATTATCTGCTGCTTTATGTTTGGTCCCTTTTGTTGGATGATTGTTTTGTTTAGCATCCGAACTCTAGCTTCTAAGCTTGGATCACGTTTCGACTAGCTACCGAATCGTGTTTTCCCGTTGCAGCAGCCTCGAGAGAGGTGTTGTGGCTCTAGAGTTTGGTCCGATGCGGGAGTACGAGAGTGCCCCGGATCGGAGTTGCTTTAGTGAACTTTCTACTCTAACCAAAGATCAGCAGCCTTGAAAGAGGTGTTGATACTTAGTTAGAGGTTCCCGCTTCGAGAGGAGGGGTACTGGATGTTTCTGCTGCTGCTTGTTTTACCGAAGCTTTCTCCTTCGTTCCTTTCTAAAGAAATAGTATTATCTTCTCTGTTTCCGTTGCGTGAAAACCCTAAAAACTGATAAACCTGTAAAATCTTAATTTTCCTCGTAGCTCTAGTTGGAGATAGATTTCTTTTATTTTATCGATCTTAGCCTATTGTTCCCTTGGGGAAACTTTATCATCTCCTTACCCATACCGGAGTGTAAAATGTCGATTCCGCGTTCCCAATACTACCACCCTTGTCCCTGTGTTTGACCCCGTATATCTACTTTGACCCCGTAATAAAGTTGCGGGGGCCTAGAAGGTTTCAGGTTATAAATTTAAAAGTCCGACTACTTCAAATCCGCTCCCCTTTTTTTTGGACGCGCGATTTAGGCCGGTCAACTTTTTGGCGCCATTGTCGGGGACAAGACAAAATGGTACTGTTGACGAACCCGAATCCACTAACTACACTCCCGGGGACAAGGCAAAATGGTACTGTTGAAGATGATCCTTTAGGGTTCCCTTATGGTCTGGGAGATATGAGGCTTCTTTGTTACCTGTGCTAGTTTGTGACACATCTGCTATTCAAGGCTTCCTAGTTGATGGAGGGGTTCAACTTCTCCTTTAGAGGAAGTTTTTCTGAAGATATCAATCTTTTATTGTCTTCCTCGTTTGGTCTCTTTGCTACGAGCTTCTTGTAGTTAAGTTATATGCTCCAAAGCTTATTAAGCTTGCTTTCTGTTGCTGGTGAGGTTGGACTTTTTACTATTTTCCTTTTTTTCATTTACTTTCTTGGGAATGAATGCTTTGTAAGTTTTGGATGGGGGCTGGGGTTAGGCTTTGTCAGTTCTATTTTGAGCTATATTTTCTTCAGCTCTGGTTTGATCTACTGGATGACATTTTTTAAAGATGATCCTTCGGGGTTCCCTTCTGGCCTGAGAGATATGAGGCTTCTTTGTTACCTGGGCTAGTTTGTGACACAACTATTGTTCAAGGTTTTCTGGTTGATGGAGGGGTTTAGTTTTCCATTGAAGGAAGTTTTCTAAAGATTTCTATATCAGTCTCTTTATTGTCTTCCTCATTTGGTCTCTTTGTTGCAAGCTTCTTGTAGTTCAGTTATATGCTCCAAAGCTTATAAAGCTTGCTTTTTGTTGCTGGTGAGGTTGGACTTTTTGCTACGAGTTCCAGATGATCAGTTTTACGATCTAAAGCTTTGCTTCTTATACTCTGAAGATAGTTCTTTGTTATAGAAGTTGATTTGAAGGGCAAGCCTTATTTGAGGATCCTATTTAGTTTAGAATGTTGGAGATGTTCTCATTATTCTTTGATTGTTTGTATAGTTTTCCTTTTTTCATTTCCTTTCTTGGGAATGAATGCATTGTAAATACCATCCTTTCAAAAAATGAAAAAAAAGCAACACGAGTTTAGGTGAGCAAAAAAAAGAGGTTATACCTGGTCCTAGATTAATTCCAACAACATTATCCTGGCATAACATCATGCTTCTTCTTCTTAGGCAACAACACACTCCTTCAACAACATCACTTGAACAGTCATCACCACCGGCCTCCTGGTGTAGCAGTTGATGATGTCCTCCTAGCAGTAGGAAAAGTCCTCCTACCTCTCGAGTAGTCCACACGGATCGTAGGGAACTCCACATTGTGCTACCAGAGCCAACAGGAAGGAATTGTCCCCTTCTTTTGGCGTACTAGTTGTTGACATGTTGTCCCACATTGATCTTAGTTGTTCTCTCCGTTGACGTCCCTTCCTTTAATGGGTAGAACTAGCTCAGGGACTCTATCAATTACCACAACTAGAGAGAACAATAATTATCAGAGCAACAAACTCTCAATTGTGTGTCTTGGGAAGCCCCCAGTACCTCGCTATCTATAGTAGAGGCCAGGGTCAGGGTTTCCAATTTGTGTGGAAGTAGAAGGGTCTAGAATCTTGTTTTTTCTGACACTTGTGAGTGGTGAACTAGTTAGTTTGCAGACCCAACCGGTCGGTTGGTGCGTGATCCAGCCGGTTCACTATGT
Source organism: Alisma plantago-aquatica (assembly GCA_963693085.1). NCBI lineage: Eukaryota > Viridiplantae > Streptophyta > Magnoliopsida > Alismatales > Alismataceae > Alisma > Alisma plantago-aquatica. The sequence continues at coordinate 152,564,756 of OY856415.1, forward strand.
GAACCAGTCGATTCATGTAGTTTTGTATTCTAAATCCTATTGGTATTCAATGTTTGATTAAGGCTAAACATGACATCAATCCTTGTTCCAATCAAACTGACAATCAAGGTCGGTGGTTCATCCCATGAGCCAGTCAGTTGGGATATGTGAACTAGTTGGTTCTCTATGTGAACCATACGTCTCACTCCCTGGTTCAACCATTGATCAACCAATGCTGATTCCAATTGACCTGACACTTCAACTGATTGCTTCAACACTTGAACCGGTCGGTTCAGAGTCCATTCAACCAATTCTAAACCTCAATTGTTTAAATGAATAACTAAAAGCCTTTAATAATCAAATTAAAAAGTCATTCATGAATATTATCCTTTGATCCAAGTGTATCCTTTGCATCAGACCCTATAGGTCCAAAATTACATTGGAAGTGAATGTGCATGACAGCACAAGCAATGAGGGGTGCCTAGTCACACATCATTGCTGCCTAAGTAATTTGGAAAGTTGGAGAACAACTTCAATTCAACCTAAAATACATGATCAGTGTTACCATGATCATATAGTTTCTTTGTCTATGATATCTAGATTGAACTCAAAGCAAGGAAACATCATCCTCTCAATGTTCAATCCATGTTTCTTAAACAAGAGCAGATTGTCTGAGATGCACGTGAGCTCACATATCACAAATTGAGTCACATGAGTTTGGACACACATTTTTCATTCTTTCTTATCAAGAGGCATGGATATCAATACCCCATAGGAGGGGCAAATCCCATCTACATCACTCACACTCAATCCCCATGTGTCAAAATACACTTGAGAGCCACCATTATGGAAAACCGTATTTAGGATCACGGTGTATGAAGTCAAAGTACATGTATGACATGTGATGAATGTAGTAGATGTAGGTATAAGAACCATAATCACCACTATCACTATCATAGATGATTCTGGCTACCATTCCATGGTCTCCATGTATCACTCTCAAGGTGGGTCTAACCGATACATTGTTCTCTAACATGTATCTGTGTGTTTGAATTGATATCACATATCATGACTAATGATAATCTGTCGTCAGTAAACACACACTCTAGTCTTATGCATACTATTGTCTATTTTTCTTCCACATTAATATCCACTAGGGACATAACAAGAATGTACATACTCTTATCATACATATGATCTCACTATTCATGTCCTCAACCTGGAGACATATGCCATCGAGTAGCATCATTTTTTAGACATCTACTTATATCTATGTCATCATCTCATGACTGAGACAAACATAATAGATGGAATTAACTTTATATTCATCCAATCAAGTATCTAATGCCATTTTCCTATCATCATATTATTGGCTCTCTTGGCATACATACCAAAAGACTCCCAGTTTCACTTAGAGCCAATCACCCACAAATCTTATTCAATGTTATCTTAACATGACAATCATGTTTTTATTACACAAGCACTTTTATAGTGGGTTTGCAATGCTTGGTTTAAGTCAGTATTTTGAAATTTTGACATCTCTTCGTTGTACAAAATCTCATCTGAGATGGAAGTGTCATAGTATGATATATGAGATTCCTTACCTAGCCAGTATCTCTGTTGTTGTCACAATATGTATATTATGTCATCAATGGTTGGAACCTCACTCAAGTTCATCTATATGAACTTCTTGACCCATCATTATCCAATGATGTTCGCATAACATAGAGATGGCTTCTATTGTAGATTTAAGAAATTGAAATCAGCTCGGAACCCTTTCCAACTTACAGTTCTCTTTTAAGGTCAAACATAATTTTAGATTGTGATTATTATTTGTTAGTTTGGAAGCTTGATTCCATGTAACCCTTTACAACCAACTTTTCCTTATTACCATAACCAAGGAACCGATCCTTTTAGTGATTTTCAAGAATTTAAGAATGTTGTTTATGATATTCTAGTGACCATCAATAGTATCTAACTGACACCCTCTCGTCATGTCCAATACATATGAGATTGGTAGATAGGTATATATATATCCTTTCGTCATGTCCAATACATACGAATTAAATGGATATCTTCTCATCATGTCCAATACATATGAGATAATAGGATATCCTCTCATCATGTCCAATACATATGAGATAACTAGATATCCTCTCACCATGTCCAATAAATATGAGATAACTAGATATCCTCTCCTCATGTCCAATACATATGAGATAAAAAGATGAGTAAATATGTCAGGACCCGTCACGCTAAATGAGATTACTCAAAACATAAAACACAATCAATCACTAATTAATCACATACTAAAAAATATGGGTAAATTAAAATCAATTTCAACATCAACACCCACTCAGAAACGTTTGAAGGATCCCGACATCTTTCTTGTATCCATGCTATGCCACACAAACAAGAATTAATATGTTAACAAAAGTCTGATTGATTTGAAACATTATATACAAACTTTTCGTGCCCGGACCTGAGAGTACAGGGACGACTCTAGGATACACTAGACATCTAATCAACTTTTCCCAAGATTCATCATTGTAGTTACTCTTTACTTCCATGGTTCTGTTGTCATCATTTTCGATTGCCTAAAAAAATGTGGCGAACCACAAGGGTGAGACACAGTCCCAACAAGAGATATAACCATCAACAACGTTTATTGATTACAACATTTTAATGTAAGTAAATAGTTAAGAAGTTTAATCAGATATAACAAATAAGATCAATAGTACTGATGATTAACAAAATACATAAAGGAGAAGATAACAATTATCATTATCAAGCTGACTATCATCATTTTCCTTATTAATCGTATAAGAGATTCAATAACATATGCATAACTAGCATAAGCAAGCCTAGTAGCATGTTATGTCTATTAACATGAATAAGTCTAGCATCATAAGCATATCTAACAACATTAGCATGTCTAACAGTTTGAACAGATCAATATCATAAGCAAATGTATCAACATAAGCATGAGTATTTGCATAAGCATGATTAGCAGTATATGCATTTCTAATTATAGAGGCATGGCTAGCATGCTAAACATAACTAACAACATGAGATAGCTAGCATCATGATTATAATCAACAGTAGCAATATAGATATCAACATAAGCATGACTACTGTATGTACACATTTACAGTCTTATGCATATCCACAACATAAGTATAATTACTATCTCTTAATTTCACTAACCATCATCTTTATGTAAATAGAACAAACAAGGGTTATCATCCAATGTGAGGCATCATGTATAACCCTAAACAGATATGCTATACGGCTGTATTACATCTTTTATTATGCCATGAGGAAATTGAGGATACCTCTCAAAATCCAACTGACCACTGCTAAGTCAAAATTAGTGCCATATAAGATCTAGGAAGATCCGGACTCCTAAGATCTTCTCTGCCCCCGGTCAGTACGGGTTCACCACAGCGACACAAAAGGTCAAGCTGCTAACAGCCTAGTCCATCCTTGGTACAAGTCACAACACTAGTGAAAGAGGTGGGTACCCATACCCTACCATCTGAGGTACAACCGCAGTTGTCCTCCAATATCATCACATATATAATCACCGAGACACGACCGTAGCCGTTCTCAAACTAAGGGCTAGGTATGACTGCAGTCATCCTCCCTAAACACTTGAATTCAGGATGAGAAGCACCCCGCATACTCATCAGTATGCGCTCCGAGTTTCCCTTAGGAATACTCGTTTCACCATCTGGCAAGTTCTGACACTCAGATGGATCTATGGCATAGGGAACTACATGATTAGAGTTTCACTTGATTAGTTATACCAATTGGGTGAATTAAGGCTATATCAAACAAGTGGACATACAAACCCTAATTCACTTATAGAAAGCATATAAATATCAAAACTTGAAAAGATATAAAACATATGAAACATAATTTCTCATCTCATCATCACATGGTACTATTCACTTTCCATTCATGAGACTACACTAGTCATCATACTATCATAAGATATAAATCCTTTTCACAATATCATAGGGTATCAACCCTTGTCAACATAAGAGGATTACACCTCATTCAGGGATCAACCATGCCCAAAGGTTATTAAGACCATCATACTATTCCCTGCAAGATCACCATTACCTTTGCATGCCTTATAACAAGGGTCAACAACATCAATTATATATAATACACCAGATCAACACAATATTGCATTTATGAGCTAGGTGGTATTCATAAACAATCATAGAAGGGTTATATTAACATTAAGAACATTCCTTTATTACATCAACATACAAGGAATCAAAATATGATTAACACTCATCATATGCATAATGCACATGTTTAGCATACGAAATTATCAACCATGTGGCTATAATAACCACCAATTAACATATCAAGGTTATGATCATAGTAAGGAGGTTATTCTACCATCATTCCATCATATAAGAATGTTAAACATGAATACTCATCTTTATCTTATTGCATTAGATTTAGGTTTAGCATGGTAAATTATTTCAATTTACTAATCATCACTTATACCCAAACCCTAACTCACGACATCCCCATTGGATCATGGATGCATAAGGTGAAACATCACCATTACATTCCATACTATTGTTAAGTATGAACCCACTCCTAAATCAAGGTGTGACCATCATGTTATATCATACTAGGGTTTCAACAATAATAGAGTACTCCATGGTTGTATTAATCATTCAAGGACTATTCATACCCAATTACCATCATTTACTTATATTAAAACTAGGTATAACAAGCTATACCTAATTAGGGTTACATATCAACACAATATGGTTATCATCCCTTCTATTCATCTAAGTTAATAGGTAAGAATCACTTATTAAGGGTAACCCTCCATTTGTTCCATCATCATTTCACCCATATCACCTTACCTCAATGTCACCCAGAACCATTGGATGTTTAAAAGGTAAGACTATTGGTTGTTTACATAAGTAAACACCTTGGATAAACCACCTATGAAGTCCTTGATTTGTGCTCTAGAAAGAGTCACCATCTAACCCTAGACATCCCTTGATAAACAACACAAAAAGTTCCATTGAGAGTAGTGTAAAACCCACAATCGACTGTTCAGGTAGAACAAGCCATCCATTGCCAACAAGTAAAATCCTTAAGTTGATCATAAAAAGGAAATCATATAAATCTCATTATTAGGACTAAAATATTACATTATCCATAATTCCACTTTATTGGAGGAATAAACATTATATCTTGACCATGGGGTCAAGTTCATATATTAAAACCATCAATTACATTATATGTTCGACCATTACATCAAGACCTAAGAAACCAGTTGTCTAAGGATTAATGAATGCTAAAACTATATGATTAACTCACCATAAATTGTAGAGACCTGATCCACCCTCATTAGTGATCATTAAATCACTATAGGTTGTTAGATCAACACTATATTCCTTAATCAACATCAAATATCAAGTTAATGTCAACATTGATTGATAACATCAGTAGGGTATTTAGTGGTTGATCATTAAACTTCTAATTGGTCCAAAAACTGACCTAAGGGGGTGAACATGGGTTGTCAAAACAACCTGATCCAAGTCACATTATACCTTAGTGCTAACACACACATGATCACAGGTTCATATATAACTGAAATCGGAATAGGGAACATTATAAAAATCGAACTCTAAGTCAAGCATAGCTTTTTAGTGCATGAATACTCATTTTCAAGCAAGAACATGATCTAGAAAGTTTATGGTAAGCAATAAATGTGGAGCAAGTTATAAATCTTGCCTCTAATGTGAAGATGTAACCCCGCATAGAAGAAATCTTGAGCAGGTAGGGTAGAAAATCCAAGAGTAAGCCATGAATTCCTCCATCTAGCACCTTTTTCATCAATTGAGCAAACCCTAAACATAAGAAGCAAGAAAGGTAGGGTTTTAGAGCTTTAGAGTAATTTCTACCATGGAACAACCTGAGTTTATACCCAAACCATAACATTATTGGTCGTGTATTACTAATTTCTACATTCACACTGAGCAATTTAGGTTCCGATGAATCATGTAAATTCACTGGTCCAATCCACACTGATCAGATGCTAAACTAGATCATATAAAGGCGTAAAGAAGCTATTTATGAAATAAAAAGTCGGGTGATGTCAAATACCGCACAACGCCTGATAACTGCTGTTATCAGTGAAAAATACGCAATTAATCAAAAGTTTCCAAACACCAGAGTTAATTCATGATAGGTGAGTGAAATCCTACTCATAGTGGTTTGGGATGTCCGGATTCATCCGGAAATGCATCTAGAGACCGATTTCCGGGCATACCCAAGTCATCTTCAACATTAGAATGGCCAGGATTCAAATGTAGCACACCCACGCCTCCTTGGTTTGGGCATCATTCTTTGTTGTAACTATGGATTTGAGCAAGGACCTCATGAACGGAGCTTACATCATCATTGGTTCCTATTGCTCACACCTAAGGGCCATCATCGCTACTCTGAATAGCAGGAGCAGCTGCTCTGGTTGGGGGTGCCGCCCCTAGTTAGGTGGTTGGGCACTACAGTTGAGCGAGGTGGGGGAAACGACCTAGCTTTCTTGAAGCCCTAGGACCCAAGAACCACTCTGCCCTCCCCCTTTCTTGCTTGATTAGGCCGCTGCTGCCCCTATGGTGGTCTGCCGGCAGTTTTGCACATTGGGGCAAATGGAGGCATAGCTGGGCGCCGTTCCTTGGTGGTTGCTCAGTCGGCTCGGGGTGCCATGGAGCTGCCCCCTCAGTTTCCTTTGCCTGCTGGTCGCGCACATAGCCGCAAATGAGCAGCAGGTCGGCCACTACTGGTTTACAGGTCGGGGCAAGGTAAGGGCGCCACTAGGGCACCACTGAGGCACGAAGAAGGAGGGAAATAGAAGAGGAAGAAGAGGAAGGAGGAAGAGTGGTGGCATTGCTAAATTTGAAGCCAAACGACCAAAATCGACCCCCACTCCTCACCCCTACTGCTGCGATCAGCAGCTTGCTCTGCACCGCTTTCAAGTGGTTGCTGTTCCATTGATCGCGTGAAGAAGAAGAATGGATAAGCGAGAAAGGGGATTATGGATTATAAATAAAAAATTGGAAAAGTTTGCAACCAAGTCCATGAAACATAAAAATGTCATAACTATTGACTCGAAGGTCCAAATAACATGATTTCTTTTGCAACTTTTCAAGTGTGAGATACTCTACAACCCCAAGGCATAAAAATATGCCAATTATATTGTCTAAGCTAATCAAAGTACTAATCGCTTCTTGGGCACTTATTTAACTTAATGATTAACACTGCAATTATCATTAATTACCTCCGATGATTAAATCTCAACTATTGATTCACATCTTAGATTTTCTTGATTTTCCATGATGTTTAACAAGATACTTATCACTAATCAAGGTTAGATTAGGGTTTTAAACATTCAACTATGATAATTAAGCTCATTAAATTCATTAAGTAAGTTTAGGGCCTTACAACTATAAACCCCTAATAGGGATTTCGTCCCCAAAATCCAAGGTAAACAAGGATGGGTACTTCCTTTGCACCTCATCCTATTACCTTCACATGGTTACTTGCATATCATGGTGATGTCACATCATTCATACATATCTCATCATGGGTCAGCACAAAAAAACGCCCACATAAGAAGACATATCATGATCCCATAAAGAAATTTATTGAACCACATCTCACTCTTGTTCAACTTGTCTCATAGTTATTGCTTCTTCAGCAACCCTAAGATTTTTTAATAAATATTGATCATATTTTTGACCATATTTGAAATACTTTGACATGTCATCATTCAAATCTTGATATAACGTGTATGACATGACTGGAACACTCTGTTCCTCCTATTCATAAATTCTATTTGTACATTAGTTAGTCTGTAGGATATAACTCTAAACTCATCATGGTCATGTGAATTATGTCATCCAATCTAAATCTTATGCATTGATATTTGATCATAGATTTATCTTAAAGGAACACGGTATCGCATATCTATTATCCAAGAAACCATGTATTCGTGATAGTGGTCTTGTCCAACTATCACTGAATCATACACAACATTATAGAATCATTTTTTTTTGCAACAACATTTAGAGGATTATCATCAACTCTCTTTATCTCTCTAAAGGAGAGAAACGCTTGGAATGTTCATTTAATAAACATTTCCAACCTTCACATATTTCTCATATTATTGATACATCTTGGATACGAGGATTCATTACCTTGGTATCCACCTCATGTGCTATAAGGAACTCACATCCTTATATCGTCTACTTTTACCAACATAACAAATATCAAGACATATAAGAGGAGTCTTCCTAATTATTGGAAGGCTCAAAAGAAAAATCATCACAAACTTTATGATCATGGAACCATAGTTCAAGTAACCTTATTCTATAATAAGATATCTAGCCTCATGTTTAAAATGAATCAACACATACCAAGTGGCAATGGTCCACTTGAAATCTGTGCCCTATAAAGGAAAGACACAAAGGAAAACACACTTCCCACATCATAGCAGCATTGTTCAGGGTCACTAACAAAAAGGTAACAAATTCTATTTTCATTATGCATATTACAACTTCTTATGTATCGTTTCACCTTTTTCATTTTTGGTTCCTTGCCATTAGCATAGGAATCATCATGATTAACATATCTCATTACTTCTTCCTTGATGACTATTTATCACACTTGGGTATGTTGTCTTATTTTATTATGTTTTCCAACCATTTATCAACAAGTAAATACTCATATTCCACATTTTCTTCATTAAAAAAATGGATCATATACCTTAATTTCTTTCACATGCTATGCTTATTTTACATTAACACTTTCTTACACACATAGGTTGTTCTAAGATTAACTTAGGTTCCACCTTATTTCTTTGTCATTGTTCCCATTCATCTTCTCATTTTGTACTTGTTATATGAGTTCTCTCCATCTTATGTGGATTTCATACCGTGATTCACTTTGTAAGCATAAACTTGTTTGTCTTTTACTTTATTATATTCTTGAATCACATCTTCAAGAACTCGTCTTTTACTTATTTTATTCAGATTTTGATTTCATGGTGTTGTATCTTTCTCTTATAGTTACCAAACATTCAAGTTTTGATAGATAATGATGCAATTCTCATCTTCTTTAAGGTATGATTGAGATATTCACACCATGATTTCTTATTCATTATGCTCTTTAAATTGTATCAAAATGACTACTTGATCAGAGTAATAAAAAAGATAACAATCTAAGAGTTCCATACTTACCCTTCTTCAATAAGTGAATACCTGGCCAGGGCACCCAAATACTGAGATTAGGCAGTATGCACCATATTTTTATGTCATATTCCTAATTTTGACATCATCCTAGTACTAAGTTCTAGTGTCCCTATAGACTCAGTGAACCTAAAGCTCTGACACCAACCTGTCAGGACCCGTCATGCTAAATGAGATTACTCAAAACATAAAACACAATCAATCACTAATTAATCACATACTAAAAAATATGGTTAAATTAAAATCGATTTCAACATCAACACCCACTCAGAAACATTTGAAGGATCCCGACATCTTTCTTGTATCCATGCTATGCCACACAAACAAGCATTAATATGCTAACAAAAGTCTGATTCATTTGAAACATTATATACAAACGTTTCCTGCCCGGACCTGAGAGTACAGGGACGACTCTAGGATACGCTAGACATCTAATCAACTTTTCCCAAGATTCATCATTGTAGTTACTCTTTACTTCCATGGTTCTGTTGTCGTCATTGTTGATTGCCTAAACAAAATGTGGCGAACCACAAGGGTGAGACACAGTCCCAGCAAGAGATATAACCATCAACAACGTTTATTGATTACAACATTTTTATTTAATTAAATAGTTAAGAAGTTTAATCAGATATAACAAATAAGATCAATAGTACTGATGATTAACAAAATACATAAAGGAGCAGATAACAATTATCATTATCAAGCTCACTATCATCATTTTCCTTATTAACCGTATAAGAGATTCAATAGCATATGCATAACTAGCATAAGCAAGTCTAGTAGCATGTTATCTCTATTAAAATGAATAAGTGTAGCATCATAAGCATATCTAACAACATTAGCATGTCTAACAGTTTGAACAGATCAATATCATAAGCATATCTAACAACATAAGCATGAGTATTTGCATAAGCATGATTAGCAGTATATGCATTTCTAATTATAGAGGCATGGCTAGCATGCTAAACATAACTAACAACATGAAATAGCAAGCATCATGATTATAATCAACAGTAGCAGTATAGATATCAATATAATCATGACTATTGTATATACACATTTACAGTCTTATGCATATCTACAACATAAGTATAATTTCTATCTCTTAATTGCACTAAGCATCATATTTATGTAAAGAGAACAAACAAGGGTTATCATCCAATGTGAGGCGTCATGTATAACCCTAAACAGATATGCTATACGGCTGTATTACATCTTTTATTATGCCCTAAGGAAATTGAGGATACCACTCAAAATCCAACTGACCACTGCTAAGTCGAAATCAGTGCCATACAAGATCTAGGAAGAGCTGGACTCCAAAGATCTTCTCCGCCCCCGGTCAGTACGGGTCCGCCACAACGACACAAAAGATCAAGCTGCTAACAACCTAGTCCATCCTTGGTACAGGTCACGACACTAGTGAAAGAGGTGGGTATGCATACCCTACCATCTGAGGTACAACCATAGTTGTCCTCCAATATCATCACATATATAATCACCGAGACACGACCGCAACCGTTCTCAAACTAAGGGCTAGGTATGACCGCAGTCATCCTCCCTAAACACTTGAATTCAGGATGACAAGTACCCCGCCTACTCATCAGTATGCGCTCCGAGTTTCCCTTAGGAATACTCGTTTCACCATCTGGCAAGTTCTGACACTCAGATGGATCTATGACACATGACACTACATGATTAGAGTTGCACTTGATTAGTTATGCCAATTGGGTGAATTAAGGGTGCATCAACTAAGTGGACATACAAACCCTAATTCACTTCTAAAAAACATATAAATATCAAAACTTGAAAAGATATAAAACATATGAAACATAATTTCTCATCTCATCATCACATGGTACTATTCACTTTCCATTCATGTGACTACACTAGTCATCATATTATCACAAGATATAAATCATTTTCACAATATCACAGGGTATCAACCCTTGTCAACATAAGAGGATTACACCTCATTCAGGGCTCAACCATCCCCAAAGGTCATTAAGACCATCCTACTATTCCCTGCAAGATCATCATTACCTTTGCATGCCTTATAACAAGGCTCAACAACATCAATTATATATAATATACCAGATCAACACAATATTGCATTTATGAGCTAGGTGGTATTCAAAAACAATCATAGCAGGGTTATATAAACATTAAGAACATACATTTATTACATCAACATACAAGGAATCAAAATATGATTAACACTCATCATATGCATAATGCACATGTTTAGAATACGAAATTATCAACCATGTGGCTATAATAACCACCAATTAACATATCAAGGTTATGATCATAGTAAGGAGGTTATTCTACCATCATTCCATCATATAAGAATGTTAAACATGAATGCTCATCTTTATCTGATTGCATTAGATTTAGGTTCAGCATGATAATTATATCAATGTTACTAATCATCACTTATACCCAAACCCTAACTCCCGACATCCCCATTGGATCATGGATGCATAAGGTGAAACATCACCATTACATTCCATACTATTTTCAAGTATGAATCCACTCCTAAATCAAGGTGTAACCATCAAGTTATAGCATACTAGGGTTTCAACAATAATAGAGTACTCCATGGTTGTATTAATCATTCAAGGACTATTTATACCCAATTACCATCATTTAGTTATATTAAAACTAGGTATAACAAGCTATACCTAATTAGGGTTACATATCAACACAATATCGTTATCATCCCTTCTATTCATCTGAGTGAATAGGTAAGAATCACTTATTAAGGGTAACCCTCCATTTGTTCCATCATCATTTCACCCATATCACCTTACCTCAATGTCACCCAGAACCATTAGGTGTTTAAAAGGTAAGACTATTGGTTGTTTACATAAGTAAACACCTTGGATAAACCACCTATGAAGTCCTTGATTTGTGCTCTAGAAAGAGTCACCATCTAACCCTAGACATCCCTTGATAAACAACATAAAAACTTCCATTGGCAGTAGGGTAAAACCCACAATTGACTGTTCAGGTAGAACAAGCCATCCATTACCAACAAGTAAAATCCTTAAGTTGATCATAAAAAGAAAATCATCTAAATCCCATTATTAGGACCAACATATTACATTATCCATAATTCCACTTTATTGGAGGAATAAACATTATATCTTGACCATTGGGTCAAGTTCATATATTAAAACCATCAATTACATTATATGTTCGACCATTGCATCAAGACCTAAGAAACCAGTGGTCTAAGGATTAATGAATGCTAAAACTATATGATTAACTCACCATAAATTGTAGATACCTGATCCACCCTCATTAGTGATCATTAAATCACTATAGGTTGTTAGATCAACACTATATTCCTTAATCAACATCAAATATCAAGTCATTGTCAACATTGATTGATAACATCAATAGGGTATTTAGTGGTTGATCATTACACTTCTAAATGGTCCAAAACCTGACCTAAGGGGGTGAACATGGGTTGTCAAAAAAACCTGATTCAAGTCACATTATACCTTAGTGCTAACACACACATGATCATAGGTTCATATATAACTGAAATCGGAATAGGGAACATTATAAAAATCGAACTCTAAGTCAAGCATAGCTTTTTAGTGCATGAATAACCATTTTCAAGCAAGAACATGATCTAGAAAGTTTATGGCAATCAATAAATGTGGAGCAAGTTATAAATCTTGCCTCTAATGTGAAGATGAAACCCCGCACAGAAGAAATCTCGAGCAGGTAGGGTAGAAAATCCAAGAGTAAGCCATGAATTTCGTCCATCTAGCACCTTTTTAATCAATTGAGTAAACCCTAAACATAAGAAGCAAGAAAGGTAGGGTTTTAGATCTTTAGAGTAATTTCTACCATGGAACAACCTGGTTTTATACCCAAACCATAACATTATTGGTCGTGTATTACTAATTTCTACATTCACACTGGGCAATTTAGGTTCTGATGAATCACGTAAATTCACTGGTCCAATCCACACTGATCAGAGGCTAAACTAGATCATATAAAGGGGTAAAGAAGCGATTTATGAAATAAAAAGTCGGGCGATGTCAAATACCGCACAACGTCTGATAACTGTTGTTATCAGTGAAAAATACGCAATTAACCAAAAGTTTCCAAACACCAGAGTTAATTCATGATAGGTGAGTGAAATCCTACTCGCAGTGGTTCGGGATGTCCGGATTCGTCCGAAAATGCATCTAGAGATCAATTTCCGGGCATACCCAAGTCATCTTCAACTTTAGAATGGCCAGGATTCAAATGTGGCACACCCACGCCTCCTTGGTTTGGGCATCATTCGTTGCTATAACTATGGATTTGAGCAAGGACCTCATGAACAGAGCTTACATCAGCGTGGTTGCTATTGCTCACGCCTAAGAGCCATCGTCTCTACTCTGAACAGCAGTAGCAACTGCTCTGGTTGGGGGTGCCACCCCTAGTTAGGTGGTTGGGCGCTGCAGTTGAGCGAGCTGGGGGAAACAACCTAGCTTGCTCGAAGCCCTAGGACCCAAGAACCACTCCGCCCTCCCCCTTTCTTGCTTGATCAGGCCGCTGCTGCCCCTATGGTGGTCTGCCGACAGTTTTGCATGTTGGGGCAGATGGAGGCACAGCTGGGCGCCATTCCTTGGTGGTTGCTCAGTTGGCTAGGGGTGCCATGGAGCTGCCCCCTCAGTTTCCTTTGCCTGCTGGTCGCGCACATAGCCGCAGATGAGCAGCAGGTCGGCCACTGCTGATTTGCAGGTCGAGGCAAGGTAAGGGCGCCGCTAGGGCACCACTGAGGCATGAGGAAGGAGGGAAATAGAAGTAGAAGAAGAAGAGGAAAGTGGAAGAGTGGTGGCGTTGCTAAATCCGAAGCCAAACGACCAAAATCACCCCCCACACCTCACCCCTGCTGCTGCGATCAGCAGCTTGCTCTGCACCGCTTTCAAGTAGTTGTTGTTCCATCGATTGCGTGAAGAAGAAGAATGGATAAGCGAGAAAGGAGAATAAGGATTATAAATCAAAAATTGGAAAATTTGCAACCAAGTCCATGAAACATAAAAATGTCATAATTATTGACTCGAAGGTCCAAATAACACAATTTCTTTTGCAACTTTTCAAGTGTGAGATACTCTACAACCCCAAGGCATAAAAATATGCCAATTAGCTTATCTAAGCTAATCAAAATACTAATCTCTTCTTGGGCACTTATTTAACTTAATGATTAACACTGCAATTATCATTAATTACCTCTGGTGATTCAATCTCAACTATTGATTCACATCTTAGCTTTTCTTGATTTTCCATGATGTTTAACAAGATAGTTATCACTAATCAAGGTTAGATTAGGGTTTTAAACACTCAATTATGATAATTAAGCTCATTAAATTCATTAAGTAAGTTTAGGGCCTTACAAAATACATGATAGATCTAATTACGAATGCATGTGGAATCTAATTATATGTTCCTATTCTTTAGATGAATTGGAACACTGAGCTTCAAAGAGACTAACTCCATGGAACATGAATAAGTTTTCTCTCATTGATTCTTACATGTTGAACCCTTCAACATATAACCAATGTATTTTCTCTTTCTTAATTAGAGAAGCTTTCTATATCTATCTATAGATCTCAATTCCTATAACATAGGATGCTTCACCTAGACCCTTCACAAAGAAGGTACTTGCCTTGACATGTTTTAACATTTGTAGGATAAGGATGTTATTACCCAACATAAATATGCTCCACTATTACAGAAGCAACATTCAGTGTCTCTTTTTTGGGCGTCGGTTATTTAGGTAAACCGACGCCTATAATTGTCAACGTCGGTTATTTAGGGAAACTGATGTCTATAGTCGAAGACCAGACAGACACGGGTACTGCTTTGTATTCAGCGTCGGCTGGGTATAACAACTCGACGCCTAAAATCACCCGCAAAATCCAAATTTCGAGTGAAAAAATTTTGCGTCACATACATCATCAGTTTTTCAAATATTCACTGACGCCTGTTTAAGAAGGATATTTCCACAAAAAGTTCCGCTTTCGGTGTCAGTTAATCGTTAGATAACCGACGCTGATAATGGTTCCCACCAAATAATTTTGGGCAAAGATTGTCTAATTGGACGTCGGTTTTTTCCTATCCACCTACACTGAAGAGTAATAGGCGTCAGATATCTACCGAACAACCGACACTGTTTTGCTTTGGCGTCAGTTTTGTGTAATGATTGACGCCGATTTTTGACTTATTAGCACCCACGTGAAGTAGACTCTTCCCCTTTCTCTATTTCACTGTAATCGAACGTCGATTTTAGGGTCTGGCGATTCTAGTGAGCAAGCAAACTCCCTCCGTGCGCCACTACCCGCCGCCGCCGTTTTCATTGTCGCCGCCTCCGCCGCTATTCCTCCGTTCTCCTTGGCCTCTACCGCTCCTTCCCCCTGCTTGCACGCCACCACCTTGCGCTCCTACTGCAACGCCAGGCTGATATCGGCCAACTACTTGCTCACCGCCGACACTGCCTCCTGGTCGCCCGACCGCTCACCGCTGATGCTCCTCTCCTCACCGTCGCTGCTCTCTCCTCATCGGCGCTCTACTCCTGGTCACCTGCTCACCGCCTCCTAGTCACCCGCTCATCGTCCCCGCCCGCTCGCTGCCACCGCCCTCTCTCCGGCTTGCAGCTCTGGCCACCAGATCACTGCACCTGGTACCCTTCTTCCTCCTCTTCCTGCTTAGACAATAGGGTTTCTCCGGCTTGCTCCTTGCTCCTACTCCTGGCCCCCTATCCCTCTTCCTGCTTCTTCCTCCTCTTATCATTTTTAATTGAGTTGTACATGCATCAAAATCGTTCCTACTTCATATAAGCTTTGTATGTATGTACTGTTGCACCCATTTACATCTTTATGTATGAACTGTTGCACCTACATTACATATTTATCATTTGTACATACATTTCTGCTCTACTATGAACTCAACCACTAATATTTACTGATACATTATACTTGTACGTATACATACATTCATACCTTAGTTTTTCTTGTATTGTTATGTGTTCAACTAATGTATTATCTATGTAGATGTACTTTGTAGTTTGCAATACATATAACGGTATAATGTACATATCATGTACTGCCTACTACTATATAATGCATATTCTATACTATGTAGCATGCACCTCTGAAGCATAACGTATTACATATATCATGTACTTCCTGCTACTATATATTCATATACTATGTAGTATGTACCACTAGTGTATATATATCATCTATGGGCTACTTCTGTATATATTTAACTTAATATATTACTAGTTACTAGATTGAGTATGTTATAATTGAGTTTATCATCTATGTAGTATGTACCACTAGTGTATATATCATCTATGTAGTATGTACCACTAGTGTATATATATCATCTATGAGCTACTTCTGTATATTACTTTATTTATCAATTGATCTATATTTATTTATCTACTGTTTGTATTTATTTATGTACTGTTTCAGGAATTAATTGATCATCTACTGCTGCCCACCGTCTCCCTGCCCGTCGCCTGCTCACCTGCCTGCTTGCCTGCCTACTCGCCTACCCTCCGTCTCGCCCTCTCTCCCTGCTGACGCCTGACTGGGCTCAAATAGAGGTAAACATCCCCCAAAACCTTGTTTTATTACACTGCTTGATCTTTAATCACATAGACATAATCAACATTGCTACTTGTATGATCCTAGTGATTAAAAGCACTCTTTCTTGGTCCCCTCAGTACCTATGATGACCTAACATGAAACCATGCTCTTAATGATATGATTTTGTTGGCCTAGAAACATGTTCAAGATTTACTCATTAGGAGTAAATCTTAGATAGTCCCCGGTTTGGGACTGTTCTTGAACACCTAATCTCACTTAGGATGTAAGTGTATAATATGTATTGGGTTTTCGAGAAAATTTTAGCAGCATTTCCCCGTTTGTTCTCTAAGTACATATGTACTTCGAGAACAGCAGGGAAATGCTGCCGAAATTTTATCGAAAACCCAATACACATTATACACTTACTAGTGAGATTAGGTGTTAAAGGATGGGATAGGTGGTACACATTTATTGTATATAAGAATGACATCACATGTATTTGTTAACCGTAGACCATAATCTTGTCCTGATATATACTTGTTTTCTCTTTGATCATAGAATCGATAGATCATGGATGTCCATTCGCAATCGCTGCACCCCAGAGTTTATATCTGGTCTTGATCAATTTTTAGATTTGCTGAGGAACATAGGAAAGAACTTGGAGATAGGTTGTACTGTCCATGTAGGCATTACGGTAACAACTTCAAAGTCAGCACTGGTGACGAAATCAAAAGTCATGTCATGTGCAACGGGATTGTACAAGGCTATACATAATGGCAATGTCATGGAGAGATTTAAAACTCAAAACCAGTGGATGTCGATAGCAGTGCTTGGGTGGAAGAAGAAATTGCCTCTGATGACGTAGATGTGAACGAACCAGTTCCAGTAGACATCGTTGATGCGATGCTGGATAGTTGTAGGGTAGAACACACCGATCTACCTCCTATCTTTAGAAACATTGTGCATGATGTTGAGATACCGTCATACACAGGTTGTGCTAAGTTTACGAAGCTTAGCGCTGTATTGAGATTGTATAAGTTAAAAGCTAACAATAGATGGAGTGACAAAAGCTTCACTTCATTGTTGACTTTGTTGAAAGAAATGCTTCCTGAAGGAAACGAGCTTCCAATCTCAACATACCGGGTAAAGAAATTGTTGTGCCCAATGGGAATGGAGGCCAAGAAGATACACGCATGCCCAAATGATTGTGTATTATTTCAAAAGGACTATGTGGATTTGAAAGATTATCCAAAATGTGGTGCGTCACCGTATAAATTGAAGACTTCGGGGGAGTCCAAAACTGGTTCTCTTGCCAAGGTAATGTGGTATCTACCTATAATATCACGGTTTCAAAGCTTGTTTGCAAATCCGAAAGATGCGAAGAATTTGAGGTGGCATGCATATGTTAAGAAAAATAATGATGGGATCCTACGACATGCGTCTGATTCCCCACAGTGGAAGAAGATTGATCTATTGTACCCCAAATTTGGTGAAGAAGATAGGAATCTAAGACTTGGGCTTTGTACAGATGGGATGAATCCATACGGGACATTGAGCAGCCAACATAGCACTTGGCCAGTCATGCTTGTTATATACAATCTTCCTCCCTGGTTGTGTATGGAAAATAAGTACGTTATGTTGTCATTGTTGATATCGGGCCCTAAACAACCCGAAAATGATATTGATGTTTATCTTGAACCTCTGATTGATGACATAAAGAAACTTTGGACTGAAGGTGTGATGACCTATGATGCTTCAGGAAGAGAGACATTTCATTTGCACGCTATGTTGTTTTGCACTATTAATGACTTTCCAGCATACATGAATTTGTCTGGATATAGTGTCAAAGGAGCTAAAGCGTGTCCTATATGTGAAGAAAACACTGATTCAATAAGACTAAAACATGGCGGAAGGACTCTATATCTTGGTCATCTAAGGTTTCTTTCAAAATTACATCTGTATCGTAGGAAGCACGAAGCATTCAATGGATGGAATGATGAATGGAGTGCACCTAAACCTATACCAGGGGATGTTGTTTATGAAAGAGTAAAAGACATTATCAATGAATTTGGTAAGAAATCACAATGTAGTATGGCCACACGGAGTGACAATTCTTCATTCAAGAAGAAGTCAATATTTTGGGATCTTCCTTATTGGAGTTCTTTGACAGTCAGGCATTGTATCGATGTAATGCACGTTGAGAAAAATGTCTGTGATAGCGTCATTGGTACTCTATTAAATATACAAGGTAAGACTAAAGATGGGACAAAATCCAGACTGGACCTATGTGAAATGGGAATAACGTCAGAATTAACAGAATTACGTGAAATGGGTAATAAAAGAACATACTTACCTCCAGCTTGTTACACATTGTCTAGAAAGGAGAAGAAAGCTTTTTGTGAATGCTTGGTAAATGTTAAGGTGCCACATGGTTACTCATTTAACATCCGTAGATTTGTATCAATGAAAGATCTGAAGTTGATAGGTTTTAAATCTCATGATTGTCACACTCTAATGCAACAAATATTTCTCGTGGAAATTCGATCTATATTGCCGAAGCATGTAAGGTTTGCAATCACCAGACTTTGTTTCTTTTTCAACAGTTTATGCACCAAAGTTATTGACCCTGATACTCTCAATAATTTGCAAAGAGAAGTGGTTGTTACCCTATGTCAGCTTGAGATGTATTTCCCTCCTTCGTTCTTTGATATCATGCTACATCTTGTTGTCCACTTGACTAGGGAAGTGAAAATGTTGGGACTAGTTTTCTTGCATTGGATGTATCCCTTTGAACGAAACATGAGCGTTTTTAAAGGTGATGTTCGAAACCATTATTGGCCTGAAGGGAGTATTATTGAAGGTTATGTGGCGAGAGAGGTTAGGGATTTTTGCAATGACTTTCTGAGTGGTAATAACACTCTTGTTAATGAAAAGAATATTGAGGAGGGCAAAGGAATTTTGGGATCAAGGGTGAAAGTAATCAGCCATGAGCAGTTGGAACACGGTCAATTGTATATTTTACACAACATGGACGAAGTGAGTGTTTATATCGAGGAACATACCAATTTCATCAAGAGACAACATCCTCGAGCAAATTCAATGTGTCTTGCTAGAGAGCATAACAAGACTTTTACTAAGTGGTTTGAAGATAAAGTCTTAAATCAACTATCTCAAACACCAAATGATGTTACGGAAACTATCAAATGCCTCGCCTTTAAACCAAAACCAAATGTTATGTCTTATGAAGGGTTTGAAATTAATGGGTTCACATATTACACAAAGCGCCAAGATGATAAGAGTGTCGTCCAAAACAGTGGGGTCACTCTTCAAGCATTGACTATGTATTTTGCAAGTGCAAAGGATAAGAGTCCACGTGAAGCTAAAATGTCATATTACGGTGTCATTGAAGACATATGGGAGTTTGACTACATAGATTTCATAATTCCACCCTTTAAATGTAATTGGGTTGATAACACCAAAGGAGTTATAGTGGATGAATTGGGTTTCACTTTAGTGAACTTTGAAAAGATTGGCAAGATTGGTGAACCATTCATATTGGCATCACATGTGAAACAAATATTCTATATCGATGATCCTGCAAATGATAAATGGTCAGTTGTTCTTCATGGTAAAAGACATTTCATTGAAGATCCTATAGATGAAGAAGAGTACTATGATAAATATGATGACTCCAGTCCATTCTCAGTTGGGTTGCCAACTCCACAAAATATTGAAGCTAATGATGACTTATATGTGCGCGGAGATCACAATGAAGGATTGTTAATCGGTAAAAGATCACAATTTTAGAGGCATGCATGTTTATATTTTTTTATTGAAGTTAAATGTTTGCTTTTTTAATATCAATATCATTTTCTGATTTGATGTTTCATTATCTTTTAGTTAATACAAATGCTAAACGTTGTGGGAGGGTCCTAAAACAGGTTACCGACAACTACATGTTACGACTGGGAGGTCGTGATTAAGCAACCGTATGCATTAGCAAGAGGACAAACAAATTTCACCACGAGTTAACATTGAAGAAGGTCTGTTTGTGGTGAAATCTATTTGTCCTCCTGCTAATGCATACAGTTGCTGAATCATGACCTCCCAGTCATAACATGTAGTTGTCGGTAACCTGTTTTAGCAGGAGGGATCGTCACCTTAGTCCCACTATATATGTACTAAGCTAGTGTTGTATGTAAATTTGGCACTGCTGTTGTTATGCACTATATATGTGTTAGTTTGTCATGTTGTTATATGAATCTAAAGCACTTGTGCGTGCTGCACTTTATGTATTGTATCTGTATCATGCTTCTCTTCATTGTGGCTTCTTTTGTTGTTTCATGGCTTGCTGCCTATATATCTATATAACCTTAGTGTGGGATACTTGCTTTCTCTCTGACTGTTGCGCTTTGGATTTACAAAAATCACAATTTTAGAGGCATGCATGTTTATATTTTTTTATTGAAGCTAAATGTTTGCTGTTTTAATAACAATATCATTTTCAAATTTGATGTTTCATTATCTTCTAGTTAATACAAATGCTAAATGTTTGCCTTTTTAATGATATTTTCAGATGGATGACCATGATGAGCATGATGTCCATGATGAGCATGTTGTCCATGATGAACATGGCGAGGATACCAATGTAAGTTCTAAAAACATATCTTGTATTTCTATAAAATTCATTATCTTCTAGTTATGTCATATATCCTATATTTCTATATTGGACTAATTCAGTGTGTTTATTTTTGTCAAGAAGGGTGAAATAAAGAAGCATGTAATTGCTGCTGCGATTTATGCAGATGATTATCCAATATGCCGCATTGGACATCGATACCATACATGAGGTATTATATATAGTCTCATTCGTTAGTATGAAATATATCAATCTTATTTTTATATTATTACTTATATATACATCATTCTCTTTGTAGGTGTTTAAAACTGACCACACTATAGGTAAATACTTAAAAGATGTACATGCTCCATACATGATGGAAGTATTAAATGAAGTAAGAGAAGAATGGGCAAGAGCCATTCAAGCAGTGGGGACTGTAAAATATAATTGGGATGCTGATAGCGATGTTGAATGATATTTTGTAAATGAATATTTCTGAATGTTTATACATGTCTGAATGTTTATACATGTATTTGAATGTTTCTACATGTGTGAATGTGAGAATTGAATTGATGTCTGAATGTATCAATGTATCTACTTGTGTGAAAAGTATATTTGTTGATTTTACAGGTTTGTGGCATGTTTGTTGGCTGATATCAATGGATGTCGTAAACCTACAGTTCAGAAAACTAAACTTCAGGTTCTCATCCTGTTGACCAGCAACAACAGGCCTGCAAACTGATAAGAAAAAAAAATCAAAACATAGGCGTCGATTTTTATAGAAAATCGTCATCATAGGAGTACAATGTCGGTTACTGGATAAAACCGCCACCTAATGTGACAAACAACCTGGCCGTGCTTAGGGAAATGGCGTCGGTTATTAGTATAAACCCAATGCCTATAGTACTAAACACGGCCGTGCAGGGAAGCACGACCGTGGCGTCTGGAAATATGGCGTCGGTTTTGATTGGAAAAAAGATGCAGAAAGTGTCATAGATGGTGCCCTTTTTGTGGCACGAACCATTTTGGCATCAGCTTACTATACCTAACCAATGCCTATATGTGCCCTGCTGGCGCAAAGCCTTTTGTAATCGGTTATAAAACTGACGCCGAAGAGTTTGACCTTTAGCGGCGCCCACATAGGCGTCGCTTGAGAACTGTCGCTAAAAGGGGTTAAACAACTGACGCCAAAGGTGTGTTATGTAGTAGTGCTCCCACTAAATATTTTGTAATCACAACTTTCATTCTTCATTTTGACTCAAGTCAAACCCTTTGATTGTCTTGTCAGATAGAAGATTCCAACTCTAAGATGATTGCTTCAATCCAGAGATTGTTCTTTGTAGCTTTATAGACTTTATTTGCATTATTGGATTTATAATACCTTAGGCTATGTCGCGTACACATACTTTCAATTATTCATGTTAAAGGATGTTGTTTTAAAATCCATATGGAAAATATCATTGTCATATTAAGATGCAATTGCAAGTATGATCCTGATGGATTTAACCATGGTAACTGGTGAAACACTTCATCATGTTCAACACCTTGAACTTGTTGAAACTCTTTGCAACCAATCTAGCCTTCCATGTTGGTTCTTTCTTCACAAAGACCCAAGTGCACCTTATGGGTTTTACCTCTTTAGGTGGATCCAACAAGGTTTATACTTGTTGGTTTACATGGACTCCATATTTGATCCCATGGCATCAAGCCATTTATTAGATTCTCATTCTTAAATAGCTTCTAGGTAGTTTGTTGACTCATCATCTATTATCAACTCATCACCTTTTGAGTTATAAGATATCATAATCTTTCAAGCTCAAGGAATGTTTTACTAGAACTATGAGTTTTGTGTGTTACATAAGGAACTTGAGATTCCCCAAAAATTTGTGATTCTCATTGTTCCTATTGTACCTCTTTAGGTTCGATGTTTTCTTTTTTGTCTTCAACATTTTGAGTTTTGATTCCATTGGAACTAACTTCCCTTTCAGTAATACAACCATCTCGATTAACAAATATTTTGTTGTTGGATTGTTATAAGAGTGGTATTCAATAAAATAACATTTATGTGATTTTGGACTACAAAGCTTTTTAAGGAACTATTTTCTTATATAATCTTTCAATCCTAATCACTACAAAATACATATCGGGACACCTCCCTTGTTATATCTCATATGGTGTCATTTTAACCATTTAAGATGGTACATTTTTTAGTGTAAAGCATGTGCCCAAATTAAATTGGAAGATCAACTAGATTTTTAATTAACTCACCATGACTAGAAATGTAACATCCCTGACCTGGGTTATTCTTTAACCCTAGATGTTTTGTTTAAGAAAGATAATTATATGATTTCTTTTATCTTTTGAAAAGTAATTAAGGCTCAAGAGGAGCTTATGTTTCAATTTTAGTCCTTTTTGAATAACGTTGAAAACAATGTTTTGCCCGTTTTGGACTAAAGTGAAAATTACCCAAGTTAAGGGATTAACTTGCAAATGTTACATGATAAAATGTTCCTCAAGTGTTTAAGCATCATAAGAATGATAATGATTCAGAGGTATGGCTACCAAAAGCCTAAGCACAAAGAAAGAGCTCATTAAGCAATGTTTGTGCATTAAAAACCTAGTTTTGGTATAATGTGCAATTTACCCAAAACCTAGGATTCAATATGAAAAATACCACTTATAGAGAGTCCCTAATGTTTCTTGGTATCAATCAGAGACAATAAAATTAGAGGGGTGTCTCATTTGAATCTCTATGGGGGAGAGAGAATCTTGATATTAAAATAATCAAGATTTAAGCATAATTGAAACCCTAATTTAATTTAATGGAAAAATAAATATATTAACTGAAGTGACCATCAACTAAAAAGGATTTGGTTGAAATCCTATAGTGCAAGGACGTTCAAATGCCTTGAGTTGCACTGAAATATCCTAAGTAGGTGAAGAAATCCACTTGCATTTGTTAATTAAAAAGAATTGTCCACTAAAAATGGATAATAGTATTATAATGATTAAGGTGCTTAAAGTTGTTGCTTTTAATTCAAGGATAAACGAGAGGTTTTTGAAGGAGAGGATGATGGCTTCATATGTGAGGAAGGGAGGGGGATAATTGGCACCAATTTTGGGAGTTGAAGGAATTTTCTATTGCTTTCTCTCTCTTGAAATTCCCTTACATATATCCCATTTTCCACCCACATGAAAGACTCTTTTTCGAATCTACTTTCTCTCCTTGCTTTGTCTGAACATAAGGGAGCTTAGGAGCAATAGTAGGACGTGCCCCAACCTGTAGGTAAGCTCCATAATCATCTTTAACCTTGAATTCATGGTGGAAAATCGAATTTCAACACTCATTCTCTTCTTTTCTTCATTCAATGCTCAACCTTGATCATCCTTTGTATCCAAAGACTTGAGAACGGACCTTGGATAGTTGGGAAAGCTTCATTCACCATTGAGGACGTGAATCTTGAAGCTTTGATTCAACTTTGATGGTGGGTTATATAACTTGAACCCTTAAATGTTATTATTGATTCTATTTCTTCATCATATGTTGATTCCTTTTTCATTCCCGAATTTCCTTTTGATTAATTGCTGAAATCAACACAAAGATCACAACAAATTTTGAAGGTTTGTAGCTTGAAGATGATGATGTCATCTTAGCACACACCTCAATAAAAATCATGAGCAAACGGTCTTCAACTGTAATGACCAAACGGTCTCAAGACCGTTTGGTGATCAAACGGTCTCAAGACTGTTTGAGAGCTAACAGTCTCAAGACCGTTTGAGGTTAAATTGTCTCTAGACCATTTGGGATCAATTGCTGATGTGGATGAATGAATATCCAATGTTACAAATTGATCTAATTACACTGGATTTAATAATGCAAGATCCATTGATTACAATCCCTAATCCGATTGATTGGTTGAAACCCTAAATTGATTGAGTTGATTTTGTATGTTGAATGGCTTAAACGGTCTCAAGACCGTTTGAGGGAAAATGGTCACAAGACCGTTTGAGGTCAAGTGGTGTCACATTTGGATGGATATCTAATGGTTATAATTAATCTAGTCCCAAAGGTTTCAGCATTTGATGGTTTCTTGATCACAAACCCTAGATCGATTGAAGTTAAAACCCTAATTTAAGTTCAATCGGTTTCATTGCTGAATTGACCAAACAGTCTTCAAATAGTTTGAGGACTAAACAGTATCAAACCGTTTAGGGTTTAATACTATTTAAATCAAACGGTTTCAAAACCAATTGAAGGAATTAGGGCAACCGTTTGAAAAATTGAGATCAAGACCATTTAAGGTTTAACGGTCTTAAGACCGTTTAGGGATTTTGAGATCAAGACTGTTTGGAGGTCAAGAACCTCAAGACTATTTGGAGGTACAAAAGATTCAAGACTGTTTGGAGATTCAATTGAACCAAGACTGTTTAAGGTCTAACGGTCTTCAAGACCGTTTGAAGGGTCAATTGGTCCAAGACTGTTTGAAGGGTCAATTGGTCCAAGACCGTTTGAAGGGTCAATTGATCCAAGATTGTTTGAACGGTTGATTGGTTCAAGACCGTTTGAAGGTCTAATTGATTCAATCCATGTAAGTACTAATAACCCCATAAATGGTTGAAGAGTTTATCGAGGATGACTTCAATGGGAATACCTCTAAAGTACCTAGGTGATTAGTTAATTGGAGTGATTATTAATTGATGCTTATGAAAGTAATTAATTCAATGCACTATGATAAGCATAGGTGCATGAACGTGGTAAAAGGTTAAGTCAAATGAATAATGTATGATGGTGATGTGTGTTCCTAGTACATGGAATAATGATAAGTAGGATTTAATACATAGATAATGCTATGTGCTCCAAGATATGTGGAAGCACTGATTTAGGGTTTGGATTAGTGAGGTAATCATAAATCTCTAATCAATAGAGAATGGAAACCCTAATCAATAAGGGAAATTACAATACATAAGTTTAATTGGATACTTATTAAGGTATTACATAATTCTAGACATATGGAACAATGTGTTAGGTTTTGGATATTAATTATAATATCAATGCATTCTCCAAGAAGCATGGAGTCTTGAATTAGGGTATTGATCTTGGACAATGTGATCATGAAACCCTAATCGAGAAAGATGAGAAACCCTAATGCAGTGATGTGATGTAAAACCCTAATCTAGGGTGATGTCATAAGAAACCCTAATGCAGTAATGTGATGTGAAACTCTAATCCAGGGTGATGCTATGTAATGCTAAATGACACCCTAACCCTAATATAACGTGAAGGTATGTGAAACCCTAATTTTGGGTTATAGTGCATGAAACCCTAATCTTGGGAAATATAATGATAACCATAACCCTAATTTTGGGTAATAGGATGAGTATCCTTAATTGACATGAATTTGGAAACCCTAACCCTAATAAGGGAATAGTGATGCTACCATTACATTGCATGGTGCTGATATGTAATTGATATAACTGTTATTATGTGTACTAACCATGCAGGTATCATGAGATGTTGGACATAGCCATGTATGAGCTACTATGTTTTATTATTGAAATTGTTTTATGGGCATTGTGAACCATAATATGCTTTGTTGCCTAGTAAGAGGTAACTAGAAATTAAATGGGCTTGTGAACCATGTGAGATGCTTGTGTAGCAAGTATCATGTTTACCTTGGTCAGATGACCTGAAGGTATTATGTACCTGATGAGTGGTAACAAGTGTTCTTTGATGAACATAGGGTTTGAATACCCATATTCCATAATAATGATGATGAGATGTTAAGGGATGAGATCAACATGATGTGATAAGGGATTGAGATCCCAATGTTTTATAAAGTTTTGAAAAGTACTCGATAGAAGTATTACACATTCCTTGTAGCATTTGATATAATAAATTATGTTTGGAAACATGACTGATGCTAAAAGAATATGATAATGTACTTAATTAATCAAGTGAAATCTTATCATGCAGAGCCCTGGCCATAGATCCATCATCCTCAGTAGTTGGTGATGGTGAAATAGGTTTTTCTACAGGATCTCCTGGAGGGCATACTGTTGAGTATGTGGGGGTTATGGGCGTGAATATCATTACACCCTAATGGAGGAATTGATGTGAGATAAACATTAAATCTCTCAATCCTTCAATATATATGTCGGGATGGATGTATCACTAATCTCCCAATGCCGGGATGGATGTATCATGAATCTCCTGATAATGTTAATTTCGGATCGATGTGAGATAAACATGAAATCTCTCGATTGTGAAGAGAGTATAGCCGCCACTATAACTCTATAGCAAAGTTGCCAGTATACCCTGGAAAGCGATTTAGTAGAGACACAAGATGTCCTGCATTTTGTCCTCACACTGACTGAGGAGGATGAGGTCATGGGAATCCAACTCTTCCTTGACCTATGTATGGTACCGATTTTGATTTCACAATGGTCAGTTGAAGTATGAGCGGTATACCTCATCTCCTCAGGGATTAAATATGATTGTAAACTGTAATAAGCCGTGTAGCGTATTTGCTTAAGGTTGAAATATGAGAATCATTGGTTGATGTTACCTTGCTTAGCGTAGCCAAGATGGATAAATGTTATACATATTCTTCATTTCCTTATTGGATAAGTGTTATGATGCTTTATTAAGTTATAGCTGAAATGCATTGAATAAGAATAATGCTTTAATCTGTTTTGACATGGATTTATCTGCTTCTGAATATATATGATCCCTCTGCTCATTTTTATTCTATTAAACTGCAATAATAATATTTCGGGCGAAGAGTTATATCTCTCACTGGGACAATTTCAATTGTCTCACCCCTGTGGGATCCAACCTTTTAGGTAGATGCAGAAGAAGAAGCAGAAACCCTTTAGCAAGGGAAGAGTAGTAGCAACAATAATAGGGACAGTAGTTACATTCCAGGTGGAGGCACTGGTTGTCATGTTTTGTATAGAGAGTCCTATGTGTCGTCTCTGTACACTCAGGTCCTCGGAGTTAGTAGTTAGCACTTT
Organism: Alisma plantago-aquatica; assembly: GCA_963693085.1. Taxonomy (NCBI): domain Eukaryota; kingdom Viridiplantae; phylum Streptophyta; class Magnoliopsida; order Alismatales; family Alismataceae; genus Alisma; species Alisma plantago-aquatica. Next base: position 152,593,258 of record OY856415.1, read on the forward strand.
TAATGAATCAATATGAGATTTTGGCTTGATGCCTCGAGGTTCTTATGATGTCTGTGTATAGTTTTAACAAGGCAGTTGATGCTTGTAATCCTCGAGAAGAGACGGTACATGATATGTACATATGAACCATGATGTAAATAAAATACTTGGATTTTGATCAAAGAGTTTCCTGTGTTTCGATCTCTTTGTAAATGGTTTTAAGTTTTAGTGATTTTCAGTAATCCGCTGCTTATATTTAATTCTGCAATTAATTTCATTGTGATGGTCTGATTTGGCATCGAGTCATCTCAGTTTAGTGGTTTCAGACCTCAAGGTTCGCTGAGTCTATAGAGACGTATGATTAAGGTTGTTGAGTCGGTTCTAGTGTCTTTCAGTTATCTGATAGTGTCTTCTGATCATATAGGAGGAGAAGAAGAACTTAAAGATGTCTGGATCATACAAAGAACATGCTGCTGAGAGCAGTGTTGCTGCACCAGAAAGAGGTGTAAGGGACCAGACTAGAGAGGAACTAGTACCCGAACATCCCCAGCTTAACCAAGCTGCACTAGAAAACCCATCTTTCCATGATTTGTTTGGGTAGTTAATTGCAACCATGATGCATATGGAAGATAGGATGTCACCACCTGCACCTAGGGCACTTGCCCATAATGAAGGATAGGGAGCCAACAAGACTTTCGAATGACTTCACTGGATTGGAGCCACATATTATGTTGGTACGGCTGACCCAGCAGATGCAGATATGTGGCTGAATGAGTTGGAGAAGGCTTTTAGAATCATTAATATCCCTGGAGCAGAGAAGGTGAGGCATGCAATGTACCTTCTAAAAGGGAGTGCTGGTCACTGGTGGACAATAGAAGAGGGCAAGAGGCCAGGTGTTGAAATCGGATGGGGAGATTTTCGATGAGAATTTGTCAATAGATACTTTCCCTAGACGTATCTAGATGAGAAGATCTCTCAGTTTGAGAGGTTAAGGCAAGGACTAATAAACATTAGTGAGTATGAAGCTAAGTTCATGGAGCTTTTACGGTTCTATCCGCATATGGCAGCTACTGATGAAGAGAGAATTCGGCATTTTGAGAATGGGCTAAACGATGATTGACCACTCTTGTGTCTGCCTTAGAGAATAGGGAGAGGTTCGCCACCTTTGTAGAGTATGTGAGGCGAATAGAAAGGTTGGTGATTGAGAAGCATCAGACTAAGAGTAAGAAGTAGTATACTCAGTTTCAAGGAAAGAGGTCTGGAAGTTTCAAGAAACCAAGATTTTCTGCACCAACAACACCACCAAGATTCAATACCCAGACGCAATGGACGTCGATTAGGTGTAGAGGTCATAGTTTACCACCAGAGGGAGCCAACAGTTCATCATCAATATCAATAATAGGACCACCCAAGCCTCAAAGGGAGAGAAGAGGTTGTTTTATATGCAGAAAGATGGGGCATTTGATGAAAGATTGTCGAGCTAGAGATGTAAGTGTGACTCAACCTCAGAGGGAGAGTCAGCAAGGCTCTCAGAAGCGACAATTTTTGAGTGGTGCTAGAGGACGTGGACAAGCCTCCCAAGCTGGTTCGTCAACACCCAACAACCAAGCACAGGGTCAACAACAAGCAACAGTGAGATTCTATGCGATGAATCAACCCAAAGAAGTAGTCAACCCTCGAGTTGTGACAAGTCAGATGGAACTATTTCATTCTGATTTGTCTTCATCCTGCTTCGTATCTGTTTTGATTGATCTGGGTGCTACGCATTCCTTTGTCACTAGAGAAGTGATCTTTAACTGCAATATGAATGTTAGTCATAGAGCAGATAATATGTTGTTAGAAACCCCTTTGTTGGGATCTGTAGTGCTGCGGGAGGTGTGTTCTCCCTGCATTCTTTCCTTTTCTAAACATTACATTCAGGTGGATCTTATATCACCTGAGATGCACGAGTTCGATATAATCCTTGGGATGGACACCCTAGAAACGTATGAGGTTGTCTTGGATTGTGATTCCAAGCAAGTTGTGTTCACAGATGATGATGACACATGGATCTTTCAGGGAGATAGAAAGATTCTTCCAAACTATCTTATGTCAGCTATGGTAGCTGAGAAGCTGATGGGACAAGGATGCTTTGCATTATTAGCACATGTGGTGGATACCACAATGGAGAGCCCTAATCTTTCTGAAGTCCCGATAGTTAGGGAGTTTGAAGATGTGTTCCCTGAGGAGCTTCCAGTTGTTCCTCCACCCTGAGAGATTGATTTTGAGATTAATCTAATCCTGGGCACACAACCAATAGCACAAAAACTGTATAGAATGGCACCTGCTGAGATGGCAGAGCTCAAGAAATAGCTGTAGGAGTTGCTTGAGAAAGGTTTTATCCGACCGAGTACTTCACCATGGGATGATCCAGTTCTCTTTGTTAAGAAGAAGGATGGGTCAATGCGGTTATGCATTGATTATAGACAGTTGAATAAAGTAACCATAAAGAACAAGTATCCTCTGCCAAGGATCGATGACCTGTTCGATCAATTGTGTGGTGCAACTATCTTTTCTAAAATAGATCCGAGGTCAGGATATCATCAGTTGAATATCAAGGAGAGTGACATACCTAAGTCTGCCTTTAGGACAAGGTATGGTCACAATGAGTTCATAGTTATGTCATTTGGACTAACTAATGCATCAACTGCATTCATGGAACTCATGAATAAAAAATTTCGACCTTTTCTTGATCAGTTCAATGTAGTCTTCGTAGATGACATCTTGATATACAATAGAGATGATGAACAAAATGAGCAACACCTTCGTCAGGCTCTCACCTTTCTAAGAGAGCATAAGCTATATGCTAAGTTTAGTAAAAGTGAGTTCTGGTTACCAGAAGTTTCTTTTATGGGACACATACTATCTACCTCAGGTATCTGTGTTAATCCTAAGAAGGTAGAATCTGTCCTGCAATGGGAACAGCCAAAGACACCAATGGAGATACGCAATTTCCTAGGACTGGCAGGCTATTACTTGAGATTCATTAAGAACTTCAGTTCTATAGCTTTACCCCTAACCAAGTTGACCAGGAAGGAGGTTCCTTTTGTCTGGAATGACAAGTTTCAACATTCTTTCCAGCTGTTGAAAGAAAGGTTAACAAGTGCACCTGTGCTGGTGTTACCAGAGAAAGGGAAGGGGTACATATTTTTCTATGATGCATCTAAGAATGGTCTAGGATGTGTGTTGATGCAGGATAATCAAGTGATTTCTTTTACCTCTCGACATCTTAAGAAACATGAGGAAAATTATCTGACACATGATCTAGAACTAGCTGTTGTGGTTCATGCTTTGAAGATCTAGAGACATTATCTCTATGGAGAAACATTCCAGATTTTCACAGACCATAAGAATCTAAAATATATCTTTTCACAACATGAGTTGAACATGAGACAACATTGCTGGATGGAATTAATCAAGGACTACGATTGTACAATTGATTATCATCTAGGGAAGGCTAATGTAGTGGCTGATGCACTAAGTAGGAAATCATCATCACCAGCCTTATATAAATCACTTTTGAATCCTTAGTGTGCTTTAAAAGAGATATACTTATCTCCATGAGGCAAAACAATGTACAACTTAAGGTATCATTGTTAGCCAGACTGTTAGCTGAGATGCAAGTGAAACCTACTCTGAGACAACATATTAAAGAAGCACATCAAGCTGATGTTGTGGTTCAGCAAATCAGGTCAGAGTATGGTAGTGAGAAATGGGATGGCTTTCATGAGTCAGAGGATCAGGTAGTCTGTTACAATGGTAGGATGGTAGTACCTAATGTTAATGACTGACGAAAGTTAGTCTTGGAGGAAGCTCATTCTTTGATGGATGCACTGCATCCAGGGAGCACCAAAATGTATTGAAACTTGAAGGATATGTATTGGTGGCCAGGTTTGAAGAAGGATGTAACTGAGTTTGTTATGCGGTGTCCAGTGTGTCAGTAGGTTAATGTTGAACATCAAAAGCCCACAGGAACAATGCAACCTTTGCCTATACCGCAGTGGAAATGGGATCATGTGACCATGGACTTTGTGGTTGGTTTTGCTAGAACAACCAAAGGTCATGATTCCATATGGGTGATAGTTGATAGGTTGACTAAGACAACACATTTACTTCATATTAAAACAAATTACACTGCTGAGAAGCTTGCATAGATATATATACAGATGAGATAGTGTGGTTGCACGGGGTTCCAGTTACTATAGTTTTTAAAAGAGGTCCCCAGTTCACGAGTCATTTTTGGTAACGACTACGTAAAGCTTTGGGTACACAATTAAGGTTTAATACTACCTTTTACCCATAGATAGATGGACAATCTGAGAGGACCATACAAACCTTGGAGGATTTTCTTAGGGCTTGTGTCCTTCAGTTTGTAGGAAGTTGGGATCTACACTTGAGCTTGATAGAATTTGCTTACAATAATAGCTATCAGCACAGTATTGATATGGCACCATATGAAGAATTATATGGTAGACGTTGTAGATCTCCTTTATGTTGGTATGAAATAGGAGAATATCAACTTTTGGGTCCTGAGCTTGTGCAACAGACAACTGAGAAGATTAAAGTAATACAACAAAAATTAAAGACTGCACAGGATAGATAGAAGTCGTACGCCGACAAACGACGAAGACCTTTAGAATTTCAAGTTGGAGACATAGTATATCTCAAGGTCTCACCTTGGAAAGGTGTCCTTAGATTTGGGAAGAAGGGAAAGTTAGCTCCTATATTTATGGGGCCTTATCCAATCATTGAAAGGATTGGAAAGGTAGCCTATAAGCTGGAATTGCCACCTGAGTTGCATAAGTTGCATCCAGTGTTCTATATCTCCATGCTAAGAAAGTGTCATCTTGACACAGAGTTAGTTTTGCAACCTATGGAGGTAGAATTAAATGATGATATATCATATGTTGAAGGACCTGTGATGATCCTTGATAAAAGAATTAAAAAGCTAAAAACGAAAGACATATGTCTTGTGAAAGTTCTCTGGCATCACCGTGGCATTGAAGAAGTTATGTGGGATCTAGAGGAAGAGATAAGTAGGAAGTACCGTCTCTTTTCTCTTGATGATTTGGGGGACGAAATCCCTGTTAGGGGTGGATAATTTGTAACATCCTTGACCTGTGTTATGCTTTAACCCTAGATGTTTTGTTTAAGAAAGATAATTATATGCTTGCTTTTATCTTTTGAAAAGTAATTAAGGCTCAAGAGGAGATTATATTTCAATTTTAGTCCTTTTTGAATAATGTTGAAAACAATGTTTTGCCCGTTTTGGACTGAAGTGCAAATGACCCAAGTTGAGGGGTAAACTTGCAAATGTTACATGATAAAATGTTCCACAAGTGTTGAAGCATCATAACAATGAGAATGATGCAGAGGTATGGCTACCAATAGCCTAAGCACCAAGAAAGAGCTTATTAAGCAATGTTTGTGCATTAAAAACCTAGTTTTGGTATAATGTGCAATTTACCCAAAACCTAGGGTTCAATATGCAAAATACCACTTCTAGAGAGTCCCTAATGTTTCTTGGTATCAATTTGAGAAAAGAAAATGAGATGGGCATCTCATTTGAATCTCTTTGGGGGAGAGAGAATCTTGATATTAAAATAATCAAGATTTAACCATAATTGAAACCCTAATTTAATTTAATGCAAAAATAAATATATTAATTGAAGTGCCCATCAACTAAAAAGGCTTTCGTTGAAATCCTATAGTTCAAGGACGTTCAAATGCCTTGAGTTGCACCGAAATATCCTAAGTAGGTGAAGAAATCCACTTGCATTTGTTAATTAAAAAGAATTGTCCACTAAAAATGGATAATAGTATTATAATGATTAAGGTGCTTAAAGTGGTTGCTTTTAATTCAAGGATAAATGAGAGGTTTTTGAAGGAGAGGATGATGGTTTCATATGCAAGGAAATGAGGGGGATAAGTGGCACCAATTTTGGGAGTTGAAGGAATTTTCTATTGCTTTCTCTCTCTTGAAATTCCCTTACATATATCCCATTGTCCACCAACATGAAAGACTCTTTTTCAAATCTACTTTATCTCCTTGCTTTGGCCGAACACAAGGGAGCTTAGGTGCAATAGGAGGACGTGCCCCAACCTGTAGGTAAGATCCATAATCATGTTCAACCTTGAATTCATGGTGGAAAATCGAATTTCAACACTCATTCTCTTCTTTTCTTCATTCAATGCTCAACCTAGATCATCCTTTGAATCCAAAGACTCTAGAACGGACATTAGACAGTTGGAAAAGCTTCATTCACCATTGAGGACGTGAAGCTTGAAGCTTGGATTCAACTTTGAAGGTGGGTTATATAACTTGAACCCTTAAATGTTATTATTGATTCCATTTCTTCATCATACGTTGATTCCTTTTTCATTCCCGAATTTCCTTTTGATTAATTGCTGAAATCACCACAAAGATCACAGAAAATTTTGATGGTTTGTATCTTGAAGATGATGACTTCATCTTAGCACACACCTCAATAAAAATCATGAGCAAACGGTCTTCAACTTTAATGACCAAACGGTCTCAAGACCGTTTGGTGATCAAATGGTCTCAAGACCGTTTGAGGATAAATGGTCTCAAGACCGTTTGAGGTCAATTACTGATGTGGATGAATGAAAAGAAAATGGTACAAATTGATCTAATTACAATGGATTTAATAATGGATGAACCGTTGATTACAAACCCTAATCAGATTGATTGGTTGAAACCCTAAATTGATTGAGTTGATTTCTATGTTGAATGGATCAAACGGTCTCAAGACCGTTTGAGGGCAAACAGTCTCAAGACCGTTTAAGGTCTAACGATCTTAAGACCATTTAGGGATTTTGTGATCAAGACCATTTGGAGGTCAAGCACCTCAACACCCTTTGGAGGTACAAAAGATTCAAGATCATTTGGAGATTCAATTGAACCAAGACCGTTTAAGGTCTAACGGTCTTCAAGACTGTTTGAAGGGACAATTGGTCCAAGACCTTTTGAAGGGTCAATTGGTCCAAGATCGTTTGAAGGGTCAATTGGTCCAAGACCACTTGAAGAGTCAATTGATCCAAGACCGTTTGATGGGTCGATTGGTTCAAGACCATTTGAAGGTCTAATTGATTCAATCCATGTAAGTACTAATAACCCCGTAAATGGTTGAAGAGTTTATCAAGGATGACTTCAATGGGAATACCTCTAAAGTACCTAGGTGATTAGTATAATTGGAGTGATTATCAATTGATGCTTATGAAAGTAATTAATTCAATGCACTATGATAAGCATAGGTGCATGAACTTGGTAAAAGGTTAAGTCAAATGAATAATGTATGATGGTGATGTGTGTTCCTAGTACATGGAATAATGAAAAGTTGGATTTAATACATAGATAATGCTATGTGCTCCAAGATATGTGGAATCACTGATTTAGGGTTTGGATTAGTGAGGTAATCATAAATCTCTAATCATTGGAGAATGGAAACCCTAATCAATAAGGGAAATTACAATACATAAGTTTAATTGGATACTATGAAGGTATTATGTAATTCTAGACATATGGATCAATCTATTAGGTTTTGGATATTAATGATAATATCAATGCATTCTCCAAGATGCATGGAGTCTTGAATTAGGGTATTGATCTTGGACAATGTGATTATGAAACCCTAATCTAGAAAGATGAGAAACCCTAATGCAGTGATGTGATGTAAAACCCTAATCTAGGGTGATGTCATAAGAAACCCTAATGCAGTAATGTGATGTGAGACTCTAATCTAGGGTGATGTTATGTAATGTTATATGACACCCTAACCCTAATATAGGGTGAAGGTATGTGAAACCCTAATTTTGGGCTATAGTGCATGAAACCCTAATCTTGGGCAATATAATGATAACCATAACCCTAATTTTGGGTAATAGGATGAGTATCCTTAATTGACATGAATTTGGAAACCCTAAACCTAATAAGGGAATAGTGATGCTACCATTACATTGCATGGTGTTGATACATAATTGATATAACTGTTATTATGTGTACTAACCATGCAGGTATCATGAGATGTTAGACATAGCCAGGTATGAGCTATGATGTTTTATTATTGACATTGTTTTATGGGCCTTGTGAGCCATAATATTCTTTGTTGCCTAGTATGAGGTAACAAGAAATTAAATGGGCTTGAGAGCCATGTGAGATGCTTGTGTAGCAAGTATCATGTTTACCTTAGTTAGATGACCTAAAGGTATTATCTACCTGATGAGTGGTAACAAGCTTTGCTGAACTAAGGGTTTGAATACCCATATGCCATAATCATGATGATGAGATGTTAAGGGATGAGATCACCATGATGTGACAAGGGATTGAGATCCCAATGTTTTATAAAGTTTTGAAAAGTACTTGATAGAAGTATTACACATTCCTTGTAGCATTTGATATAATAAATTATGTTTGGAAACATGACTGATGCTAAAAGAATATGATAATATACTTAATTAATCAAGTGAAATATTATCATGTAGAGCCTTGACCATAGATCCATCATCATTAGTAGTTGGTGATGGTGAAATAGGTTTTTTTATGGGATCTCCTGGAGGGCATACTATTGAGTATGTGGGGGTTATGGGTGCAAATATCCTTACACCCTAATGGAGGATTTGATGTGAGATAAACATTAAATCTCGCAATCCTTCATTATATATGTCGGGATGGATGTATCACTAATCTCCCGATGCCGGGATGGATGTATCACGAATCTCCCGATAATGTTATTGCCAGATCGATGTGAGATAAACATGAAATCTCTCGAATGTGAAGAGAGTACAACCGCCACTATAACTCTATAGAAAAGTTGCCAGTATACCCTGGAAAGCTATTTAGCAGAGACACAAGATGTCCTGCATTTTGTCCTCACACTGATTGAGGAGGATGATGTCATGGGAATCTGACTCTTCCTTGACCTATGTATGGTACCGATTTTGATTTCGCAATGGTCAGTTGGAGTATGAGCGGTATACCTCATCTCCTCAGGGCTTAAGTATGATTGTAAAATGTAATTAGTTGTGTAGCGTATTTGCTTAAGGTTGAAATATGAGAATCATTGGTTGATGTTACCTTGCTTAGCGTATCCTAGATGGATAAATGTTATACATGTTCTTCATTTCCTTATTGGATAAGTGATATGCTGCTTTATTAAGTTATAGATGAAATGCTTTGAATAAGAATAATGCTCAAATCTATTTAGACATTGATTTATCTGCTTCTGAATATATATGATCCCTTTGCTTAGTTTTATTCTATTAAACTGAAATAATAATATTTCTGGCGAAGAGTTATATCTCTCGTTGGGACAATTTCAATTGTCTCACCCCCGTGGGATCCAACTTTTTAGGTAGACACAGAAGAAGAAGCAAAAACCCTATAGCAAGGGAAGAGCAGCAGCAGCAACAGGGATAGCAGTGACATTCCAGGTGGAGGCACTGACTGTCATTTTTTGTATAGAGAGTCCTATGTGTCGTCTCTGTACTCTCAGGTCCTCAGATTTAGTAGTTAGCAATTTTAATGAATCGATTTGAGATTTTGGCTTGATGCATCGAGGTTCTTATGCTGTCTGTGTATAGTTTTAACAAGGCAGTTGATGCTTGTAATCCTCGAGAAGAGACGGTACATGATATGTACATATGAACCATGATGTAAATAAAATACTTTGGTTTTAATCAAAGAGTTTCCTGTGTTTGGATCTCTTTGTAAATGGTTTCAATTTTTAGTGATTTTCAGTAATCCACTGCTTATATTCAATTCCACAATTAATTTCACTATGTTGGTCTGATTTGGTGTTGGGTCGTCACAAGCAAAGTGTGATTTCTTCTTTCTGATACACCCTCATGATACACTATCATTGTGTTTTAGGTGGATCTCATCATGAGATATTATCATGATTTCCAAGAAGGTCCTCAAGTTCTTGGTTGTAATATTTCAACATCTATCATATTGAAGTATCTTAATACTTTTACCAAGTTAGTTACATACTTCATTCATGATCTCCTTGATCACTTAAAGAGATTCATATTTGTATTTCATTAAATACAAACATACATATCTACTGATAGCATTAGTAAATATAATGAGGTACTGGTAACTACCTTTAGCATTTATGGTAAAGGGTCTATGTACATCAATATGTATGAGTAATAGAATAGTCTCTCTCCCAGTACATCTAGCAAAGATACATTTGTTATATTTCTCAATAAATAATACTTGCATGTATCCATTGGTTTTCAAACACAAAAGTAGTCTAGATAACCATCATATGGAATCTAGAAATGCATATTTCACTTATCTACTTTAGATGATAATGCATATTTCAATATATGTGCCATACAATTTTTCCTTCTAAAACTATTGAGTATAGTTCATAAGACATAGGGCATTGCCATATAAAATCTTATATTTAAAATGAAACATTCATAATGTTCCTTCTCATACAATATATATGATGCTTTTATTATGGCAGGTACATAATAGCAATTCACTAATTCTATTACATACCCATGAATGACATATTCCAATTGTAGTGGCAACAACCCTTTCTTCGTACAGTTCTAGCTTACTCCTGATTGGGTCCTGAAGTGGAGATTTCTATCTCCTTCTACATTTGTTCCTTAAAGTGAAAAGGATAGTTTCGTTTTGCACTTACCCTTCTCCTTGCATTGAATGCTGGAGACTCAGACTTCATCTTAACCTTATAACTCTTCTTGGTTTTGTCTTTGTCCTTGGACTCACTTTCGCTAATCACTGTCACTAATTTGTCCTTCTTCATATATTGCTTTGGCTTCTATATGCCATGCAACTCACTTAGTAGTTTTGCCAAGTTAAACTAGAGGTAGAACTTGGTAAATTGTCTATATGATTCATGCAACGCTTGCATAATTATTTCCATAGTCAACTATTGACCTCAAAGAAATCCCATTCACTCCCCATGTCCAATCATAGTGAGCTCATGAAGCTCTACTAGATATGCCTCTATCAGTTTTCACTCAAACACCACTTTGAAGACATTATACCTTTCTTGTTGTACATGATTATTAAGATGTGTTATGATATCAAGAATGTCCATGTTTTCATGTTTCTCATGCAACTCATAGTTCATACAACACAACATAAGGTACTCAAATGTATATGGCATCATTGTCATGCTTCCAATAAGCATCCATTTCAACCTTAGTCATATTTGGAGTAGGTTCCTCTGGCTCAGGCCTTTCAAGGACATAGAGATTTCTCGCATGGGTGAGAACACTTCTCAAAGTCCCAAACCAAATGTGGATGTAAATCCCATTTAGTTCATTCCTTCTCAAGGACTAATCGTAGTAATAGATATTTGTAATTGTCATTAGACTCTACATAGAAATATTGCAACTTTTCAAAACATTTTTTAATTGTTTGATTTGATAAGTTAATGATATTAATTAGGCCTTTAATTAATTATCACTCCTACTATTTTGTTCAAGTTGATAACCCTCATGTATCAATTTGGAGGATTGTAGCATACAATCTTGTAGTGAGCCAAGATCCATATTTCATCAAATCATGACTCAACTTTGGTTGATCACCCACAACTTGACTATTTAGGTATGTAACATTTGCCAATTGCATCTAAATGCAAACTCTTGGATAGATGATATGCACAACTCCTTTCCATAGTCATTTTCATGCCTCTTTCACTTAATCCCCTTAAGAATAACCAGTTAAGCATGACCCAAAAGCCAACACGATAGAGTATGTACCCTTCCTTGGCATATCAACATGCCTACCATCCCACTTATACGAGATATATGGCACATCATGCTTTGACATAACCTACGCTTGGTTGATCAAGATTTTTATCTTTGTTGCTTATAGAAAGCATACTTAATATTTTATTTGAGAGATTTTGCATATAAAGACATATACATATCCAACCACCACATACTTAGTATGTTTCATATACATGCTATAACCACAAATGAGAACATGCAACAATTAAAACACACAAGCGATGGTTATGGCCATGCTACTATAATTTTTTGGAGCTATAAGGAATTACTACCACCTAAGGTCCACATCATATGCAACATGTTTTTGGTGAATATCTATGCTCGAACCCATCTGGTCTGATCAGTTCAACTCTTGAACCAGTCTGTCGGCCACTTGATTGGTTAGTTGGTGCCTTGAATCAATCGTTTGGTTCGTAGATCCAAGCAACATTTGGACTTTCCTAGATAGTTGGTTGGCCCACCAACCGATCGGTTCACCTCCTGTCATATGGCCTCCTTGTTCCTCCAAATAAATAGTCTGTCCCATGAGGCGTTCGGTTGGTCTGGGGCAGAGCATCTTCTCATGATGATGCATAAATTAAAACTATACTACTTATTACATTGTATAAGGGAAAACCTCAAGTTACATTAGAGGGGACATGGGAAGAAGAGAATTAATTTACATTTGGAAAGGAAAGAGAGGCTCAATACACAGATTGAGTAAAAAGAAGTATAAACAACCACAACCATGCACATATGATCTGGGGTTATTTACATCCACCATCAAAACTGATTTTAAGGAGACTCCTATAAATTGCATATATATCATATCATATATATATTTAGTTTGTGGAATATATGTGGTAATTAATCAAATATGAACTATTAACTAGTTTAATATTCATATAGTATGAAATAAAATAAATCCGATCATATCAATTTACTATTCATATACACCGTAAATTGATGAGGCTCTGATATCATTGTAGGGAAATCGAGGCACATATAAGACAACAAAAACAAAAAAATTAAACAAAATTCCCTGGACAACAAGATCGTGTCTGTAACAATGTATCTAGGAAGAAAAGTTAGCAAAGTTACACCTGGTCCTATTGTAAGTCCACTGACATTATCCTTGCGCAACATCGTGCTTATTCTTCATAGGCAATAACACACTGCTTCAACAACATCACTGGAACAATCGTCACCACCGACCTCTTGGTGTAGCACCATGGATAGCAGCAGATGATATCATCCTAGCAGAAGGAAATGGCCAACCACCTCTAGAGTAGTCCATGCAAACCACAGAAAACTCCATGTTGCAATACTAGAGCCAACAAGAAGGAGTTTTTCTCCTTCTGTCAACGTACTAGTCACCAACATGCTGTCGTACATTGATCTCAGTTGTTCTCTCCCTTGTTGCCCCTCCCTTTAATGGGTAGGATGTGCTCGAGCTCTCCATTGATTACCATAACCATATAGGACAAAAATTGTCAGAGTAACTGATTCTCAATTTTCTTTTTTGAGAAACTTCCAGTATTCCTCTATTGATAGCAGAGGCTAGGGTCAGGGTTCCTAATCTGTGTGGGAGTAGAAGGGTCCCAAATCATGAATTTTATGGAACCTGCAAATGGAGAACTGGTCAATTTGCACACCCAACCGGTCGGTTGGTGCACGAGCTAGCCCATTCAATAATCAAACTGGTCGGTGCATGCATTTTACTATACCGAATCATATTGGTATTCAATGGCCAATTAAAGCTAAACATGACATCAACATCAATCGTTGTTCCTATCGAATTGGCAATCGAACCATGAAGTACATCCCAGTACCAGTCGGTTGGAATATGTGAACCGATCAGTTTGCTATGTGAATTGACCGCCTCACTCCTTGGTTCAGCCATTGATTAACCAATGTTAATTACAATTAACCTGACACTGCAACTAAATAGTGTAACAATTAAACGGGTTGGTTCAGAGTTTAGTCAATCAATTTTGAACCTTAGTTGTTTAATTGAATACCTAAACATCATTATTATTCAAATTAAACAACATTCATGAGTATATTCCTTTAATCCAAGTGTATACTATGCATGTGACCCTATAGGTCCAAAATTACGTTGGAAGTGAATGTCCATGACATCACAAACAATGAGCGGTGCCTAGTCAAACATCATTTCTACTAAGGTAATTTGGAAAGATGGAGAACAATTTCAACCTACAATCTATGATCAGTGATATCGTGATCATATAGCTTCGTTGTCTCTGAAATCTGTATTGAACTCGAGGCATGGAATCATTATCCTCTCATTGTTCAATCCATGATCCTTGAACTAGGTTAGACTGTATGAGATGCACGTGAGCTCACATATCATATATTTAGTCACATGAGTATGTCCATACATTTCTCATTCTCTCTTATCAAGAGGCCTGTATATCAATCTCATGTAGGATGGACAAATCCCATCTATATCACTCACACTCAATCCCCATGTATCACAGTGCAATCGAGCACAACCTTTATGGAAACCCTTATTCAGGGTCATCGTGGATGATGCTAAATTACATGAACAACATGTGATGAATGTAGTTATTTTATCTCTAAGAACCACAATCATCACTATCTCTATGAGAGCTTCTTCTAACTACCATTCAATGGTCTCCATGTATCACTCTCAAGGTGGGCACGTTTGATACATTTTCCTCTAACATGTATCTTTTTGCTTGACTTGATATCACATATCATGACTAATAAGACTCTAACATCAGTCAACACACACTCTAGTCTTATGTATTATTGTTGTCTATTTTGCTTCCACATTAATATCTTACTAGGGACATAACAAGAATGTATGTACTCTTATTATACATATCATCTCGTAGTTCAGGTCCTCAACTTGAAGACATATGTCATCGAGTAACATCATTATTTACACATATACTTATGTCTGTGTCATCTTCTCATTATTGGCTCTCTAGGCATAGCTACCAATACACTTCCACTTGCACAAAGAGCCAAGCACCCATGAATCTTATTCCAAGTTATCTTAACATGTCTGTCATATTTCTACTACGCAAGTGCTTTTATAACTGATTAGCAACACTTGCTTTAAGTCAGTATTTTGCAATTTTCAGATCCCTTCACTGTACGATATCTCATATGAGATGGAAGTGTTGTGTATGCTAATTGGGATTCCTCGCCTGACCAATAACTTCATTGTTGTCACCGTATCTCTACTATGTCATCAATGGTTGGAACCTCATTATGTCCATATCTATGAACTTCTTGATCCATGCAGTATCCTCTGTTGTTCTCATAACACAAAGATACTCAGCTTCCATTACATATTTAAGCAATTGTCATTATCTCAAAACCCTTTCCAGCTTAAACCTCTATTTTAATGTCAAACATAATTTATATTACAATTATTATTTGTCAATTTGGAAGCATTCTTTGGGGTAACCCTTTACACCCAACTCTTTCTTATTATCATAACCAAGGAACAGATCCTTTTTGTGTAATAAAAATTTGCTAAACCAAGATTTCTTATACAAAAAGGGATTGCTTGCATTACATTGGGAAATAAAGTTGTGCATGCTCTCACATATTATTTTCATTTCTATGCATATACATAATAGATACAGTGCATTTTTAGACTAGAATAGTATAAGGAACTGAAATGCAGGTTGTTATGGTTATGGATAGGTTTGTCACTAAGTATATGTAGTGCATTTTCATTTTTTCCATGTCTGTTCTTTTGAGTTTCTTAATGGAGGGCTTTCCATGTTTCTTTTTGTTGTCATGTGTTTGATAACTATTTTATGTCAAATAAGAATAATGAGCCAATTGTTAGGAAAATACAAAAATATTTCATCAGTTGGAAGCCACATCTGATAGTTAAAGAAATGAAATAGATTATTTTACAAAACAACCTCATTCTTGGTCATACCATGGAATCCTAATAATATGTGATCCTTTGATCTGGTCAATCAACTATTTGAGGTTTAAGACAACTTTTTATGAGTAATAGGTGTTCCTGTGTAATGTGATGGTAAACATCCAATCAAAATTCCCTGACTTGGTAGTTCTATATATTGCAAGCTATGTGTGACAACATGCTCTAGTTGTAAGACTCTTGACAATAATGGATGAATTTGATTGTGGAGAAATCAGAACCACTTTAAGATAAAGCCGCATGTGAATCATTTGCCGTATCTAAAAAGGCTCAGGTGTATGTTCTTGTCTCATGTTTAGTTGAGTTATACAAGTGTAACCTAGTAAATTACACACCAAAATCCAGTGCATTTTAATGCAATGAAGACATAAAACCTAGTATTTTCATAGAAATGAAAGATTATTAACTATATACTTAATGCTTGTGCATGTAAAAAAAATCTTGTGATTCCTAACAATATAAGTTGGTCACTTAAACACTAAACACTGGTTGGTTGTTCACACATTCTGGTGAGTTATAAATAACTAATCCGATCGGTTATACATAACTTAGTCAGTTATGCACACATAATCTTGTGAGTTATTTACACATAATATACTAAGCTAAACATTGAAAGTTCATACATTTGTGCTTCCACAAATGAAATATGGTATGTTATGAACACGTAAAATCTAGTGAGTTTATACAAAGGAGAGCTTGTGGTAATTCACATTTAAAGGGTCAGTTCTTGCTTTTACGAAATATGATATGTTATACATTGGAATCAGGTGTATTGTATATTTAACAAATGCTTCTGTATTACACATGATAATTGATTACAAATACACACAATGCTGGTATATTATACATTAAAAAATGGTGAATTTAAATAGGAATGCTCGTGAGTTATACACATGAAAAGTAATAGTTTTACATAATTAAAAGATGACGAGTTGTCTTAACGAAAACTGATGAGTTTTCTGAACTAAAGTCGGTGATTGGATCCAATGAGATCTTGTTAGTTGTTTGAATAAAAGCTGGTGAGTTTCTTAGAAGAAAGTTAGCAAGTTGATCCAACAAAACTTTGTGAGTTGATCCAATGAAAGTTGATTAGTTGTAGCAGTGAAAACATCAAAGTTGCACGTTGCAAAAGATGGTACATTACATATATGTAAGATGGCGCTTTATAGCCACAAAATCTGGTTCTTATTGTGAAAAACACCAAGATAAAAGTGATGTAGATTCAATAGATACATGACCATAAACACCAAAGATGACATGTAGGCAACAAATTAGTAAAAAAGTAATCCCCTTCTTCCTAGGTAGGATGACCATACTCAAAATGTTTATGCAACCAATATTTCAAAGCAAGTTACTAACATTAGAACCAAACAAGTATATATCAAATCAAGAAGATATATAATATGTGAATGATAATAAATTAGAATTGAAACTACAAATATAATTAACTATATACTCTACATTTTTTATCGATTCATCCTATATTGTATCAATGCACTTAGATCATTAGCTTTAGCATGAAATCTTGAATTTGAATCTATCTAGTTGGTTGATTGACACTTCAAAGATAATACATGTTGTTGTTGTTTCTATATGCAGATTGTAGTAGTTTTTTGTCTGATTGGAAAAATTTTCCATCTAACTTGGGAAATGGTGATCCCTTTGACACACCTTCAGATGTAATTACTTGTGCCTACACCAAAGTTACAAAGATGTAAGTATCCACTTCTCATGTTGTTATGTCTACATCATCAGTTACTAAATTGTTTTCGGGGTGTTGCAGATGTAGTTGTAAAGGTTTCTATTTTGTGTTTGTGGGGTAAGTGTGCTGAGATGGAAATGATCACTGGGTAAAGGATGGTTAGTCATGAATATTACTCCATGTTTCATGCTGGAATAATTCAAGTCAGATTCATGTTTTATTAAAGGAAGATAATACGAGTCACAATAACTTTTTCACGAGTTTCTCAACCTATTGTGTGTTGAACTCAGGTTATTTCCTTGTGATTAATATCTCTAATTTGTTCTTGGATTTAGAGGAAATTATTGTGATTAATATCTCTTCCAACTGGAATAACGTTTCTGATTGGATCTTATAGGAACTATCTTCCTAATATTCTGGGGGGATCACTTTTTAATTGGATCTTATATGATCTATCTCCCTGATATTCTAGATGTCCAAATAGAAAGTCTTTACAAGCATGCTTCTTTTCCAACCTTTTGTTCTGGCAGTAAAAAAGTCAATTTTGGACATCCTGATAGGATTTGTGATCTTAAGTAGGGTACATATCACTACTTCTCTGGGACTAGGACACAAATGTCGAGGAACATGGATTAAAAGGAGGTGGAAAAAGAACACACATATATATCTCTAATATATTAAAGATTTTAATTATTTTTATTTATCCATTTTTATGAGTAAGGATAAGATATAAATCTAACCAAACTTGTTTAAAATTTTGGAAATCTTTAAATTTAACCAAATTGAATGAAATCTAATTCCTTTTTGAATTGAAATACTGACAGTTTGCTTCTGATTCTTTTCAATTTCTGAATTTGAACCAACTATGTAGATCTCTATATTTGGTAGAGGAGGAAGGAACTACTGAGGACTAAGATTTGAGGAAGATGACAACTTGTCTATTACATTCACTAGATTTCCCTACCATGGTGGTTATGCGTCATATATGATTCATTTTCTTATCACTTCATTCCCACCTTGCTCTCATCAAGGAAGATATGAAAGAGAAGATGATTTTGAGACTTAGAATTCTTATATTCAAACATTCCCTTAATACATTTATCGTATGTAGGTTTAATTAGTTATTAATTGGGATACTTGACTAATTAGCACTTGCTTGAATCTCACAACCTATTTCTTTTATAATCTATATTACTCCATCATGTTTCAAACCCTTCCTTACTTTTCATATTCCTCTTACCATATACTACTCTTCCACCTATCTTCTTTAACTTCTAATTTTTCTCTTATGATCATGTTGCTTATTCATGTGTATTATCATGCATACCATGTTGCACATATTTCTTTTT
Source organism: Alisma plantago-aquatica (assembly GCA_963693085.1). Taxonomy (NCBI): domain Eukaryota; kingdom Viridiplantae; phylum Streptophyta; class Magnoliopsida; order Alismatales; family Alismataceae; genus Alisma; species Alisma plantago-aquatica. The sequence goes on from OY856415.1 coordinate 152,612,054, forward strand.
ATCCTTCTACTAATGTGAAGTTAAAATTCTACATCAATATTCTCGCTACTAGTTTCACTTCATGTTTAATACGTTACATATTCTTCATTTTAAATCAAACGGCTCATGCATGGGTCAAACTTAGTACCTCTTTCAATCAAGTTTTTCCCTCTTGAATATAGTCTACCTTTATATGACTTATTCATTGGTTAAGATATACTTTTGTTCTTCTTTTAAAAACTAGTTTGTTTTTCTATAGAGACTTGGAATCCAAAGGTAGTAAGGATGAATGTATTAACTTCACAGTAAAGGTATACATTCCATGCTCTCATTTATATCATAACCCTCATTCCATAATCAAGCTCATCATTTCCAACATTTATCTTTGTTTTAACTTAGTTTCTTATCCTAGTCTTATGATTTACATGTTCATCTAATTCTCTTTACTTTAACTCTTCTGAAGACTCTTCACTTCTATGTACTTATTGTATACTTAACTCTTTTCTTCTATTTTGCATTTGTTTTGAAGTACATAAAAGAATTATACGGGATTATATGATCCATTTCTCATGATTAATTCTTACTATCTTGAACCTTACATACTTTTCACATATCTTTTCCATATTTCATATTTAGAGTTCATATAATACATATCATTTAACTTAATCAGAACCTTATGTCGTGTTCCTTTATTCCCAATTAAGGGTTTTTCATATGAGGTCCCAAAGTTGGATCTCATATATCAGTTCCAACAGATTCTTAGATATTCTAATATTTCCCATATGTTTCAACATCTTAGTGTATGTACATTCTCACTATGATGTGGGTCTAATATTTCCAGAGTCTACTCTTATTATATTTTTGATAGGAGTCATTAGATCCCAGTAACGCATCCTACCTGCTAGACTAGGCCGAACCTACAGTCCTGAAGCCAAGAGATACTCAAGATTAACCAACTCCTATTAATCTCAAACATGTGGAAAGAATATCCACTGAGGTAAGCTCATTTAAACATAACTTCTGGTCTACTTGATACAAATAGTATAAACAATAACTGAATTACTTCGTGATACACAACAATATAAAAGAACCATATATATTCTACAAACTGATAATTTGAAGTCATAGATATAAGAGCATTTCTATTAATATCCAATTAAAGAAGCAATATAAAGCAAGAGTTGTATCACATTCTATGTTTAATCTTTTACTCCTTCATTACTTTTCGGTCTCCAAATCCTAATATTTCTAGGGTTTCTCTCTAGCCCATCCTTACTCTACATACTTGGCCAGGCCATCCAGAGAAGAATAGACAGAGTAGCTTGATACTGGTCAACCTAAGTATTCAGATACCAGACCAGGGTATCTAAATACTCAGACCTCCTAGAGCTATTGATACATCACCTCCTATCTGCCACACTTATAACTATGACTTTCTATCCTAATGGTCCATGACGACTCAGCCTAAGCTTTGATACCAAGTTGTTACACCCATATCTCAAAATTTCCACTAATCATGAGATTAGGGCATAAATTGAGGATTAAGAGTAAAACAAAGATCACCCTTAACTCTTATTTTTCCTTATTCTTCACTTTGTTTCTCACATGCAACCACATACACTAACATTACAAGGGAATCTAAACATTGATTTCCCTAATTTAATTTCAATAGTAAAAATGTAAATATAAACATTCATAATGTTTCTCATACTTTTATGCACATAATACCTGCTAATTGGCATATATTTCTAAAAGAGGATTAATGTTATACATCATCATTTACAACTCTCTCTTATTTCTTTACAAGGACCTAGAGTGACAAGGACCGATGAAACTTAACTATTCTCAAACTTAACTCTTGTGGTAGATCTACTCTGATGCAAGGATATCTTCATTCCACACGGTTACCCTAAAAATTGCGAGTAGAGGGGTGAGCCTACTCACTCAGTGAATGAGTAAAATAGTAATACAGTCTAATGCACTGAATTAGACATTTATCTTTCTTGAATAACTAAAATAATAACAAGATAGTAGTTCATATTAAAAGACAAGGTATTTAGAAATTTACAAATAGCATTGAAGCCTTCGTCATTAGAAATAAACAATTAGAGAAACATAATCCTCACTATTTTATTTTTGATCTTTCATTAGCTTTAACTTGAAATTTTAATAAAATACATGAATTATTGTACTAAGCAGATCTAGAATAATACAATTAAATAGTAGGGAATGCCAATATTACATTTAAAGAGCAACTGTTACGAAACTGTACTCGAATCTTTCTTAACTCTTTTACTTATAAGAAACCCTTTAAACTTATATTATCATATTTTAACTTATGCTCTGATCATATGCAATGTACTCTACATATGAAGACTCGTAGAAAACTACGATCTCACTATATTAGACTTAGCTTAAAACCCAGGAAGCTAAGCCTAGAACTGAATTTGGGCCTGCTTGACTCGAATCATCACGTCTGACTAAGGCAGCTAAACAGCTAGCCTTTAACTGGACCTCTCCTTCTAGGCTGAGTACACAGGCAGAGGGTATGAGATGCTCTGTGGGCCTCATCTTGGTATGCTATGTGGGTACCTCTAGGTTACCACGGGGATCTCCAGTTCATGTTGAGTAACCTATCTTCTCTTAAAAGACTTCCTCAAGGGCTTTGTCTCCACGCACGCTCTGTGGGTGCGTTTTGATCCATGTGTACTGGTTGCTGCCTGGGTGGATAGTTTCCTCCCTACAGTGCAGACATCCATACAAAATCTATGGTGTTCAGGGAACCAATTAATACTATAACTTTGATTATATCCTTCTCTTAGACTGATTTCTTTTAACTCTGAATCTTACTGACTACTCAGACTACTGAACTGAATTCACTGATAATACTGAACTAAATGCTTAACATATTGTTTACCCTTTTCTTAGGGTTTCTTACTCATTCACATATAGCATTTCTCATGTATTCAATCATATATCATGTCTTCTAAACAAGTATTCTCATTCAACATTTCACACATATATTCATGGCATCAATAACATCCCTATCTAGGGCATGTCATATCTCTCCACTCACAATAACATAATAACTTACACATTTCATGAAAAGTATTTGAATTAGAGAATCTAAATCTCATAAGAAAGCATACATGCATATATGATAATATTCTGCTAAAAATCCACAATATCGCATGAAAAATTTCAATTGGTCATTTACTACTAAATTAGATATGTACACTTCCAAAGTCTTGTCACAACTTTGGAGATGAGGGGGGTCTCGGAGAAAGGCGGCGGCGTGGGCGAGGGGGTCGAAACCCTAAACGATGATGGGAGAACGACCGGGGGTAGCAGAGATGGAAGGAAGAGTCCAGCACGGAAGACGATGGAAAATCAACGGTTGGCCAAAGTGACCGGCCTTAACATCACCTACAGAAGCATGAGAGACTCAAACCCTAACAACGACTTGGAAGTCATGACTGCGGCGGATGTTTCTGAGATGGAAACAGATGGGCAAAATGATGCGGCTGGCAATACCTCTCTACCAGATGAAGGCCCCCAGACGCAAGCTCTAAACTTCAAACAAGCCTGTATGGGAGGTGGACATGGGGGCGTCACGAACCCAGTCTTTATCGACGATGAACCAGAGGAGTTAGTAAATCCCGATGACATCGATCTCATCAATGTCCATGGATATCCAGAAATATATGTAGCACCCGAGGCTGAAGAAATACTGAGCAGACCCTTTAAATACTCGGTCATCGTGAAACTCATAGACAGATCGGTGGGCTTCCTAACCATGGGGGAGAGACTAAAGCTATTATGGAAACCTGCAAGTCGCTTCGAGCTTTATGAATTAACCGATCAGTACTACGTTGCCCAATTCTATAACAAACACGATCATGAGAAGGTTCTTACAGGGGGGCCATGGTCCCTTTTTGGAGGATGTTTGATGGTATGGCCATGGAACGGTTACTTCGAACCATCACAGGGGATGCCTGACCATATCGTCACCTGGGTCCGAGTAATAGGGCTGCCAATCCACTACTATAACATGGAGATCTTCAACAAAATAGGGGAAGCTGTGGGGCGTTTGATCCGTGCAGACGACCACTCAGTCAACAGAACAAGAAGAAGATTTGCTCGGCTAGCTATCGAATTGGATACTAGCCTCCCTGTCAACCCGGCAATCCTAATAAATGGGAGGGAATATAAACTAGAGTATGAATCTTTGCCAAATTTCTGTACAAAGTGCGGCAGGATGGGGCACAAAGAACAAGATTGTAGGGGTGCAACTGCAGAACCGGCAACAACAGAAACAAATGCTACGGAGGAGTCTGCAGGGGTAAGATGGGTTGATGAAGAGGACAAATGGCAGGTTTACTACGGCAAGAAAATTCTAGCAAGTAGACCGCCGAGGAGGAAGGATAAAGATCCAGACCGCAAAGATAAGCAACAAGGAAAGGAGCAGAACAACAGATATCAAGTTCTTGATGATGAGGAGGAAAGCAATGAAACACCCGAAGGAGAAGACACTGAGAATACAAAAAAGCAACAAAGCACTGCGACAAGCCCAAAAATATGGAGGAAGAAACAAAGACGAGAAAAGGAGGGAGATGCTTCACATGAGGAACCAATGGAGACACAAAATCAGGGCCCAGCAAATGAAAATGGAAAAGCAACCAGTGTCAGTGAAAGTCCAAATGAACTTCCGAGACATACTGCAGTATCACCAGTAGGTGATCAAATTATACAGGGCAGAATTGTAGCAGATGCCGAAGTCACAGTAAACTCGCACCAGGGAGGACAAGTGAATACCACTGAAGCAACAGACACTCAAGCAACCACGACAGGACCTGCCAATAGGAAAACAACTATGGTAGGTCGGAAGGCGAAGGAAAAGGGAGAACCTGCACAGCAGGGTAGTCCAAACAAAAACCACCCTTATAGTACCCGAGGGAAGACGAAGAGGACCAGTGAAGATAAGGAGGGGTTGGGCGCCGCTCTGGGCCAATAACTTACACCCCCCCAGGTTTTGATGATTAACACACTAGCTTGGAACATAAGGGGTGCTGGCAAGAAGAAAGCCAGACACTACCTTAAAACCTTAATCAAGAAGCACAAGATTGATATAGTTTCCATCTCTGAACCTCGCATTTCTGGCACACAGGCAGAAAACATCATCAAGGAGATAGGCTACTCTAGTTCCCATAGAGTAGAAGCAGCAGGTTTCTCAGGAGGTATATGGGTTCTTTGGAATGAGCAAAAATGCGACGTCCAAATTCTTGAAAGCAACAAATACTTCATTCACTGTAAAATTAATAATAACACCTACATTACCTTCATCTATGCGTCTCCCTCCCCGACTCGCCGACCCATTCTTTGGGAGCATCTACTACGACTAAGTTCCTCCATTGACAAGCCCTGGATCACATTGGGCGATTTAAACTGCATGCTTAACCCAGATGAAAAAATTGGTAGCAAACTGTTCAACCTCCGGGAAGCAACTACCTTCAGGAATACTCTCACTCAGGCAGGCCTTACCGACATTGGCAACTCAGGTTTCAAGTTCACTTATAAGAAAGGGATACTTCATGAACGCATCGATCGGGCAGTAGCGAATGCTGATTGGATCCAAAATTTCCCCAACTTTGTGTGTGAAACCCTTACACGAATTGGTTCGGATCATAACCCCATTGCTATCCTAAATACCCGAACCAAACAGAAGCAAACTCGGTTTTTCACCAAAGCCAGTTGGCATCACCAAGCTGTCTTCACGGCTCTTCTTACAAGTGTTTAGAACCCAGAGAAAGCTTACCAGGACGCTATCCAAGATGCCATGGAACCGGTGCTGCGATGGGACAAAAATGTCACCAGGAAACAACAGAAAGAAAAGGATATACTCATCCGGGAAATCACACAAGCCCAAAAGGCCGTGGAAACAAAGTACAGTGAAGCAATGGACTCCCGATGTATCGAACTCGAAAGCAAACTCGAGAGCTTCATGATGAAGGAAGAGGACAATTGGAAACAGCGCAGCCACATCAATTGGCTCCGTCATGGAGACAACAACAGTAAGTATTACCATGCCTTTGTCAACAACAGGCGTCGCTCTAATCGAATCACTACCCTTCAGAAAAGCAATGGTGAATGGACTTCTAACGAAGCTGACCTTAATCTCCTGGTGGAATCACATTTTAAGGAGATGTTCACCGCTCCTGCAAACCAATCCTCTACAAGTATCTCTTCCATGCCTGCTAAGTTTAAGAAACTCACACCCAGCCAGCACCGGCACCTTGCTGCGACCCCTACGGAGTATGAAATCTGGAGAATGATTAAAGAAGCAGATCCCTACAAGGCGGCGGGGCCTGATGGTTCAGACTACCTCTTCTTCAAAAAGCAATGGAAGGTAATCAAGCAATCTGTGATCAAGTCCATACGAAGCATGTTGAATGGAACACCCATTGATGATAAACTTGCAGATTCCAACATTGTACTCATCCCTAAGTGCAGAAGTCCTACCAACTGTAACCAGTTGCGACCCATCACCTTGAACAACACTATTATGAAGATCGCCTCCAAGATTGTGGTGGATCGAGTTAAACAATATTTGTCAAAGTGGATCTCGAAAACCCAATCTAGCTTTATACCTGGAAGGAACATATCTGACAACATCATCATTGTTCAGGAATTACTCCACAACATGAGAAGGAACTCAACCGGAGGTTATATGGCCATCAAGGTCGACTTATCAAAAGCCTACGACAGACTCTCCTGGGACTTCATCAAGGACACGCTGAATCACATGGACTGGCCGAGTAACATCCAAAAATATATCATGAATTCTCTTCAAGCAGGTCGAACCAGCATTATCCTGAATGGTGACAATCTTCAACCCTTCAAAGCTTCTAGGGGCCTGAGACAGGGAGATCCCCTCTCCCCATACCTGTTCGTTCTTTGTATGGAAAGATTCTCTCAACTAATCGAGAACTCAGTTGTGAATAAGAGCTGGAAACCAATCAAATTATCCCAAAAAGGCCCAGCTATATCTCATGTTATCTTCGCGGATGACATTGTCATCTTCGCCCATGCTTCAATGGAGCAGATTACCTACATTAACCAGTGTTTTAAGATGTTCGAATCAGCCTCGGGACAGAAAATTTCGATTGAAAAATCTAAGATCTACTTCTCTAAAGCCGTCTCTCATGCCATACACACTCAAATATGCTCTGCCAGTGGAATATCTGAGACCAACGACCTGGGAAAGTACCTTGGAGTTCCGCTGCTACATGGAAGAATTCAAAAGGAGACATATGCATATCTAGTGAATAACATTACATCCAGGATTAACGGTTGGGCGGTGAAAACTCTGTCTCTCGCAGGAAGAATTTGCCTAGCAAAAGCTGTGCTCAACTCCATACCATCCTATGCCATGCAAACGGCTAAGATCCCAGTGTCAATCTGCAACAAGCTGGACAAAATCATCTGGAACTTCATTTGGGGAGGAGGCCAAAAAGATAAACCTGTATCTCTTGTCGCGTGGCGACATGTAACATCAAGTATTGATAGAGGAGGTCTGGGCATTAAATCTGTGCATAGCTGGAACAAAGCCATCCTATGGAAGAACACTTGGAACATCCTCAATGCCAAACCGTCTCTCTGGAGGCAAGGCCTGCTGAACAAATACAGAAACTTCCGCCAAGGCAAAGGTTGTCGTGTGACACCTTTCTGGCAATCCATTGACTCAGGGAAAGATTTCGTCATCTCTAACTGTATCAGATCCATTGGAAATGGCAGGGATACCTCGGTCTGGTATGATACTTGGGTACCAGGAGAGGGGAAGCTGGTTGATAAATGTGTTAAAACCATTGATGAAGAGATTATGGACCTAAAAGTCTCGAGCCTTGTCAATCTCAACGATAATTGGGATACGGACTTCCTAGGCAGCTATCTGCCTCCGAGCTACGTAAGGAAAATCATCAACTTACCCAACCCCACCTGTAATAAGGGCAAAGACCTCTGGAGCTGGAAATATGAAACAACAGGCAAATACTCAACAGGCAAGGCTTACGATTTAATTCATACTGAAGATCACGCACAATCTGATGATGTTTGGCTGAAGATATGGAATATCAGAGCCCCTGCCAAGATTCGAACCTTCTTATGGCTTGCTGCACATGAGGCGATCATGACTAATGTAAGAAGGAAGCAACGAAATTTTACAGATTCCACCATCTGCCCGAGGTGTGGGAGTAGTGAAGAAACCACACTTCACGCACTGAGAGACTGTCCAAAAGCAGGTGAAGTGTGGCTGGCTACAAAGCTCAGAAATATACACCTGACGGACTCGTCTGCACCTTCAAGAAGCTGGATAGCTACTATGCTGAAGGAAGACACGAACACCCAATCCAAGTTCGCCATCACCTGCTGGTGCATATGGAAGGCAAGAAATGCTGAGGTCTTCGACAAAAAAGCCATACAGAAAAGTCGACAAGTCTCACAAATATCATGTCTATACAGATCAGTGATCCAAGCCTGGGAGAACAAGGTAAAGGCCAATACAAATGAGTTACAGCTAGAAGGTGAAATTCCCATAAATGAAGCAGGACGCATCCTATGTATGTCTGATGCATCTGTACACGGAAACTATGCTACCATTGCAGTAGCTACCATGGATAATGATGGTAATTGGCTAGGGGGGTGTGCGAGGAGAATCAATGTTCAGTCAGTTCTCGAAGCTGAAACAAGAGCATTGCACCTTGCAGCTGAAGTTTGCAAGATGAACCAATGCCCTAAAGTCACTCTGATCTCAGACAGCGCCACAACAATTAAGGCAGTGAAGGAAAAAGGAAGATACACACCTGCAATTCGACCCTGGATCTCAGACATACACAAGATTCTAGCAGACACTGAAGATAATGAGGTCTTGAAGGTCGGCAGAGCAACCATTCATCTGGTGGATGGCCTAGCCAGGCACCACCACAAAAACTACCAGGATGATCGAGTATACCTTGATCCTCCCCTCGACCCTGTGGGTCAGTCCCTCCTCCCTTCTCCCTGTAATGTTAGAAACCCTACCAGCTTTACTTTTCCAGCAGGAACTAAATGTAACCAATGGGTGTTCCCATCCATGCGGGAGCTGAATGAATAAGTTTCACCTCTGATGAGGTTACAAAAAAAAAAAAAAAGATATGTACACTTCCAAAAGCATACTAGATTGGGTTTCCATCCATGATTACTTGCTATTCATTAGACATGTATTGTAAAAATCAGAAACTCTATTTTTCCATATATCAAATCACAAATATCAAACATGTATAATTAAATACACTAGGCACATAAGTAAGATCATATTAGCATTAATCTGAATTCCAGCTATAATGTTGTTCAAGCACCCGAATAACTTGAAAATTCAGATCTTCACTAGATTCCCAATAAACTTCTAAATTCTCTAATATTCAAGATACATGACTATTTATATTCATGTCATATTATAAATATTTTTCAGATCATAGTTAGGACATGGTTTGATGAAATCTAAAAACTGAATTCAAAAAAAATCTTTTCATTTATTGTCATCTAGGGAGAAATCAAGAATATCAACTAAAATTATCAAATTGAGAACAATTGACTGAAATATTCTTTTACCCACTCATCTAAGCTGTGAAAATGTATCCCACATCTGAAAATCTTGAATGCCTATTAAAACCCTAGCAAATCACCACTTTCTTCTTCCTTTCAACTCAAAAACTCTAGAGATGAAGATTAGGAGAGAAAGTGTGAGAAAAGGAGGTGATTTGATATGATTTTGAATCAAATAATGGGAGAGAAGGAATCTTGAAATCTGAGTTTAGATTCACCAAGAAACTATATCCCAAGAAGCTAAACTTACATGATTTCATGATTTCTCGGATGACAAAACCCTAGGTCAGCATCTCCATCAAGTTCTCCTCTCAAAACCCTAGCTATCCTCTCTCTCTAGAATTTAATTTCTCTAGATTGAATAACGAATTATGAGAGATAATAGTGTGTTAATTTGACCACATACAGCAATTGAGCTGCTTGGATCAATTACACATTGACCCCTCACTAAACTTTTTCTTATTTCAATATATTTTTCTATCATAAAAAAGTTACTGTAATTCGTGTATTTAAGAGATCAAAACATCATAAAAAATTATGAGAATTTATCACTTTGTGCAAAATTGAGTTAGAAAGGTTCAATTAAAATTTGAGATCATTCCAAGCTTCTGTTAAATAAGTAAAAATATAATAGTACACTACTATCCAAAATTCTATAGAAAGGTCAATTGAAGAGTAAATGCCCCAGAACGGCCATGCTATCTGCCACGTCCATGCTAAGATAGATCCAGCATGGCCATGCTTCCTACCATTGCTGTGGTGCATTGGTTTCATCAGCTTTGAGTATAAAAGTTGATCAATAGTTTAATTCTTTCAAAACGACAATGTGGCTTAGAATGCCTGTGCCACCAACGACCTATTAGGGCCATGCTACCTGCCACGGCCATGCTATCCTAGGCTTCAAATATTATTTTCATTCTCCTTTGCATACCTCTCTCATTCCTCCCCAACAAGAGCCTATTTGGTGAAAACCCTAATTTCAGCAAACTAGGGTTTATATTTTCTCAAACCCTAATTATACAAAGAGATAGTGTTATGACCCACATCGAGGTTAGTTTGTAAGTATATTGATTAGTGTGAAGTAACTTGATTAGTGCTAAGTACCATGTTAAACATCATGGTTAATCAAGATAGGCTAAGATGTGAATCAATAGTTGAGATTGATTCATCTAATGTAATTAATGTTAATTGTTAAGTTAATTACCTAAGATGAGTAACCTAGCTAAGATAGTTTACTTGTTGTGTTTTTATATCTCGAGGTTGTAATGGATCTCATACTTGAAATTTTGCAAAAGGAATCATTCGATTTGGACAATCGAGGCAAAATATACAACACTTTCAAGTTCCTTGGACAAAATCTGCAATTTTTCCAAATTTTGGCTTTATAGCTCCTTTTCCCTTTCTGTTTCCCTATTATCTTCCCCGATAGAATGATGCCTAAGATGTGCCATCCAATGATCGGCCACAACAGAGGGGGGATCTGGGGCAGGCGATTCTTGAGCCCTAGCTCCGATCCAGCAGCACCTTGCTCCGTCCATCCTTCCTCCACCTTCCTTCCTTCTTCCTCGCCCCAGGCGCACAACACCTCGACCAGCTTGGGTGCCCGACCTACTGCATAGAGCAGCTTTGGCTAGCAATCGCAACAATGGCCAGGATCCATTCTGGCATGAGCAACCACCTCAAAACATTGCGATCAAGTTCGTCCTTGAGGCCTAGACCCAAATCCAAAGCCCTGGCCAAGATTTAGCACCCCAATCGAGCTCCTCTCCAACCTGTACGTGAGAAGTTTCTGCTTCTAGCAGCAGGTCCAAACCATGAGCAGATTGGGCAAGCAAGTACTCAAATCAACCGCTTTGACTCCGTTCGTGAGATCAGTGATCTATCATTTTAGTTACACATTTAGTTTGGTTTATTTTGACATGCTTATTTTACCCAATTTGACATAGATAGATCACTTTTCTTTCGTTATGTATTTTTATAATCTGATATGAAATTCTCACTCCTACTGTAGTAATAGATACTGAGACTGATCTGGGGTCATCCTCAAATTGCTACTTATTCATTTTCTCCAAATATAACTACTGAGAAGTGATTTAGGACAAATTGAAGAACCATGTTACATTGGGAGTCCCAATCAAGTGAACTGATTCACCATTCAGCCAATTGGGCTAAAAGAAGAAAGAAGGAAGATCCAAGAACAAGCCTATCACTTGACTTGCTGTGTGAGTCATCCGAACGGTTATTAACCCAATGCCCATAGGAATACTAGAAACCCTAATCTACCACGAGTTGCATGACTCACTTGTGATTTCCCACCTTGCATGTTGGAGAGCTCCCCCAAGAAAATACTAGTCGACCAATTCAGGAATCGTTTGACCGACCTAGGTTTCTTCAAGGATGCTTTTCACCAAACAGGTCACACAACGTGTACTACATGTTCGTCAAATGGGATCTTCTGATGCACACTCAAAGAATCAAACCACAATCTAGCAGCCCATGCCAAATCTCCATTCAACTTATTAGGGGTCAGGCATATAAAAAAAGATCTATACATTAGCCCAAATGGGAACCTAGTCTCTAGACTGGTCAATTATTCATACATCTGGTGCAACCCTGAGAGCCATAAATAGAGAGCCCTTGGGCCATTAATTGAGTGATTTTTTAGGCCTAGAAGGACTTATAAAAGGGATTTTTACCTGCTTTACAAGGACATGGTGACTGGCTCTAAAAAAGAACCTTATGAGATTAGTAATTATGTCAAAGCAAAAAATAGTGTTGTCCTCATGGAGTCTCAGTGGATTTTTGTAGTACTGAAGGTGTCAATGTGCTTTTCAAAGAAAACAACTACTTTCCAACTACATCTAGATCAACATGGCTTCTTCTCCCTCTCATTGCTCTTGTTCTTATAATTGTTCTATGAGTGAGTAATTTCCCTCACCGAGACACAAGGTGTTAGCCTGGGGTACTACATGTAATCAATTTCCATTCTTATCATTGTAAGTTTGTCTTAATTTGTTTCTTATATGCCTTGTGGATTGGTCACCATCTATTCATGTCTATACCATGCGCCACATTTAGACCATGAAATCAAGGATTATAATACTAATGAAAAATTTTGAACCCCTAATGCAATCACTAGATGATGTTCTCTGGGATTACGGATTAATGAATAGTAGCTATCAAGATCTCAAACCAACATGAAAATCTATCCTATGAATGTTGTAATCCGAAAGGATATGGAATTCATTGGTTTCAATCTGAATAGCTTTAGTGAAGAGGGATGTAACAGTAAGATAGAGTATGCTAGCAATAGTGGAAAAATTAACTCTATTGTTGTCATTCAGTATTGATTCAATTACCCCAATCATTCTCCTTTTTAGTTGCCCTGCTATTTAGTTGGATATAGTCAATCAACCAAATGTTTTTAAAAATTAAACTTAGTTCACCACATTAATTCAAAATTTCAAAAATGTTATCTCTTGAGTTCGGTCCTAATGCTATAACACAAGATGATATGTCTTCTTGCAGGTGGTGACCATTTTTTGTCTCTTAGATAAAAGTATGAGAACTTTTCCCTAGGTGAATTTGCATGTGCAATAAATCACGCACCAAAATGTGGCACCATTTTTTGATACAATGAAATGTACTTTCATTATTATTTTTTTAGACTAATTTGAATTCCTTTTTCAATGATATTAACGCTTATCTACTTGAATATAATTGTTACCATATAAATTGTACATCTTTCTAGTTTGGGTGCAAGTCTAGTGTATGCAACTCCTCTTTAGAGTAGACTTCACATCTCTATATTTCAATCCAGAAATAGATAGGACTTTGCATTGACTCAATAGAGAGAAAATAGAGGTAGGATGTATGAGCAAGAAGTCACCGACGCATGAACCAATCTCTCATTTGCATAGGGAAGAACATGTGCTAGAGACCAGAGCTCCTATTGTACAAGAAGGGTGAGAGAAATTGTATCCCTTGAAACTAAGTTTCAAAAGCAACTCAGGGGATTTACTATACCTAATGTTGATTTTGTCTAAGCCTTAATTGAGAAGGTGAGAAAATGGTACAACTCCATGGAGGGAGACAATATCACGACTTGGATGCAATTTTCAACCATGTTTCTACTATAACTCTATGCACTCTACCTCACTTACAAGATAAAGGTACAAGTCACTCAGTTTGCCATGGTTGTAACAGACTCTTGTTTGGGTATATTGCTTTTTTTCCCTTTCTTTAGGCCGACCCTTAATTATATGACCATTATATCCTTTTTGCCTTGTATTATATTAAACATGAGTAGTGATCCACGAAATTATAATGACAATAAACATATTATATAATTGTTAATGACACAATTAATTAACTAAATCATCAAATCATGGTTAATTACATAAATTCTCTAATTAGTTACAATTGGCATTGATTTGTCAATCTAAAAGCAAAACTAGTTAATTTGTAAGTCAATTTCAATAGATGTGGATTAATGCAACATATTAATTAAGAAATCTATTCACTGTCTAATAGGTCATGGTTGTAACAGACTCTTGTTTGGGTATATAGCTTATTTTCCCTTTCTTTAGGCCGACCCTTAATTATATGACCATTATATCCTTTTTGCCTTGTATTATATTAAACATGAGTAGTGATCCACGAAATTATAATGACAATAAACATATTATATAATTGTTAATGACACCATTAATTAACTAAATCATCAAATCATGGTTAATTACATAAATTCTCTAATTAGTTACAATTGGCATTGATTTGTCAATCTAAAAGAAAAACTAGTTAATTTGTAAGTCAATTTCAATAGATGTGGATTAATGCAACATATTAATTAAGAAATCTATTCACTGTCTAATAGGTCACTTAAATTACAAATAAAGAAATGTAATACAAAACATCTTCAAAAGGTAAATTTATGTTGAAATTGAGTTTTCCACACCTAAATTAGCCTTCAAGTCAATTTTCATGATAAATTGACATCAATATCTCCCTCAATATAATATAGGAGAACAAAAGGAAGTAGGTAACCTTGTTTTAAACAACTTGACATTTAATTGGTCAAAAACCTATGGTCGAGCATATTCCCTAGTACTCCTCTACATGTTGTTCTTCTTCTCATCTACGCACATGTGTATGGCCTTCTACAAAATGAACAATCTACCACAGTACTAGTACCAAAAATCCCTTCTCTCTTTTGTTTCCTACTCATCTTATTATCTTCTATCCTTAGCTTCTCTAACTTCTTATATGTCCCATTAGAACCCTAGATGTTGCTATCATATTCCCCCTTTCCCTATAGAGTAGCAATGGTAGTAAGGGACGCGACCATGCTCTACAAGGCCTACATAGATCCTTATGGCTCCAAAAGCAACATGCTCTCTCTAAACCCCACTGCAGACTCCTCCTAACCCATAGGTTCTAACCTCGGTGCTTTCCCCCTCTATTGGTGTAAAGATGCATGTCTAAAGGCAAGTTATAACCAAAGATGCAGATCTAGCCACTACTAATGTTTTATCTGTATGGTGTTCTTATTTCATCACACCTCAAGACACCAGAGAAATTCCAATTGAATGTATCCTCCCTCCTCTTCAACACTTGATTTTCTACCATGACTCTAACAAACCTAGCCACCATTATAGAACCACCTTGTGGTCAGACAGTTCAGAACTTGTTCCTGCAAGTGCAGGGGATGACAAATACCATTTGATAGTGCTTCCTGACTGTAGACCGCTTTTGTCTTCCACCACCATATAGAGGAGTACTAGTTCCACCTATATTCCCGTTTTCTGTCCCCTATAGGTGATAGAGAGAAAAAACCAGAACAAGCTTGACGACATGGTGATATTTCTTATCCACATACCACTTGGATCATGGGATGTTGTGATAGAATGTGTAGCCCCACCAATGGTGTGAAGGAGAAAGTCTTTCCCATATTCCCTTTTTTAAACTACCAAAAGTCATAGGTGACATTAGAGGGATCATCAAGGGCATTTGCAAGGTTATGTGTCTGATTGTCATCTCCTCAAGCCAGTAATCCTAGAAGTTCTTCAACTTGATCCTAAGGAGGACGAAGACTAGAAGGATGGATAATCAGAATACTAGCTAGTTAGCAGATGCTATAGTTAACCAATACGAAATGTAAGTGTCTTCTTCTTGGTAGTTTCAATTTATTAAGATATATTATCAGGTTAAGGGTTCATGATGTTGTAGATAACCAAGTAAAGTAGGTATCATGAGGTTGATATGGAGTCTTCGATTTGTCAAATAAATGGTGTACTCATGAGTGAATTAGCATTTAAGTAGAGTAGGTACATAATTTTTGAGGTTGTATATTTTGGACTTGGCCAATGTTTATAAGAGTATATATACTATCATGATCATAGTAGTCAATTGGAATGCATCTTAATTATTTAGTGTAGTGGTGTATTAATAAAAGTATGTAACATACATTTAATACTTGATTAATTGATATGTATACATAATACAAAGATATATGATAGTTAGTACACACTGAGGAACTTAGAATACTTGATTTGTTATCCTAGTATTGATTATAACACAATGGTATATTTTTAATCATGCACAGATGATTGTGAAAAATCAAACAATTTTATTTGGCAACATATCAATTTTAGAATACTTGATTTGTTATCCTACTATTGATTATAGCACAATGGTATATTTTCATGAAGTAGATACATGTATATGTATAAATATAATTGAGGGTAACTATAATTATATTTCAAAAATGTTACACATATATGGATGTAGTGGAACAATTAGGTTCGTCTAATTAGAGAAGTTTTGATAAATACTATCTCACGTAACACACATCTATGACCCTAGTTGACAAAATTGAACTTTATAAATAGAAAATAAAACTACAAGACCTAAATGAGTGGAATCATATGGTGAACCTCACATATATTTAACCTAGACATACTCAGGCCTTTGTGACTAAAGTTGATTATTATAATAGATATCTAGAAAATTACATGGTAATTGGGAGTAGAATTAAAAAATATGAAAATCTATAATAGGGATGTACACACATATTGTTTTGGTTTGAGTAACATACATAACATGTTCCCAGGATGAATTCTCATCTTTGGGGACAAAGAAAAACTATTGAGTTAACTAATATCCTCAAAAACTAGGTATGTGCAGTCTTTATTTGATGTTTAGGCATTTATTCAACTTAAAATACATTTTCCTATAATAAGACATCTCTTTATATCCTTAATCCTTATTTGAAATCTCATGCCCTTCTATTGGCAATTGTTCTTAATTCCCTTGTACATTGTTTATTTACATCATTTTAGGTTTTGTGACCCTCCTACCTTGTTGTTGATGGACATAAGTCTTTCCTTCTATTATTGCATGTGGTTTTGTGACCCTCCTACATTGTTGTTGATGGACATAAGTCTTAATGTCTCCTTCAAGGGGATCATTGGCAAGTATAACCCCTTTTTTATTTCGAAAAAGGTGGAGAAAAATTCTTGAAGATTAATTGACTATCTACAGTAATTTAAAGGTATGATGATCGAAATTGTATGCTTCCAATATTATCTTATGAATATATTTGTAATCATTAAAAAGTGTGATTGTTGTCTTTTTGGACATGCCACACTAATTTTGATGATGCAACCATTTTTGTTTTGTGTTACGAAAATGAGCATTTACTATTGTCGATGGTTAAGGAACTTAGACAAGATCCAACAATAAAGAATATTCAATATTGTATGTGGTTGAATGCTTGTAGGATAAGTTGTACCATGTATATACTTTGTACAAGTACATTCAGTAAACCTTGCTAGGAATGATGTAAGAACAAGTGTTGATCAACCATGTCATATCCTAAACCTTTTTCACAATTATATGAAGTCTTTATAAAAGATAGATGTCACTACAAGAATCATTTAAAGTGTTCTCAAAAAGATTAAAAATGTATTAACATACACATTTTTGGTCAAATTACACTTCGATTGAGAAAAAGTCATTACCAAAAGAGAGTCATTGTAGAAAATAGTCGTTGTGAAATTTGAGAGGGGATTGACTCTCTATTGAACTATAGTTCAAAAAAGATTGATCTCAGTTGAAGTACAATTTGACTGAGAATCAGTCTGTGGTAAAAATCTACATTAATTTTCTATATGTTGTAAACTTGACTTTTGACAGCCAATGGCAAGTTTAGAATTTAACTTGGTCAAAACACTACCAACATCCATATTGACCATTCCTAAGTGTTATATATATAGGAATGCCTACAAATGCTTAGAATATACACTTGAGCAAATCTATTACATGATATCTTTCTTCAAGATTAGAATTCTACATTGTTATCTTCAGATCTAGGCCATAGCTCAACAGTAGTGCCATACTCTACCAATATAGAATTTCCTATCCTTATGGAAGTTGATTATGACTTGTTCACAGAGATCTTCATATTGTAAATCTTTTGAAGAATTGATATTTGTATACTATGAGCATCGATGTTCTCCTCTCTCCAATCTTTTTCAACAACATTGTTCGAGTGTTATTGGACTACTTCTTTCGATAAAGCTATCTGGGGACATGTTAGAGAAGAAGGAGCCTTCTCGTTGGTTCTCATTCTTTACTATTAAAGGAGAGGTAAAGCTTTGATTCTCTACAAAGTCATTAAAGAAGAGGTCAAGGTTCAATTCTCTTCCATTTTGTTAAAGAAGAGGTTCAATGTTCTTCAAAAAGATTAAAGAAGAGGTGAAGGTTCGACGCTCTTCCTTGGATGTGAAAGAAGATAGTAACAATTGTACTTTATAATATTCCTTATGAGGTTAATAGAATGTGATTGTTACAAATCTTGGTTGGGAACAACGAGGTAGTAGATTTATATCTTTTGACGGAACCACTCTACATCGAGTGTCTCTTGTGATTTTCTTTCATTATCCAATTACTTACTTTACGTTTCCACTATAGTATCATTTAAGAAAGTTGCAACCTAACATCCTTAGTGTTTGAAGTTTCATAAGACTTATATTATCTCTATTCACCCCCCCCTCTCGAGCACATCATATATCATCTTAAAAATAATGAAATTCTTCATTTCCTCCACTCTTGATACATAATTTTCTTATCTCTAAATTTAGTGAAGAGTGGATCCCTAATCTGGTCCCATTCTTTACAACGGTCATGGGTGAATCCCTATCTGAATCTTGTAATTATTTCATGGAATTTATTTCTCATGTCCCCCCTATTGAATCCCAATGGTGCAGCTAATTGGGACCTTCTATAGAGGAGTGATGAAGACAAAAAATAAGTTCTAGAATTACTATATGAAGGAAATTTCATGTTCTAAAATTTTAGCAATGCTTGGCAAGTTGTGAAATTGTGTTCATAAAACAAATCTCACCCAAGTAGATGACATAGTGTGTTATAAAGGTTACCAATGAAGAAGACAATTTTGAGCTTAAATCTATCATGAAGTGTTGATGAAACTACCCTTGAAGCAAGATAGACCGGAGAATTATTTCAATTCTCATGAAATAATAGGAAATTTAAAACCACTCCACTAGCAAGTAAAACATACAAATCTTTTCTTTGAGGCCTATAAAGGTAACGACAACTCTACTATTGGGTGTTATTTACTCTATGAAATAAGGGTGAACAATGCACGGGCCCAAAGTGATCACAATCAAGTGGAGGATTTGAAATCCATATATAACATCTAAGGACAAGGATACTATAATCCGAACCAAAGCAAAAATCATATGTAGTTTTTTTATGCTAATCCTGAAGGTGTATACAATACCTCCTAATTGAGGTCAAGACAAGTAAACAACCATGTTTAGGCCCCCCTTGGGTTCCCAAATAATCAACATAAGGATTTCCAGAATAAGGGGAAGTAGAAAGAAAATTCCAAAACATGCATTAAAATCAAGGGAACCAGTTCCAAAACCCCAACCAAGTCACCCAAAAACAAGTACACAAAAAAAAGAGATTGCATTCTTGTAACATACTGGATTTTGGGTACCCAAAAATATCTATAGTCGTGCAAAGAGGAAACAGATGCTCGACCACATCATTTGTTCTTGGCCCCTCCTTATTATTTCTTCCTTTCTTCCTCCACTGACCTTGATTGCATTAACTCCTCCCCCGCCCCCATAACTGACCCTTGTGTTCTCATAGCCACCCTTGAGCGCTCATCCATAAAGATAAAAAAAACTAAATCAGCATCACCACGAGCGTCGACCATCCAAGCTATCCATCAGGTGACACCAGTCGCACACTACAACCTTCGTCTCCTCCTACATCTAGCCATAGACATGTAGTAGATCCAACCTATAATGGCATCCTATAAACCTACATCTCCAACTTCACCACCTTTACCAACATCCACCAAGCACAATCCAAGCACCATTCTCTAGATCATCTACAAATAGGTCTCCATCTACATGCACCACAAGTGTTATCACCCATCCTGCTTCCTATGACACTCTTCCTCACCTCTTTTCTTTTCCTTAGCATTGTCGGCCTTCAACCAACTATGATGGTACCCCCAGACCCACCACTAGTTCATCATTGCCATCACGGACCTGAAACAATATAGTAGGTTGTTCACCACACCCTAGCCCAAACATGGCACCTCATCATCATCATCACATACCTGACTCCTTCAAATCACCGTCAAGAAAGCCATCCACTTACTCGCTTGAATAATCTTGTCAGATTCCTCACTACCAGTAGCATGATCACGCACCTCGATTCCCATATTCAACTTGTCCTTTATTCGACTTACCTCTATCTTGACCACAACTTGCATTGTTGGTGGGATGTGGTGTAAAAGACCTAAATGCATTGCAACTATCTTCTTTAACCCCAATACTAGCCCATTAGGGTTCCTTACGTTCTGAACCAGAAGTTGGGCATCACTTTCATATGTCATACCGATCGACTGCTACCCTCAAAATGATTGGATCAAGGACAATGAAAACTCCAAACTCATCAATCCTTAAACATGATCCATTGAAGTCGTCATAGATGAGTAGTATGCCTCGCCTCCAAACTTATAAAATAATATATAGGTATTGTCATATGCTTTGATACATAAAGAGGTGCCATGCAAACAAACTACGACTTGAATTGGTTCACATTGTATGGTTGAACATGATTATATAGTGTACCCAACTTTTCTAATGTTAAAATCTTGATTCCACCTCTATCCATGCCTCGTTTTTTGAGGAAGTCATAGTTCACTAAAAGTGACTTGACCCATTTGTCCCACCACAAACGTCATCGCTGCATTCCTTTTATTAATATGAACTATAGGTGGAATAGTATGATATTAGCCTAACATCACATACCAAACCACACCTCAGGATTTATAAAATATTTAGACCAAACCATCGGTAAGTGCAAAATACCATACCAAATAACAACTTGTGTTTTAACTTGGCATGCCTCGTTTTGAAACAAACTCTATACATTAAAATATACCAGCAAAGGAAAAAAGTATATATTAATTTTTCACAAAGATTCAATGAATAGTTTATGAGATATTATTGATGAAATTTATATATAAGGTGCATATATATATGATACCTCAAAAGAAATAGTACTTAAGTATCCTTTATGTGTAAAAGAATATGAACCGACTATAATAACAATTAAAAAAACAATAGATGTTAACCATGTAGTTATAGTAAACCTTTAAAATATATACCTATGCAAGTAAAAAGCGGACTGGTATTATAATAAGAAATAGTTACTAGATTATAAAAGACAACCATCTAGTTTGGACTCAGGCATGGTCGTACGGAACTCTGCGACATACTCAAGGTGTGCGTGAAACAATAGCAAGGGAAATAGCTTTCATTCTGGATTAAATATGTTTACCAACTTTATTTTAAACAATGACATTAATTTTTCTATCTTCTTCTGTTTGTCGTTTAGGGTTATGTTAACATTTCAAAGACATATTGACGTAGTTAATAAATAGACGGTTTTAACTCATTTTTTAATTATACTAACAAAAATATTTTTCATATTGTTCATGGAGGAAAGGTACATAAAAGTTACATGTAATTATTTCTCAATTCATTTTTAGTACCTGTAGACTGCCCTTATGGTATTACTTTTTGACAGCTTGAAAAGTTTTGGAATTTATTAGCCGCGCAAAGTATAGGGAGATTTTGCTGCCATTTTATAAAGTGTTATAAAATATTCTAACACAAATTTTCGATTGTCAGTGAGGTTATTTTAATAAGAAAAGCTGCAAATAAATATCCTTTACCGAGACGGGAATAAAAGAATATCCAACCAGTGCTTACCATTCAGGTAGGTTAAACACATAGAATTACTTTTAACCGAGTCATTGGGACACGTGCAGTTGTAGCTTCCCTGAAGGTTGATGCAAGTTTGATTTGTATACAGGTATCCTGGTAATCGGGAAGTGGGATAGTTTTTGGAACAAGGATCGTGCTCGCACTCATCGATATCTGCAATATTAAGAAAAATTCATTAAAGCGGAACCAGGAGAATAGTGAGCACGTTACCATAATATATAAAGTAACTAACGATGACGATGTCGGTTTGGGAACGACTCATGCCAATTGATGGAAGGAGAGAGAATTGCGAGCCGCATTGCAGATAGCACCTATTCAAGGAAAATGAAACTGACGGATAATACCTTCACATCCATCAATGAGGTAGGGGTTCCCACGAAAACCTTTTGCGCAGCTGCAGAAGTAGCCGGATCCAGTGACGGAATCGATGCAGTAGCTGTTCCGACTCTTGCAGGCGTAGCTTGCAGTTTTGTTTACCTCTCCACAAGTCTGGTTTCCAATGGCCCAATCAAGAGCAGCCTGGAGAATCCATTTATCACTATCCGGCCCACTCGTAGGCCTTCGTAGGTCGCTTGTGTTGAAGCTGTAGTTACGAGTCTCGACGAGGAAAGCGAAACCTCTGTGCTCTGTTGGAGAAACTTTAGAATTGATGTAGTTGACGTGGCGAAGGGTGGTGCTGTAGCTGGTGAGGCCGGAAGGGATGGATACATGGCAGCAACCGCTACCTGAGCATTCGCTCTCAGTTGGCTTGTTTCCGTCTACTCCGTCTGTACACGCGGAAACACAGCCAGCTGAGTAGTTGTCCCCTCCGTACAATCGGAGGAGAGCCAGCGTGTCACACCCTATTCCCGTGAATGAGTTGAGGGCGGCATTGAATGTGAAAGGTGTCCTGGAGAGATCGACCCACCAGTTACTGCTGTCGGCTTTTGTATCTAGGATTTGGGACGGCTTTATCAGAATCCGTGCTTGAGGGGGTGACGTAGAGATTTGGAGGATGCGTTCCGACTTTATTTGCGGTAGCTGACGATTCAAAGAGGTATAGTTTGTGCAGTTGAGAAAGAAGTCCGGAAGGGAACAGTTGTCCCACAGCCCAAATGGGTAAGGGACGAGCACTCCTCCGCAGCTGGATGGAAAATCGTCCCTCAATGTAATC
This sequence comes from Alisma plantago-aquatica, assembly GCA_963693085.1. Lineage (NCBI taxonomy): Eukaryota > Viridiplantae > Streptophyta > Magnoliopsida > Alismatales > Alismataceae > Alisma > Alisma plantago-aquatica. The sequence goes on from OY856415.1 coordinate 152,635,163, forward strand.
GCAGTACTATTACGTCCTGCTGGTTCGGAACTACGACATACTGGAACCAACAACAAGAGCAAGGCGAGAAACAACGCTCTCCATGGACACACCATCTGCAACCGTGGCCACTCCCTTCTGTTTGCCTCCTCTTTAGTCTGTGCCTCAGCTCCTTTTATTGCTGAGACTGAGCGCCTGGTTGTGCTCTACGGCACGAGAAGAAGGAACTCAACAGCAGGTCAATCAAGTCAATGATCGTTATCTCACGAACGAGTGGACAAAAACAAAGCAAAGCTTACAAATGTTATCCCAGAACTGCATAACTAAAATAGACTCTCCTCTCGACCGGCGAATAAAAGAAAAGTAAAGCTTTCACGTACTACTTGCTGGGCTAACTGATATGTTTATCGCATTCAAAGGGATATATCATTAGACGACCCACGACAAAACTGTTGTATTTTACGTACTAAAAATTCTTCCCCTGGAATCTCCCCTTTTAATTTGTTTGCAATACGTCAGTAATCGGGTCTCTATAATGGAGCTAGCTAGGTGCAATAATCACTGTCGTCGCCCCACATCCAATTACTGCTTACAGGGACAAGTGAGTGTCAATACATGTTCATCTATCAACTAAATAAAGACCGACACTAACAAGTAAGAACACGGAGTTAACGGTGATAGAATAATGGAGCTAGGTGCAACAATTGCTTTCGTCAGCCTACCTCCAATTACTGCTGATAGGGATCAGTCAGTGCCAAGCGAAGCCAATAAATGTTCATCTATCAAGTAGATAAAAAATGACACTAACAAGTAAGGATAGGGAGTGGACGGTGACATCTTACTACTAAGTGCATTCATTTTGTACTTACCAATGGATAAAGACATTTGTTACTTTCCTTCATTTTTTTTTCTTTATGTATGCATAAAAAACAAAATGAGTATGAGTTTGTGTGTGAGTTTGTATCCACATAGAAGATCATTATTCTAAAAAATCTTTGCGCATAAGTCTTGGTTAGACAAAGTATCCGTCAAGAGTAATCATTCCAAACTTCGATTGGGGAACCCCGAACCTGTCGTTCTCGCTGTAATTCCTTTTGTTTACATTCTTGATTATGATGGATTGGTGAGATTTTGTGGAATTGGGCTTTCGTATCCTTGTCCAAAGGATTTCTGAGAAGCGTCAAGAGCACTCTCTCTATCAACACTATCTCATCCTTGTCCGAAGCTGACAGTTTGCCAAAGGGATAGAACTTCAGGTTGACTGCAAAGTAATCATGTAATATTAGCATAGTCGAGTGGAGGGATTGACCGACATACTCATCGATAAGCTTAAATGAGAAGATATTCCTATGAGGTTCGAGGTTCTGAAAATTGTACCTACTGAAGTACGAATTCCACCATCTACCAAGTTCACATCAAAGCATCGAGTGTACATAGATCGTTCATAATATACAAAGGATTTACTTTCCTTTGTTTTGTGGAATATATTTCACAACATCTAATTTCTTTCTTTTAGAAGTATTTTATAAGGTTTTCCTCGAGACTAAATTTGCAGGGCTAACCTGTCAGACAGGTATGTTCCAACTAGCCGGGTCGGCATCAACTAGTACACAACGAACCCCTACGTTTACATATGGATCCTTAAAGTGCAAAATTATGAATTAAGTATTCCTTTATAATAATAAATAAAAATGGTAATTTTCGTATGTCGATGATAACAATATATGATTATACTATGTGTCTTAGGTAATTAATTGAATGATTATCCATTTATTTCATGGATATCAAGTTTTAGATATTTAATGGATGATTTAGGGCGTTATCTACTGCCCAATGATGGATAATATCAAAGGGAACAATTAACCTAAATTTGAGAAAAAGTAGAGTTAAAGACATGTATGATGACGCTACTGCAAGTTTTAAGACTCCTAGCGGAGAGACATAATTTTTTCCTGTCATCGTTTCAGGTACATCAAGGATCGACACTCAGTCTGTATCTATTTATTTTTCTTATGGATGAGTTAACAAATTATGTTGAAGATCATATTTTTTGGTGCATGTAATTTTTTTATGACATTGTGTTGATTGATGAAAGAAAAGATATACTAAATGATAAATTTGAAGTTTGGAGAAATACCTTGGAATCCAATAGATTTATGATCAATAGAAGCAAAACTAAATATATGCATTGCAATTTCAGCCAATCTAGAAGTATGGTGATGGGGTCATGTTGGATGGAATGGATGTACCAACATGTGATAAATTTTGTTACTTGGGCTCTATTATTGAAAAGGAGGGTGAGGTTCATCATGATGTTTGTCACTAGATCACATCAAGATGGTTGAAGTGGAGGAGTACAACTGCAGTAGTATGTGACCAGAAGTCCCTCTCAGATTAAAAAGTAAGTTCTACGGAACAGCTATACGGCCAGCCATGCTGTATGGGAGTGAATATTAGGAGTGAAGAAACACAGTTTCAACAAGATGAATGTGGCCGAAATGCATATGATGAGTTGGATGTGTGGAAAGGTGAGAACAAAAATGTTTGAGGAATGACTATATCAGAAGAAAAAAAGTCGGGGTGGTGAACATCAAGGACACGTAGAATGAAGGTTGTCTAAGACGGTAAGGACATGTATAATGCAGACCGACAATTGCACCTATCTGAAGCAAAATAATTGAGTCGTACACAACCAAAATATGCAGAGGTAGACCTAAATTAGCTCGGGAAGAGTTTATAAAGAGTGATTTTGAATCTTTACATCTTGATCAGAGTATGACCCATAACAAAGTTGATTGGAAAAGAAGGACCCATGTAGCCGACCTCAACATGGTTAGGATTTGAGGCTTAGTTGTTGATGATGATGATGATGATGGTGATGATGATAATGATGATAGCAATGATGATGATTGAGATAAATAGAGTAACGATGAGGTCTAGACAAATATTTAAAAACAAATCAAAAGTATAGTTGAGGAACATAGTATGACCTGGGGTGGACTGTGGATCTAGGTGTCCATGTGAGGAGAATTTCATATCCTCCCCCATACTCTAAGGGAGTCCCATTGTCATAGAGAATCTTGAGCTCCCTGGACTCCATCCTCCTCTACTATGGTCATCAAACCACGATTATCGCAACAATAGACTCAAGAGGTGGAGTCAATCCCAAAAAACCCCTATGGTGAGGTATCTAGATAAACCTCATTCTACTCGTCGGGGTTATCATCAAGGGAGGTCATAAAAGATAAGAAACCCAATAGAAACGATATAAATGATTGTCAGGAGGACTAAGGATCACATGGAAACCTTCAATCCCATCCAAAGATGCCAAAAACCTTTCCCCAAACTCAGTCCCTCCTTCGGTGAGCCTGATATCACTCTCTAAGTTTTGAGCATCTTCAACCAATGAATTTGGCCACAAGCAACATAGAGGGACATTGAATGCTTCCTAACTCTTGATAGGGCCTGAGGGAGACTTGAGTATCACCCCTTATTCTGGTGTTACAACATCCTAGCTCTTTGTCGGAGTACCAACTATGACCATCACCCAGCATCATGAGGGCACTGGAAAGCTTGGATAACCATGAAAGAGTGACCACAGGAGTTATAATCATCATGAATAGTCAGCAGTGGAGGGTCAACAATGGTTTGACCCACACCATGGCTTAATAGGGCTTGTTCGCAGAAGAATGAAAGGGCAGAAGAAGAAAACCTGGGAAAAAACCTTCCTACCCCTAAGTGGATGTTGTCAGGTAAAGAGGAAACAAGTTGTTTGCCCCATTGTCGACCTTAGTCGCTTGGGCGTGAAGTGATAAGGTTGGTCGGAGCCCATGGGCTCAGGTCAGGCCCCACGACCTGGGTGGATAATGTAAGAGATGTTGACATGCCACTTTGTGGTTGTCCCAAATATAGTTATCTTGCAATTAACATAACCAATTATTAGTAGCTCGAATAAAAATGATTTTAAAATGAAATCGATTACAAAAATAAGTAGAATGCATATAAAATGGTTTTAATACCTAGACATGATTGTAGTTAAAAAGTATGGGTAATACATGAATCTAATGTGATTATTACATTAAAACCCTAGATTTAGTGATTAGGATGTCGAACATATTGAATATGTTTACTTTGTCATATAAAATCATATTGTCAAATGTAATGATTTTTTTTTTAAAGTTGTTGAATATAGTGTTATACCAAAATGATGATGATGATGATAGTGAACTCTTAGGGTTCTAATCTAGAAAAAAAGGAACTAAGTTTTGGAGACTAATGATTACATCTTGTCATAATCATAATATACATAACCTAATGTAGTTTTTCTAAATGACATCATATGTTCAATCAGATAATTAGAAATATAATGTCTAATTAGGGTTACACCTATTGTAACATCCCTGACATGGGTTATGCTTTAACCCTAGGTGTTTTTTTTTAAGAAAGATAATTAAATGCTTAATATTATCCTTTGAGAAGTAATTAAGGCTCAAGAGGAACTTATATTTCAATTTAGTCCTTTTTGAACAATGTTGAAAATAATGTATTGCTTGTGTTGGACTAAAGTGCAATTTACCCAAGTTGAAGGGTCAATTTGCAAATGTTACATGATAATATGTTACTCATGTGTTGAAGCATCATGAGAATGAATATGATGCAGAGGTATGGCTAGTGGGAGCCTGAGTACCAAGAAAGAGTTGATAAAGCAATGTGTGTGCATTAAAACCCAGTTTTGGTGTAATGTGCAATTCACCCAAAACCCAGGGTTCAATATGCAATTTACCACTTCAATAAGGTTCCTAATATTATTGGCATCTTATAGAGGCAATAAAATGAGAGGGACATATCATTTGAGCTACTTTGAAGGAGAGAGAATCTTGGTATTAAAATAATCAAGATTTAATCATAAATGGAACTTTATTTCAAATTAATTCAAAAATAAATAAAATGATTGAAGGACCTTCAACCAAAATTGAAATGGTTGAACTCAGATATGTTTGAACACGCTTGTTCCTTTGTTAGGCCACGAAACATCTCAAGGAGGTGAAAAACCCACTCACATTAAGTTAATGGAAAGTAATATCCACTAAAATGGGATATTAGTATAATAAGGTTAAGGTGCTTAATTTCTTTTCCCTTAATTCTTGGATAATGTAAGGGAGTTTGGTGGAGATAGAGATATATTTGCATGCAAGGAACCAAGGAGGAAGACGTGGAACAAATTTTGGAATTAAAAGGATTTTTATAAGACATTTTCTCTCTCATTGATTTTCTTATAAAAGCACCCTTTACCACTCCAACCAAGGACTTTTTCGGATCTACTTCTTTCCTTTGCTTGCAAACACAATCAAGGGATCTAGGAACACCAGGAAGATGACCCCCAACCTGTTGGTAAGCTTCTTGACCTTCGTTCATCTTGATTTCATGGTGGTAATCATAAAACAATGCATGATTTCTTCATATCTCAATCCCATCTTCACTTCTAACCATCCTCTTTCACTCAAAAACTTGAGGAACGATCCTTGTGGTTAGATTCCACCGTTGTTGACGTGAAGCTCCAAGCTTTGAAGCTCAATTGAAGGCGGGTTATATAACTTGAACCCCTATTCATTGTTATTGATTTCAATTTCTCAATCAATTATGTTCAATTGCTATTCTTGCAATTCCTTTGATTAGTTGATGCAACTACCATGATAATGGCAGTAGTTTTCAGTGGACTAAGTCTTGATTATTATAACATCATCTTAGGCACATTTTCCAACAAGTTTCATATACAAACGGTTTCAACACTTTTGGTCCAAACCGTTTCACCAAACCGTTTGGAGACCAAACGGTTTCCAAACCGTTTGGAGTCTTGGACCCCAAACCGTTTAGAGGAGTTGATCATTTGGATGGGTTGACCGTTTGAGGTTTGAACCCTAGTATGAGTTGGATGATGATCCAATGGATCCAATTGATTAATTCAACCTATGGACAATCTTCCAAATAGAAACCCTAATCGGCTAAGTGTTGAAATTGGCAATTGATTAAGTTGATGTTTGGGTTGATTAAAGAAAACGGTTTCAAAACCATTTGGAGGTCACCCCAAATGGTCTCAAGACCGTTTGGTGGTCTAGGGTTGAGTATGGTTGAGTATTTGAAGACCCAAAGATATTAAATTGAAGTGCAACTAATAACTACATTGATGATCAGTCCAATGATCTAAACCCTAATTGGATTTCACCAAATTTTAAGAATTTATGAGGCAAACGACCTCAAGACCGTTTGGAGGTCACCCAAATGACCTCAAGACCATTTGAGGTCAGGTCATATCATAAAATGATGATGGTTCAATAATTTCAATTGAATTGATGTCCACAATGGTAAGCATTGATAGTTTCTCGATTTCAAAACCCTAATTGAAGGTTCCTTGATTATAAACCCTAGTTTAATTGGGTTCAAAACCCTAATTGATGGTCTAATTGAAGGTTGATTAAATAGTTCAAGAGACAAAGAAATCAAGGACTCAATTGATAATTGGTTTATCCATTGAAATCATGAATCGTGTAAGTGTTGAAAGGACTTTTTGGTCCATTCGATTTTCAGATGGTTTGGACCAAACAGTCTTAAGACCGTTTGAGCCCAAACGGTCTCAAGACCGTTTGGGCCCAAACAGTCTCAAGACCGTTTGGGCCCAAACGGTATCAAGACCATTTGGTTCCAAACGGTCCCAAACTGTTTGGAGACCCAAGCTCATTTGGTTTCAATACAAATTTTCTTAAACGGTTTCCAGGGCAATGTGCCCAAACGGTTTCAAACCATTTGAAGACTGGAAGGCCAAGACCATTTAGGGTCTATGTAGTCAAAACCGTTTGAGGCTAAATATGGTTAATCCTTTTGGATACCTAATGTAATTGAAGACTCAATTGGTTAATCCACTTGGACACCTATTGTAATTGAAGATTCAATTGGTCCATTCTTTTGGACATCTCATGTAATGGGTTCAATGTGATCAAATCTCTTGAAGAACTTAAGATGATGGATGATCCATTGATCCAAATTATAATTGTTAATGTTGGGTACCAAGGTTTAAATCTTAAAGTACCTAGATGATCAGTACCTTTAGATTAATTAACCCCAAAAGGTTATTAAAGTAAGGTCTTAGTACACTATGTTAACCATAGTTGTATATGCTTGATTGTAGGGTTGATGTAACCTAATCAAGTTGAGAGGATGATAGAAAGGAAATCATACATGAGTATTAATCATGAAGTGATTAGGGTATGATCCTTATCAAAGAGATCATGAAAACCCTATTTGAGAATGTTAATGAACCTTAACCCTATTTCAGGGCAATTCTGAGTGAAACCCTAATCCAGGGTAATAGTTAAACCCTAATTGAGGGTAATGACTTGAGTAATACTAATTTAAGGTTATGAAATGTAAAACCCTAAATTAGATGAATAGTAAACCCTAATTATGGGTAATTGAATATGAAACCCTAATTGGGATGAATAGTAAACCCCAATTGTGGGACATTGAATGTAATCCCTAATTTAAGGTGATGTAATATGAAACCCTGATGTATTGATGTAATACAGAACTCAAATCCAGGTAAATGCTATGTAGTGCTATATGAGACCCTAATCATGGGCAATATGGTGATGAACCATAACCCTGATCTGGGTAATGGGATGAGTATCCCCAATTGACTTGAAATGGGAAACACTAACCCTAGTAAGGGAATAGTGGAGTTACCCCTGAATAGTGATGATATATTTGTTTTTCATGGTCCTGATATGCAAGTGATGTAACTGTTATCATCTATACTAACCATGCAGGTATTATGAGATGATGAACATAGCCAGGTATGAGCTATGATGCTTTAATTATTAAAATTGTTATTGGGCCTTGTGTGCCATGATATACCTTGTTTCTTAGTAAGAAGTAGAAAGAGAGTTAATCGGCCTCAAGTGCCATGAGAGATGCTTGTGTAACAAGTATCATGTTTACCTTGGTCAGATGACCTGAAGGTGATAGTTACCTGAAAAAGTGGTAACAGTGCTCAGTGATGAGCTAAGGGTTTGAATACCCAGAACCATATGATTATGGTATTGAGATTGTGAAGGGATGATAATTCCCAGTGTTGAAATAAGGGACTGAGATCCTAATGTCTTATAAGGACTGAGAAGTAACTAATGAATACAATACATGTTTTCCTTTGTAGCATTTGTCCTAATAAGTTATGTTTGAAAACTTGACTGATGCTAAAAGAATATGATAATGTACTTAATTAATCAATTAAAAGCTATTCATGTAGTGCTCTGGCCATAGATCCATCATCGTCAGAAGCTGGTGATGGTGAAATTGGTTTCTTACGAGATTTCCTGGAGTTCGCATATTTTTTAATATGTGGGGATCAATGGGCGAAAATATCTGTACGTCCAAATGGGGGAATTGATGGAAGGTAAACATTAAACCTCTCAATCCTTCATTAAATGATTCCGGTATGGTTGTATCATGAATCTCCCAATGATGTTAATGCCGAATCGATGGAGGTAAACAAAAAATCTCTTGATTGCGAAGAGAGTGCAGTTGCCGCTGTAGCTCTATAGTGAAGATTCCACTATACCCTGGCAAGCTATTTAGCAGAGACACAAGATGTCCTACATGTGATCTTGCACTAACCGAGATGTGGGAAGTCATGGAAGCTGGCTCTTCCATTTGACTTTGTATGGTACCGACTTTGACTTCGCAGTGATCGGTTGGAGTATGAGCGGTATACCTCATCTCCTAAGAGCTTAAATATGTTTGTAAAATATAATCAACCGAGTAGCGTTTTTGCATAAGATTGAAATACAAGAACCACCGGTTGATGTTATATTGCTTAGCATGTCCTTGATACATAACTCTTACTGATGTAAGCACAAATTGTCGTTATTTTGATATCTAATTTGATTATTTTCTGTGTCATTTGTGCTTAATTGAATATCTTTTTAATACATATTTTACCAAATTAGTAAAAACCACTTGTGCATCATTCCTTATATTTTTACATATATTTTACATGCATTTTACATGTTTTAATTATTATAATAATTATTTGATTTTATTCATTGATTATTTTATTGCAGATAATTATTATTTAGTGGAGCAAAGTCGATACCATCGACTCGTAACTCGATGGTAGCAACATGGCATCAGAGTACAAATATTTTTTGCTCCAGATTGAAAAGGGAAAGGACGTTTTACTGTGAAGAAGTCGATACCATCGACTTCCAACTCAATACCATCGACTCTGACGTTGCGGACGAAATTTTAATGTGTTAAATCTAACACATATTGTATTAAAAATAATATTTTTAGGTTTCCTCTTGACCTAAACATGTACGACGGCTATAAAAGGGACATTAGAACAACAATTGGGAGATCTATCAGTGGGGGATGAAATCAAAATCGAACGGAGAGAGAAAAGTAGAGGAACCCTACACGGAAGACCTCAGAGGCGTTTTGACGGCGGAAACAACGACAAATTCTCTCCATCTTCTCCAGATCCACTCTTAAACCCTTTCGCCAATTTACTGTATCTCGAAATTCATGTTTTACATCTTTTTGACTTACTGTGATACCATGTCGTCTATTTTCGGCTAAAAACCATAATTCTTTAGGACCCAGGAGTAGCCTGGGTAATCGTTGTATGATACTTTTTACATAGTTTATCATAATTTGTCTCTCAAATCCATGGTATGATGTCGTTTTCTCCATTATATCATTATGATTGATCACCCTAATGATAATCTAATACCTTTAATTACTTTGAAAGAAGAATTAACGGTTGAAAAGAGACGATAATCACATTAACTAATAAATCCTTTGAACAAGGCGATGTACAGTTAATGGTGGAAACCCAGAGTATGATCTTCATGCACCTAGTTTAGGGTATAGGTTACTACTACCGTGGAACCGACCTAGATTTAGGTAGTGAATTGTATCGCGAAAGCGAGCAATTCTGACTACATGCCACTACCTGGAATAGGAGACGAATTAGGATAATTGTGTAGGAATTAGTACAACGAGAACCTACGGTGAAACCACAATCCTAAGGATTCCATTTTTAATTGATTAAACCAACCATTTAATCGATTGTTTTGTTTTGTTTTATTTTTATTTTCTTTTTCAATCAACTCTTGTTTTCGGCTTAGCTGATCAATCCTAATTAGTAATAGTATTTAACCTCACAACTCCCCATGTTCGATAACTCAGGACTCATAATCCCATATTACTTCGACACGTACACTTGCGTATTACACACACGTTATACGCGTGTCAAGTTTTTAGTGTCGTTGTCGTGAAGTTGGCATGATTAACACTATAAAAAGTTAGGATCGGCCACTCTAGGCTATTGTATTTATTTTCTTTTTTTTATATTTTTTATTCTTCCCATTTCCATTACATAACACTTTATTGTTAGTTTAGGCATTGTATATATTCATCCAAGTATTTCTTTGTAGTTTTTTTTCATTTAAAAAAAAAGTTAAAAAAAGCACATGGCCCCTGTTTGTTTTGAGTGTGGAATTGCACATGTAGGTTATAGATGTCTGAGTCCACCTTCATTACATCATGAGAAAACCTCAAAGGAAATTCATCGTGAGCATATTAGGATTATGGTTCAATATGTTTTAAATCACAAAGGTCCTATTTCTAATGGAGGATGGGGTAGAATGGAGAAAATGAAAGAAGTTAAGGTTGAGGATAAGGAATTAGAGAGTGAGGAGAACATATTGGAAGAAGTTTTAGAATCACCTCTACCATATCCTTCCATTGAGACCACACCCACACCCTCAAATCCTAGGATTGATTTTAAATATGATTGGGGATCTGATGAGGAAGATGAGGAGAATGATGCCAATAAGGTGGATGACAATTTTGATACATGTGTTTGGGATATGAGTGAAGGAGAGGAGGATCCATAAGGTGCTTTATTTGATAGTGATCTTCGAGAGGAGGAAGAGAATGAGGAAGAGGATACTAAGAGTGAAAAGGTGGAGGAGTTTCCCATTAACCATCATATAATTCCTTCACCACAAGACCCATCTCTTCATTTCCTTATTGAGGATCCTATATGGGATATATATCCAGATGATAATTTTGAAAATTTTTGTGAGGATATGAATAAATGTGGGGGAATTGAATTATTAGAAGAGGAGGCACATAAATTCACCTTTGATATAACCCCTCCATTATGTGTAGATAGGAGTGATCCATTGGGGATGGTCATAGAAATTAAGGATCAATCATCATTATACCTTTCACCTCATGGCTATCTATTTCTACATGTGCTCCCACATCAAGACTTGATTGTGAGTCGTATTCATGTTCATGTTCATTGCAATGATAATTTACTGTTGAAATGGAACGTTAACCATACATGTTGGTCTTCTAACTATTATTTATTTTTTCTCATTGTTGCAAGGAACCAAAATTTTAGAAGGAAGAGGCGGAGAGAGCTTTACCCTCCTCCACGACCACCTGATTATTGTTGATTGACATGTGTCCATCCTAGGACATTAAACAAGGGATCTTGTAGGAGGCAACCCATCAATTAGGTTTATTTTATTAAACTTTCAATTCTACTTTTACATTCCTATTTGTAGATTGTGATATCTAGTTTTGATGTAAGTAAAAAAAAGGTGCCTTGATATGTGCATTCAGTGTGCAGGGATGCATTGAGTCGGTACCACCGACTTCAATATCGGTAGTACTGAGTTCTCATTAGTGACATCTCACAAGCTGAGAAAGCATCGACACTTCACCAAGCTCGAGTGCGTATTGGAGGGCATGTCTTCATGGGAATCCCACCCACCACTACTACATAACACACCTTTGGCATCGGTTGTTTAACCCCCTTTGGCGACGGTTTTCAAGCAACGCCTATGTGGGCGCCGCTAAAGGTCGAACTCTTCGACGTCAGTTTTCTAACCGAGGCGTCGGTTATATATAGTTGGACGACGTCTATAGGGTTCACGCCACAAAAAAGGGCACCACCTAGGACACTTTCTGCGTCGGTTAACAACTGAACAACCGACGCCATACTCCCAGACGACACGGCCGTGCTTCGCTGCACGGCCGTGTTTAGTACTATAGGCATCAGTTTTATATGAATAAGTGAAACCTTTTCCACCATGGCCGTGCTTTCCTGCACGGCCGGGTTGTTTGTCATATTAGGCGTCAGTTTTTATCCAATAACCGACGCTGTAGGCCTTTGATGACGATGTTCTATAATTAACCGACGCCTATACTTTAATTTTTTTTTTCTTATCAGTTTGTAGGCCTACTGTGGCTGGTCAGCAGGATGAGAACCTACAGTTTAGTTTTCTGAACTGCAAGTTTACGACATCCATTGATATCAGCCTACAAACAGGCCACAAACCTGCAAAATCAACCAATATTTTTTCACACAAGTAGATACATTCACACATCAATTCAATTCTCACATTCACACATGTAGAAACATTCAAATACATGTAGAAACATTTATACATGTATAAACATTCAGAAATATTCATTTACAAAATATCATTCAGCATCGCTATCATCATCCCAATTATATCTTACAATCGCCACTTCTTGTATGGCTTTTGCCCATTCTTCTCTTACTTCATTTGATGCTTCCATCGTATATGGAGCATGTACATTTTTTAAGCATTTACCTATAGTGTGGTCAGTTTTAAACACCTGCAAAGAGAATGATGTATATATATAAGTAATAATATAAAAATAAGATTGATATATTTCATACTAACTAATGAGACTATATATAATACCTCATGTATGATATTAATATCCAATGCGGCATGTCGGATAATCATCTGCATAAATCGCATCACATAGTATGCGCATGCCCAGCTGTTGTCTTGTGTAGCGCACTATAAATTGAAACATACAAAATATTAAAAAATACAACTAAGCACAGTTCACATAAATAATATATACATTGGATTCGGGAACTTACTTTTACGTTCTCCCAAATTATTGGCTGGTTCTTTCTCCTTGTGACATTTCCTCCAGCATTTTTGAATGCATCTAAACCCCTACATGTTAATGTAACACAGTAAATTGCATAATTAAATAGTAATGTAATAACATATGTTAACAGATATAAAAATGAAATATTTCTCACCAGAATAATGGCATTCTCATTACGTGTCCAATTTTAGTGTTCAATGTACTTCCCGCAGGATCTAGATAATAAACAGTGAACGTCCTGGGGACAATAACTAGTAACTCCCAATGTCTACCGCTAGAGGTAAAAAAGTTAAAAATTAATAACTCAAAATGCACAATAAAAATGGAATTTTCTTAAGTCCAAATTATAAATAAGGTAAACTTACTTGACATTGAATGGAGCTATTATTATCGTCTTCTTTTGCTGACCGAAAATTGTAAAAGCATCTATACAGTATTGTTGAACACTATCAGGGTCTGTAGCTACCATACTAATCAATGATGGAATAAAAAATCCCACATGATCAAATGCAAATTGTTTGCATTGATCTTCGACTAAGTAGCTACAAAACATGTATTACGTATGCATTAATATATAAGAAACCAGATCACCAGATCTTACACAAGGTATATGGATGTATAAACAAGATCTCACCTTATCCATGTCTCTATTATTGATGTATTCAACCAATCATACATAAACATCTCAATAATATCTTGTATAAATAAAGAGATATCGTATGATTGACCTGCATAATCGGCTTCTAAAGAAACAATTATAGGGCAATGTATATTATGTGCCCGTAGCCAACATGCCATTCCCCTACAAGCAGGACCTAATGAGTATTTTAGGTCAGTTGGAACCCAACTTGGTAATGCAAGAAGTGGAGGTGGAGGCCTAGGTGCTCCGGGTGTCTTCTTTTTAACCTGTATATATAATATCAGATCAGTTGACCTCATATATACACATTAACAATCTAAAGTAATGTAAATTTATCTTACAATTTTAGTAGTGTAGACGACATCTGCTTTGGGCCACAATATCACCCCGCCTTCTGCCTCAGCAAGTGTATCAATATCTAGGTGGGGATATGGAAATGTAGCTTCCCTCCAATCGGGTAACACATGTATCGGGCTCACACGAACGTAGCCCTGTGGCATTGGAGTCCCGTGAAATATTGCCCCAGGAAGGGACGGGTAAGCCTGCGCCTCTGCAACAACATAGTCTTGCATTCTTAAGCGGCATGGCTTCAATGCCTACAAATTTACGTAAAGAATGTTATACATATATACATATCATCTTGAAAACATATCATCTTGAAAAGACTAGCTACAATGTCATAAACAATACTTACAACAGACGTGTTAGGCGATGGGTCTCCAGGATTACTCGCAGTCTGTGCATCAGGAGAAGAGTGGGTCGCCATAGGCTGATTGGAAGCCTGAGATGCCTGCCACCGCACTATTTCTTCCTTGACCTTCTCAGCAACTATATCATTGACCTTCTTAGCAACTATATCCTCGACTCTCTTATTCTCCTATACATGGATAAAAGAAACATTAGCTTCTTATTATTGAATTCCCTTTTACAGTAACATTCTAAAAAAAGAATAGGTTACCTCTTCTTGTGAAAGTCCCGCTCTGGGTTTGCGCTGGGATGGCCCAAAGAATGCTTTGATGCCCACACCAGCGCCTGCACCCCTAACACGTCCAGGATGCTCTGGGTTACCCAGAGCAACTGTCAATTCATCCCTTGTACCCTGAGGGATGAACGTGCCTTGTTTCCTCTGCTCGTGCAGCTCCTGCTAATCACCATCAACAAAAATTGGTAAGTTAACACCACAAATAATCAATATTCAAATGATTGCTCTAAGAGTTGTATTTTACCATTTTCGCAGCCGCCTCAGCAATTACAGGCTTCTTTATTTCACCCTTCTTGTTTTGCCTCCCAGCTATCCAGATATCATGGCGAGGCATGGGTGTGGTAGACTCCTAAGTAGCAACAGACTCCTGAGTAGCCACAGACTCCGCCTGTAGTCTTTGGTGAACGCTTGCATAGCCCGTTGGACCCATAGTGTGGTCATGCACATTCAGTGCACGCCTTGCTTTTTGTGCGTCACTGAGGGCCTAGTTAGTATGCACATTAATGATTTGTTTAGTAGCACTAAATGTTAATCTTGAATAGGTGAATACAATGTATATTAATTAAATTGGGAGTGACGCCTAATACCTTGAATTCTTCAGATTTTCTTGAAGCAACAAAATTGTCCCAATCTTCTTTGTCCAAGAAGTTCCACTGTTCAAGGGATGACTTCTTCTTCTTATCACCATCTTTTATGTATTCTCTGTTGAGATTTGTCCTATAGTTCCTAAGCATCTTTCCAGTGCGTTGCATCACGCTTTTACGATGCAGCTTCTCATCCAATGCAAACAGATTATGTAAAATATAATTCTTATTAACTAGTATCCAAAAATAGAATTGCAAATAATAGAATTTGTAATCTACAAAATAGAATTGCAAATAATAATAACTCACACATAAATCCTTCCATATCATGTCTTTCTTCAACTAAGGAACTTTATGCCAATTATCATACTTAACACCACAATGGATTCGAGTGACACACCCAAGATAGTTTACAAAATTATTGCGGTTCACTCCAATTGCATTTCCTCCATTATCAAACTCCACAACCAATTTGGATCCACTGCCACTTAGCGCTATTAACTTCTTCAACAGAGTGATGCCCCTTTTCTTGTTAAGTGTTTGGTGCTGCGCATCAAGTTGCTCCAGTGCTTCAGTGGGTACATGTGCATCATCAACCTAACATTTGACAAAAATAAACACACTGAATTAGCACAATATAGAAATATGGGATATATGACATAACTAGAAGATAATGAATTTTATAGAAATACATGATATGTTTTTAGAACTTACATTGGTATCCTCGCCATGCTCGTCATGGAAAGCATGCTCATCATGGACTTCATGCTCATCATGGACATCATGCTCATCATGGTCATCCATCTGAAAATGTCATTAAAAAGGCAAACATTTAGCATTTGTATTAACTAGAAAAAGGCAAACATTTAGCATTTGTATTAACTAGAAAAGGACAAACATTTAGCATTTGTATTAACTAGAAAAAGGCAAACATTTAGCATTTGTATTAACTAGAAGATAATGAAAAATCAAATTTGAAAATGATATTGATATTAAAAAAGCAAACATTTAGCTTCAATAAAAAAAATATAAACATACATGCCTCTAAAATTGTGATCTTTTATCAATTAACAATCCTTCATTGTGATCTCCGCGCACATATAAGTCATCATTAGCTTCAATATTTTGTGGAGTTGGCAACCCAACTGAGAATGGATTGGAGTCATCATACTTATCATAGTACTCTTCTTCATCTATAGGATCTTCAATGAACTGTATTTTACCATGAAGAACAACCGACCATTTATCATTTGCAGGTTCATCGATATAGAATATTTGTTTTGCCTGTGATGCCAATATGAATGGTTCACCCTTCTCGCCAATCTTTTCAAAGTTCACCAAAGTGAAACCCAATTCATCCACTATAACTCCTTTGGTGTTATCAACCCAATTACATTTAAAGAGCAGAATTCTGAAATCTATGTAGTCAAACTCCCATATGTCTTCAATGACACCGTAATATGACATTTTAGCTTCAAGTGGACTCTTATCCTTTGTACTTTCAAAATACATAGTCGATGCTTGAAGAGTAACCCCCTGTTTTGGACGACACTCTTATCATCTTGGCACTTTATGTAATATGTGAACCCATTAATGTCAAACCCTTCATAAGACATAACATTCGGTTTTGGTTTAAAGGCGAGGCATTTGATAGTTTCTGTAATATCATTTGGTGTTTGAGATAGTTGATGTAAGACTTTATCTTCAAACCACTTAGTAAATGTCTTATTATGCTCTCTAGAAAGCCACATTGAACTTGCTCGAGGATGTTGTCTCTTGATGAAATTGGTATGTTCCTCGATATAAACACTCACTTCGTCCATGTTGTATAAAATATACAAGTGAGCTTGTTCCAACTGCTCACGGATGATTACTTTCACCCATGATCCCAAAATTCCTTTGCCCTCCTCAATATTCTTATCATTAACAGGAGTGTTATTACCACTCAGAAAGTCATTGCAAAAATCCATAACCTCTCTCGCCACATAACCTTCAATAATACTCCCTTCAGGCTGATAATGGTTTCGAACATCACCTTTAAAAACGCTCATGTATCATTCAAAGGGATACATCCAATGCAGGAAAACTAGTCCCAACATTTTCACTTCCCTAGTCAAGTGGACAACAAGATGTACCATGATATCAAAGAACGAATGTTTGAACCCACAAATCAATTAAGACACATTTGAATATAGTTTGACAAAGGATTTTATTTTAATTTCTTTAATACAATACATTGCCCTGCAGTTTGGATTTAATCACTATTACGTGTTACATGCTATGATTTTTCTTTCCTTGTGCACCATCTGAGGGTCCAAAATTGACCTTCTAGCGATACAGCGGTTGGGGAGTCACCCCTACCTTCCGCTAATCTCAGATGTCTATAGTTTACCCACAACTTGCTTCAATGGTCTCTCTCTCCCTCACAACTGCTCGATTTATCAAACTTACTCTACCTTTGACTTTGTCTCACTCCTCCGAGTCTAGCAAGCTACTACTCCCTTCCTTTCATGGTCAGTTGACGAAATGCCCAAGTTAGGACTCATCTCTCTCGCTGTCGCAGGTTACAGAATGAGGTATATATAGGTCACCTCAATCCTATTTTATAGACCATAAGTGACCGCCTAACCTCACCCTCCCTCCTCATCCAATTTCACTGCCTGTATCTCGAGCCCCCTGGTCTAGTCGACCTTCTTCACTAGCAATGGCGGGTTAGTGCACGTTGCTCCAACCATATCGATTCAAATGTCTTCTCGGTAAGCATCTACGATACCCATCCTTTATTCTCACATCATTAGTCTTCCCTCACCTACCCCCGAACGCCATATCCTATAGACCAGTTTTGGACACCGCCGAGGTTCATCACCATGGAAAACCAGCGGTCATTCGACCTTTGCTAGGGTTCAACCATGTCCTCCTGACTTTTGTAGATATGTTATGTACCTTGATTTGAAAATTTTAGGCTTTCCTAGTGTTGTGTATGTCTCTGAGTTTCCCCCTATTCTTCGCCTACAATGGAGCATTCCTGAAGATCCTGATCATCAGAGGATCTAAAATCTAGCTAGTTAAGACCACTCGTGCTTGACAAATACAAATGGAGCAACATCATCAAAGATCATATATCTTTTGGTAGGTATGAATCGCAGATTTGATCTCTAGGTTCCTGGTCATCGCCATGGATTGAAGTAGAATAAATGTAGGTTGAATTGACAATAGTTACCATATTGTATCATTTGAATCATTTTATCAGCTTGGGCATTTTTGTAAATCCATATCCGTCTTGGTGTATCATCCAAAAAATACATTTTATCATCAAATGACAAATCTGCCCCTGCATGTTCAATTTGTACGTCATGTGTACCGTAGTTTCTTGGTCTTTTCATGCCTCATTTACATCGAAACTATCTTTGATTTAAATGATGTCACACATATGAGTCCCTGGATTATGGTTGGTAAGTTTTCAAATATTCATAGTAAATCATAGGATGCTCAGAAAGATACAAATAAATAGTCATTAGAAAGGGTTTTGGAGAGGAATCCAAATATCCAGGTTTTAGGGTTTGTTTCTAAATCGACAAACATTGGTTTTATGGGAAGTATATATTAGGGTTTAATATTGTTAATAAAATACATATTTATGTGATACATGCTTCAAACATGGTAGTTAAGGTTATAAAACCCTAAGATCATGTTTAGGGCTTATTCAACTAAGGAAGAGATAGAAGATACTCTCCAAGTGAAAAGTGAAGTGGTCCATGCAAATTGAACATAGTTAACTTGTTTTATTTATATATATGTTTATGATAATTTCAATGAAAGTTATATTTATGTTATTTACTTCTCCAATTGTTAAAGTTAGTAATATTATGATGAATTGAGTTTTATGTTCTATATTGTATCACCTTCATTAACATTAATGATAAATTTACAAATGAAGTCCAAATTAATGTCAAGAGTTTTAAGAGAAATAAAATGTAAAAAATAAACTTATATGAGTTCCTCATAAGAGACGAGGCACTTTGGTGCACAAGAGAAGAGGCACCTTGATGCCACCTAAGAGGCACATCGGTGCATAAGAGAAGAGGCACATATCTGCAACCCAAGGACTCTTATATATGTTAAGATGAAAGAAATTGACTTAAAAGGAATTGCATGTCTTTTCAATGTTCAAATCTAAATTTCTATTTTAAGTTTTCAAGTTTTATTTAAATTATAATTTGTTCAATTCTACTTATCATTGGATTTATGCATGGCTGGGGGACTGATGCGCATAGGTGAGGATCCAACTCAGGAGTGATAAGCTATTAGCCGATCAAACCCTAGTTAAAGAACCTACAAGGAGAAAATCATAGGTGGGGTGCCAACTATACCTTTTTTTAGGTTAAACGATCTAATTTCATTAGCTAAGCAAATCTGCTCTAATGCAGTTCATTACAAAGGAAGGAAACAAGTTATACCTACTGAAGGAAAAGTTGCTACTAGAGGCCATCTGGGATAACTTATGTGCCAACCCATTAGCCTGTCTACGACAAGAAACAAAAGAAATGCTGGAAAAGAAATCTGTAAGATAGGCTATGTCCTCGAGGACGGTTCCCAGGAGATCTGCCCTTCTAGTCCCGGCCACAATGAGCTTGATCACTGCTTCAACGTCCAATTCCATTATTACAGTGGTGAGGTTCATTTCTTTAGATAGCTTGAGGCCTTCTCGGATAGCTAATGCTTCAGCACATCTAGGGTCCTTGAGAGTCGGTTGTCTTCTTCCTGCTATGCGGGTGACATTTCCTTTACATGTACATAATCTTAGGGAAAGGAAAAGTATATACAACTATACCTAGTTGTATATACTTTTCCTTTCCCTAAATTTAGTTAAGATTTGAGAATGAAAAATTGTGTATATTTCCCAATTATGGTTTATTTAAACTATATTTTGTGCTATGAATATCATGTTTGTGACATCCCCCTTGAAGTGAGTTAATATAAGCTTCCGCTCTATGTTGTTCAAGTGGGGTGTTACACTAACGGTATCAGAGACTAAAATACAGTTGGCCACCAGGATTTTTCTCATAATCTCATGTAGCTTATGTTCTTTTTCATAGATGGCACCTATGAAGAAGGGTAACAGTGAAAAGGTAGCCATGGGTGGGGATAAGATGAATCTGTCAGCGTAGGAGAATTTCGAGAATCTCCATGTCGAGAAACCCCCATGGTGCCCTTTGATGTCTTAGTTAGAGCTCTAGCTACTTCCATGGGAAGAGGAGAAGACCAAGTGGAAACCCTAGGGCCAACCCTGGGCTTTCCTTAGTTGACTTTTTGAATATCAAACCTCATTCCTTCATTGGAGAGGAAGAGATGGATGTGGTGGGAAAAGATGAGAGCTAGTTGCATCATATGAAACACTACTTCTATGACCTAGATTTTCCCAACCAATCCAAGGTTTGCTTTGGGACACACATGTTGAATAGTGCTTCCAGGTCATGGTGGGAGAACCTACTAGATTCTCATGAAGTAGATCATCCTCCACTCACATGGGAGGAATTCTCTAAGGACTTTAAAGACCACTACATATCTGAGTCCATGATTGAGAAGAAGGAAGAAGAATTTCATAGTTTTCATCAACATGTGACATGACGGTCAACCAATATTCCATGATATTTAGGATCTTGCAGAAGTATGGCTATGACTATGATGAAAGACACAAGACCAAGAAGTTCATTAGGTCTCTCAAGCCAGACCTCAATTTTTCGCTATCAGGATATGAGCACCGTACCCTACAAGGTGTTCTAGATGTTTCCCTAGATCTAGAAGATCATCCAGGAAGAGCATGGAGGAAAGAGAGCCACCCCAAATCCAACCATCACAATGATGAGAATAGGAAGGATCTAGTTGAGGTTGTTGTAAATCAACCTGCAAAGACCCAATGTGCAAAGTGCTCCAAGTATCATCTGGGAGAATGCAAGTTTGGAAAAAGAGTTTATTATGCATGTGGCGAGTTGGGTCACATTAGATCTAACTGCCCCAAGTTCAAAAGAAGGAGCCTAATGTCAATCAAGAACCAAAGGAGAAGAGGCAAGATAGAATCTTCACCATGGTAGATAGTGATGATGAAAAGACTGAGTAGAGTTTACTAGTATAATACCTTAATCTTTTCAAAAAAAATTCTTGCATGGAAATATTTGAAACTTTTGACTATATTAGTTTGTTGAAGTTTTTGTGCTATATATGGAAATTTATAAGGTGGTAGTTTTAATAAAATTTTGAGGAAGAAATTTAATTAAGGTGGGTAGAAATGTAACACCCCAAAATTTCCATGGTTAATTTAAAATTGTAATATGGTTTTTACCTAAATATAATTTCTTTAAGGGTCTTAATGCATAGAGACCAAAGTAATATTGCTTTTAGAATAACAATACAAGGGGAACTAAAAAGGAACTCAAAGTCACCTTTTTCCTTTATAAGGTGTTACATTTATTTGAAAACTAATATTAATTTATTTTTCCCTTTATTTTCTATTAAAGAAATTTAAAACAGAAGAAAGTTTAAGATGAGAGGCAAATAGTTTAAAATTTTGAATTAAAGACTTGGGCATTAAGTTTTATTTTTCCTTTTTATAGATTTGAAGTAACCAATGTTCATTTTCTCTCTCCTCTAAGGAAATTACTCAAGAAGGGGATGAAAAGGTTTAATATGACTCTTGAATGGGTGACAATGTATATGAATTTTGGCTTAAGGATTCAACAAGAGAAACATTGTTCAAACTATTTTATCCTTTAAATGCATTATAATTGGGATTAATGGTCATTATAGGAATTATGGACCAAACGTTTGTAAATCCTAAATATAATTTAGTGGTAACATTATAAACCTTCTAATTTGCCTATGGTTCAAATTTGATCTCATTTGACACATGTTTGAACCCTCAAATCAATTTAGACACATTTGAATATAGTTTGACTAAGGATTTGATTTCAATTTCATTAATGCAATACATTTCCCTATAGTCCGGGATTTATTCCCTGTCATGTGTTACAACTTTGTTTTTTCTTTTCTTCTACACCATCTGACGGTCCAGAATTGATCTTCTAGAGATCCAATGGTCGGGGAGTCACCCCCTACCTTTCGCTAATCTCACGTGTCTGGAGTTTACCCAAATCTTGCTTCAACGGTCTATCTCTCCCTCATAACTACTCTGTTTCTCAAACTTTCACCACCTTTAAATATGTCTCTCTCCTTTGAGCCTAGCAAGCCATTACTTGCTTCCATTCGTGGTCAGTTGACAAATAATCTAAGTTAGGGCTCATCTTTCTCACAACCGCGGGTTACAAAACAAGGTGTAGGGCACCACATTCTTATTTTATGGACCAGAAATGACCACCTAACCTCACCCTTCCCTCCTCCTCATCCAATTTCTTCGCATGTGTCCTAAGCCCCTGGGTCCACCCGACCTGCTTCACCGATGATGGAGGGTTAGCGCACGTTGCTCCGACCATCTTGGTTCAATTGGCTTCTCGGTAAGCATCTACATAACCCATCCTTTGTTCTCGCATAATAGGTTTTCGCTTATCTATCTCCAAACCCCATATCCTATAGACCAATTTTGGACCCCCTTTGGAGTTCATGGCCATGACGAACCAGTGGTCACTCAACCTTCATGAGGGTTCAACCATGTGCTCCCAAATTTTGTGTATATGTTTCACACCTTGGTTTGATGATTTTAGGCTTTCACACTTATGTGTATGTCTCTGAGTTTCCCCACTATCCATCCCCTATGACTGAGCATTCCTGAAGCTCATGACCATCAGAGGAGCTGAAATCTATCTAGTTAAGACCGCTCATGCTTGATGAATAAAAATGGAGCAACGTCATAAAAGATCATATATCTTTTGACCAATTTGAATCACAAATTTGATCTCCAGGTTCCCATCCATCACCATGGATTAAAGTAGGGTGAATTAAGGCTTGCGAATTGATAATAGTGCCACGTTGTATCAATTGAATAATTTTAACTGCTTGAAAATTTTGGTAAATCTGTATGCGTTTTGGTGTATCAGCCACAAATTACATTTTATCATCAAATGAAAAATCTTACCCCAGATGTTCAATTTGTGTGTCACTTGTACCATGCTTTCTCAATTTTTTTCATGCCTCATTTACATTGAAATTATCTTTGATTTAAATGATGTCTCGCATATGATTCCCTAGATTCTAATTGGTCAATTTTCAAATATTCATAGTAAGTCATAGGATGCTAAAAAAAATACAAATAAATAGTCATTAGAAAGGGGTTTTCGAGAGGAATTAGAATATCTAGGTTTTAGGGTCTGTTTTTAAATCAACAAACATTAGTTATATGGGAAGTATAGATTAAAGTTTAATATTATGAATTAAATACATACTAATGTGAAACATGCTTTAAAAAGGGTAATTAGGGTTACCAAACCCCAAGATCGTGTTTAGTGCTTATTCAACCTAAGAAGAGAGAGAAGATACTCTCCAAGTGAAAAGATAAGTCGTCCATGCAAATTTAACATAGTTAAATTGTTTGATTTATATATATGTGTATGAGAATTTCAGTGAATGTCATATTTATGCTATTTAGTGTTTCAATTTAAAGTCAGTAAAATTATGATGAATTGTGGTTTAGGTTGTCTATTGTATCCCATTCATGAACATTAATGATAAAAGTTTCAAATGAATTCCACAGTAATGCTAAGAGTTTTTAAAGAAAGAAAATGTTAAAATACACTGATAAGTTCCTCGTAAGAGAAGAGGCACTTTGGTTAATAAGAGAAGAGGAACCTCGGTGTAACCTAATAGGCACTTCACTGCATAAGAGAAGAGGCATATATGTTCAAACTAAGGACTCTTATATAGGTTAAGATGAAAGAAATTGACTTAAAATGAATTACATGTCTTTTCAATGTTCAATGCTAAATGTATATTTTTAGTTTTCAAGTTTTATTTAAATTATAATTTGTTAAATTCCACTTATCATTGGATTTATGCATGGCTAGGGGCACGATGCTCACAGGTGAGGAGCAAACTCAGGAGGGAGAAGCTATCATCCAATCATATCGTTCAAGAACCCGCAAGGAGAAAAGAATCGGTGGGGTGCCAACTATACATAGTTATAGATCCTTTTCATTTTGATAAGATTATGTACATGTAAACTTTGTTTAAATTTAAGAATGAGAAATTTTGATTATTATCCGGACATGGTTTATTCAAACTTTATTTTGCACAATGAATATCATAGTTGTGACATCCCCTTGAAGTTGTACAAGTGGGGTGTTACCTCCTCACTCAGTTTATGTTCCAATCATGGTTCATATTATGTTCAAATCATTACTTAATCTATATACTAATCCTATTTCATGCCTAATTTAGGACTTATCTACTATGTGAACCTAGATTCATTCTCTACATATATACAAATCATGGCTTATCCACTAGTTCATGTACTATTTGAATCTTGGCCAAAGAAATATTTGAAATTTATTTTAGATACACATAAATCTTAACATACCTTCTATCTAAATAATGCTTTATCTATTTGAATATGGGTGTAATATCTAATCAAATATTGGATCAATCTCTATACATAGTTGCTTCCATTTGTAATTGAATTGTCTATTTCATTACTTAACTGTTAGAATACTAGTTTGATTTATATTCATAACTAACTTTGTTCACATCATGGTTAAACCTATACTCCAATCTTGGTTCACATGCTACCCCATAATTGATGCTTGCCTACTATGTGAATAAGGATTACTAACTACCAGAATCCTAGTTAGGTATTTATACACATTCTAATTCCTAAACAATGTTAATGATAATTCATACACTATATGAATTCCTTTTGAAAATATTTATAGTTGTAGAACAAACTATACACAAATATTAATGTACCTACTTGAATCATGGTTTAGACTATGAAGGGATCCTTAATAAATCTCTATTTGAATATTGGTTCAAACTCTATTCAAAATAAATAATTTCTACTTGAATACTTGATTTCATTAAATATGTTCCATAGTGAAGGTGGAGACTATGTTGTGTATTATAGACAAGAGGCCTAGCCTTTACATAGGACTATGGGTGGATAACAATACACATTTACACAATGTGGGATTAATCCCGATAAATAGGAGTATAGACAAACTTATACACTAAACACTTGCCCTCAAACTGGTGGTACAAATATTTTAGGCACCTTGAGTGTTATATAAGTTTCTAGACGAACATCCATTTAAGCATTTAGTTAATAGATCTGCAAGTAGATCTTCTAAGTGAACTAGCATGAGTCTAATCAACTTGTCTTGAGACTCCTCTCTAATGAAGTAGTAGTTGACTAGGATATGTTTTTTTTGTTCATGGAAGAAAAGGTTGAAATCTATATGAACTTCACCTTGACTTTCACATTGTAATCTCGTGCCTTTAGACTGTAGCAATCATAATTCTTCCATGAGGCTCCTTACCCATAAAAGTCCATTGGTGACATGAACCATAGTCCAATACTTATATTCACTGCTTAATGTGAGTAATGATAGTCTCCTTCTTGCTCTTCCTGAAGACTAGGATACCTCCTACAAAGACACAATATTCAGTCGTAAATCATCACTTAATAATATATACTTCCCAATCTGCATCAGAAAAACCATGCACCTTAATATGTCAAGGATGGTGTAGAGAAAATCATTTCTTGGAGATTATTTGAGATAGTAGAGGATGTAAATAGCAACATCCAAGTGAGAAGTATGTGGATTCTTCATGAATTGACTAACCACACTAATAGAAAATGAGATGTTTGCTTGAGTGACTATGAGATAATTCAATTTCCCAACTAGTTGTCTATACTTTCCAGGATTGACAAGAGGCTCCCTGTGATCTTTATAAAGTTTAATTTTAGGATCCATAGGTGATTATAGAGATTTTAATCCCAACAAGGTCATTTTGTCAAGGAGATCTAGTACATACTTTTCTAGAGATATAATAATTCCATCTTTGATTATGCTACCTCAATACCAAGGAAAATTTTGAGGGAAAATATATTTGGTCTGAAATTTTCCCTAAAGAAATCATTTCAAACGTGAAATTCTTTTGTGATCATCAATTGTAATAACAATTTTGTTCCCATAAAAAACTCAAGTTTAAAACAATAGGAACCATGTTGATAGAAGATAGAATGATCTAAACTAGACCATTTCAATAGATTGATTAAACTTCCTAAACTAAGCTTAGGGTGAATATTTCAGACCATAAAAGCATTTATGAAGCATGAAGAAAAGATGAGACTTCCCCAGAGCAATGGACCCAAGTGGTCGCTCCATATACATTTCTTCAGATAGGTCTCGTAAAGGAAATAATTTTTAAAATCTATATGATGCAATGTCTAGGAGAAGTGAGAAGCTAATGAGATGAAGAGACAAACATTGGTTATTTTGTCAATAGGAGAAAAATTCTTCAATTAATCTTCTCAATAGACTTGAATGTAGTATTTCATGAGGAGTCCTACTTTAAGATGGTTAGTAGTCCCATTTAGACCAACATTAATTGAGTAAATAGATACACAACCAATGATTTCCTTATTTAGAGGAGAAGTCACTAAACTTTATGTGCCATTTTGAGACAGAGAACCCACCTTGTCCTCATTGCTTGCTTCCAACCTTGGTTGTTTAGTAGTATATAGATAATACAAGGTATTGAACGGTTGTTAGGCTAGAGATACATATGAAGGGGATAAGCAATAAGTAATTGCAAATTATACATAGTAGGGATAGTACATGAGCACTTCCCTTTTCTTAGGAAATAGGAAGGTCATAGATATCTATTGAATCTAAAGAATAAATAGTGATTGGAGGAGTAAGAGAGATGCTTTGTCATGCTATAAATATTTTGAGCTATCCAGAAAACTTGCATGATTGGTTCCTAGACCTGTGGATGGGACACTAGAATTAGGTGTAGATTCAATGACAATTGAAAATAATGGCAATTGTCTGCTATTGAAGTTTAATATGTTGGAATGGATTTTCCAAAGTAAAGGGTGTCTTAAAAAATTGTGACATCAGTGGATATCAAAAAATAATGTGTGGTTGAATTATAACAATGATACCCCTTTTGGATTTTGGAATATCTATGAAAGTCACACTTTATCGCTCGAGGACTGAGCTTGTCATGGTCATTACTTAATTCATGGAAAAATCTGACACACCCAAAATTTTTATAATGAAAACTATATATAAGGAGGTTTGGATATAAAATAGGAAATGGAATTTGATTATCCAAAATAGATTAAGGCATATGATTAATGAGATAGGTAATCATTAGGATAGTGTCTCCACAAACTATAGGGAAGATTATTATGAAGAAGAAGAGTTCACATTGTTTTGATAATGTGCCTCATTTTACATTCTACTTACCTATTTTGTTAAGGAGAATGATGGCAAGTAGATTGATGAATAATTCCTTTGTTGGAAACAAAATGTCAATGCACGAGTTAATTTCTCCTTTGCATTATCATTTCAAAATATTTATATACTTCACAAGAACTGTATTTTGATTTTTAGACAAAAATTTTGTACAATAGAGAAAATCTTAGAATTGTCTTTCATGACATAAAACCATGTAGATCTAGAGAATTCATCAATAATCCGATCTCAAGTTTTAAGGATACCTTACTAGATCAATAAATGTATGAATGAACAACATTAAAGACAGATTATGGACACATATCCTCTACAAACAGAAAACTATATATGTGGTGCTTTCCTATTTGAAAAGATTCACAATCAAGTTTATTTAAATGGAAAAAATGACGAGGAAAAGTGTATATCTTCTCAAAAGTTAGGAGAAGAAGGTGACTATTAGATGTGATAAGGAGATGCAACCATGTAAGCCTTTACATCCCTATCCATATAGTAGAGACCAACTTCCTATTACATGCTACCAATCACTTCCTTTGTCTGAAGATCCTATATAAAACATTGATCGGGATAAAAAGTGATGGAGACATAAAGAGTACTCATTAATTTACTGATAGATAGTAATTTAAATGGAAATGAAGCAATAAAAGTCGAGGATCAAAGGTTGATATGAGGAACAAGTGATATGGTCCTTCTCCCTTAAATGACAATTGAAGATCCATTCATAATGGTGACATTAGAGTACAACCTTTTGTGGTGGACATATTGGAAATAAGACTAGGTATTGTAATATGAGTTGTTGTACCGATATCTAGTATTTAGAATGATGAACCTATGTTAGATGATCAAGCTATGTAGGTTGTAGAAGAGTTGGACTTGCCATGCATCTGAACATATGAAGCCACAAATGAGTATGCTTATTGGGATTTCCATATCTAAAAGAATGACATGATTGCAGCCTCCTATCCACTTAATGAAACTTAATGGAGCCTCATATTGTTGGCACAAAAGATCAACTGAGTATTGCAAGTAGATCTGGGATAATCTCCAACGGATGTACACTAACAACATCTCTTGGATGTATGATGTGATCTTTGAAATGTAAAATATTTTGGAATTTTCCATAGTGTTGATGTAGAATCTTCCTCTCCTGATGAAGATTGTACATATCAACTATAATTTCATATATTTAAGGATGTTGTTGGAGTACATTAGTTGGAGATGATTCAAATCAACTTGTAGTCAGTTAGGTGATTTATGACGTCAACAATATGTGGCTCCACTTATTTCCATAGAGTGGAGAGGAGGTTGGCTTCATGATGTTCCCACTATAAAAGAGAGTCATCAGTCGAAGGTCCTCCTATGAGATGCTTCCCTTTTCTTAACCTTGGAGCCATATCATGATCATGTGACTCCCCTAATTGAAGTTGTGTCCATTTTTTTACTCGATTTGATGATAAAGTTACAGACAAGAAGAGGTGTGGATGTAGGCTGAAGAGGCTTGTAATCTTTCATGATATAGTGTACATGGGATGCAACAAGGCATATTGTTGGGCTGACACAACATGTAGGCAGGAGGCAAGTTGACTGCAAGGATAATACCTAGCGGTGACATGAAGTGTTATATTTTGACACGGTCTATAAAATGGAAGATAATGGGAAGACCCGATGGCAACTTGACATGTTGGATTTTGACATGATGTGTCATCATGTTTCATTAATAGTTGGAGATTACTCTAGATCTACTCATGCACGATAGTGGATAATGAAGAAGTAACTAGAATGGAGATGATTTCCACGATGATGGATATTTTTAAGATGATTTCAACCATACATATGATTCCATAGATTTGACTTGTGTGAAAGAGATGATGAATAAGATGTGGATCTAGGTGCAGATGATTTCCACTGAAGATAGTTTTCACATCGATGACTCCCATGGAAAAGTGACTGCAGAATATGTGTATCTGAATGGATATGATTTCTACCATAGATATGTTTCCATGAAGGTGACTTCCGTGAAATCTTGACTTAAATTGTGTAGAATAAGTGACCAGTGAGAATGATGGATAATTTAAAAGTCACCACCTAGAGAACTTGGCTACTTTATTCAAAGAAAGGATCAATAGGCTTGAAATCATGTTTCTAGAGAGAAGGTGGAAAATATGTTGTCTGTAGTATAGGCAAGAGGGAGTCTATAGTATGGGCAAGAGGGATATTCTATATATAGGACTATGGGTAGCTTCAAATACCCACTTACACGAATCTCACTATAATAGAGTATAGAAAAACTTATACACTTATCAATATAATAATCTAAATCTAGGTACAGTTTATTTAACATAACTAAGAAGGTACTGACAAAAGGATGTGAAGTTTATTTGGGAAATTTAGTTGATACTCTTGCATATATGTACTAGTGTTAGGAAATACATCTATTTTCTTGAGGATCTACCAACTATTAATATACATAGAGAGACAGAGATTGAGGTTCAATATATTCTATGTACTCAGTTAATAACATAAGTACCAGAAAAATGGTTGTGACAAAAATGAATGGAGTTGAATATATATTTACTAGGGTTGAATAGTTACAATAATAAATTAGAAAATGGTTTCTTCAACTTAACATATCATCCAAAATTCTCCATTTTATGAAGGACTAAACAATAAGAATGGTTTGTTTTATGTATCTCAATTTATTCATAGTTACATATAGATACCTATTTGTTAGGATGATTGTCTCTTTATAAATATAACATTTTTTCAAAAATTGACCTAAGATTGAGGTAGGCATCAATTTAAAGTATAAGAAAAGGACGAATCTATAACCAATTTATATGACTAGGTTGATGAATGCATATTATAAAAATCAATTTAAACCATAGTTTTACTATAATGAATTCTTATAAAATGGATTTGGAGGGCCAAACATGGGACAAATGACCTTAAATTTCAACCATATGTTAATATTAATATCTAGATTAATGCTATATAATTATTTTTTCATTTTTTAGGAGATATGGCCATCAAACACTATATTGTCCATTAATGTGTATATTAATGCATTTTAAAAGGATGAATTAATATAAACTATTTTCTTTACAATTCCTTTAATAAAATTTGAGATAAATATTATAAAGTCATTTTAGTGTCGTGTACCAACTCTTAGTCTCCTTTTTAATGCTTTAATAACAATTTGGAGGAAAGAGGAGATAAGAGGGTGAATATCTCATTATTTAAACTCAATTTCATATTAATTCTTATTTCTTATTCCAAAGAGCCGCAAATACTCTTAATTAACATAATCTACTCATTATCCCTCATAATTGTCCAATTTGCATTTTTAGACTCTAGTTAACACATAATTTGAGATATTTGTGCAAAAACACATTCATTGAAATGAATGTGGGTAATTGTAGTTCAAGCCATCAAATATAGCTAAAATTCAACATTATGGACAAAGAGGATAGAAAAAAGCTAGAAAATTTTAGGGAAAAGTTTGAAAGGATAAGAAGGAAAAGAAAAGATGGAAAATGGGTAAAAATGCAGAAGCATCTAAGATTCAATATGTTACATTCATGATCTTCTGGTCTATTCCACTCCCAAATCAACTAGGAACCCTGACCCTAACCCCTCTAATAAATAGAGGGGTAATGGTGGCTTCCTAACACACACAATCGAGAATCATTTGCTTTGACAATTGTTGTCCTCTCTGATTATGGTAACCAAGAGATACCAAGCAAGTCCTACCCAACTAGGGAGGGATCATGAGGGAGAGAACAACTGAGGACCATTGTTGTGGGAGAGCAAGTTGGGGACTAATAAAACAATAGGAGGGACAATTCCTTCCTGTCTATTCAACTAGAATGGCATAAGTTCTAGTTGGTCTGTGTGGACTACTCTAAAGGTTGGAGTCCTTAGGCTGCTGCTAGGAGGGAAACATTAGCTTCGAGTCTATGGCGAGACTGCAGGAGTTGAACATACACCATCCAAGAGCAACTAGAAGATAGTTTCGTTGCAATGAATTGTAGTCGTTGGACTTGCTCCAAGACAAGGTATAAACTCATCAAACCATCTTTTCTATTTCATAGTAGTTTACATGATATTGTTATTATGGGATTACAAATAGATAAAAAATACCACCTTATTTGGTGCCTGTATTTACCAACATGAATAACTAATCTACATGTCCCACAAATATCATGTGGGGAATATACTTGATCTTGAAAGGATGATGTAAGGGGTAACTACTCTATCGATAATTCCTATGAAATCATCTACAAGGACAATGAGATATATATGGAGGGATAATGTCCTTCTATGTGGAAGTTGAGAGTCCCTAGCAAAGTCCAGGTGTTTATGTGGTTGGTATCCCATTAAGAGACCATGACAAACGTCAAAAAGAAGCAAAGGACCTTCCTGGATTTTGTTATCTGTCCCAAGTGTGACTGTGAGGAGGAATCAACACTACATGCATTGAGACATTGCATGCATGCCATCGATGTGTGGCATCATATGTACTTTTCTTGAGCTACCACATGTTAGCCAGAGGACTGTGTTGGGACCTAGATGAAGGCAAACATGCAAGGCAACAAAGATCATAAGGAAAAGTTTACGATCACCTACCGGATCATTCAGAAGGCTAGGAACACGTCTATGTTTGAGCATATTAATGTAAGCATAGAACACCAACTCAATCAAATCTACTCTATGTGTCTTGCTATTGTTGAAGGTTGGTCTCTACCAAAGATTGTTAAAGCTAGGGATCAAGAAATGGACTCTGGGTGGTCCAATTTTGAGAGAGGAGTCATGATGTTGGTTGATGTAGCTGTTAAGGGTAACCTAGTTGCTATTGTTGTTGTTGTACTCATTTGGAATGGATAATGGATCAAAGGGGTGGATATATCCATCAAAGTTTGTTCAATGTTAGAGGTAGAAATCAGAGCCATCCAGGCAGCAATGGAAATTAGCAAATAAAAACACTATACACAAGTCACCGTCAAATCAGACATATCACCCTATACCATCCATAGAGTCATGTAGATCAAATGAATGCAATCCAACCGTGAGTGACCTCCATGAAGAGACAAATGGATATCATTGAAGAGGTGCATATAATGAATGTCAATAGGGATTCAATATTTCTACTTGACTCCCTCGCAAACCATCGTCTAAAAAACTTTGTGGAAGACCAATTATACTCTAATCCTCCTTTTTTTTGACCCTATGGGTCATCCTATCCACTTTACTCTCTGTAATTGTAGAATTTATACCAAGCTTATGTTATCTATATGAACTGTATGTAGCCTTTTTTTCCTTTAAGATGAGGGCGGGTTGAATAAGATGGCCTCCTGACTTTTCTAAAAAAAATCAATGAGTACATAAAGGGACAAAATCAGTACCACCTTGATGGTTGCTTGACAAGAATATGGCCCAATAGGATTAAAATAAAAAAAATTCTCAATATAAAATACAACTGTCGAAATCCTCAATATATTTTGTTGTCGAAGGGTCTTTGCCCAATTTTTCATTTTGTGTTCTATCTGCATCAAAATCCACCAGAATTTGGTGGGGGTTATTCATGTTTTGTTTAATATATTACAAGTTACTCCAAACCTTGCATCTTTCAACATCTGGACTGTGCCCGTATACAACATTAAGGAAATAAACTTTATCATCAATGAAAACTTAAACATGAAGTTGATCAGATAACTTGTTGACATTGCAATAACTCCTATTTTAGAGAATGATAACTCTTCATAAAATATGTGAACTATGACTAGATACCTAAAGTTAATTTGAAAAGTATCTATTGAGCATTTATCTACCTTCCATTCCCTAAACTAGGTTTCCTTGATGACTAAAAACTAAGGCCCAAGCCTCTTAATACCCTCTTAGACATTAGAACTTTAAGATTATGTCCTCTAACATTCTAGGAAAAAATACTAAAATATATATCCATTTGGAGACTTCTTAACCAATGTGTGTCTAGCTTTGGGAACTTTCTCCTATACTCTCTCTATCTCTAAATCCATGAATATGGTATTGAGAATAGAAATAAAGATAGATTAACATCTATTACAACCTCTAGACTCTTTATTTTTGAATCTCTTATTCTATGTATGATTGTGAAATTATGATCTATATAATGAAAATAGTGTTGTTAACACAAATGGCTTCACTATAATTAAGTGGAGAGATGAGAACAACAACAATCATGTTTGGAATCATAGAAGCAATTGTTGTGTAAGGAGTGGGACCCAAGAGGGGATCTACTACCTACTAAACCTAATAAATGGAAATATCCCATATGCTATACACATAATAGATTTTCAAGAAAGGGATGAAAATCCTATCTATTTAAAAGTATGTTTCAAGATACCAAATGTAGAAGCAGAATATAAAAGTTCTATCTATTTCAATGCTTGATATTATCACCATCCTTCACCATGTAGGGTGATACATTTGCAAATTAAACTATACCATAGGGTCAATAGAGGGTTATATAACCACCTCAAATCTATCCCCCAAGAAGGTTCAACTACTCTTGAAGTTGTCTTGGTCAACCTTGGTTTTCTCCTCCCTACTTTCTACCTAAGGGTTGGAAGCAAACCATGTAGTAGAAGAAAAAGTGGAAGTAATCAGCATAAAAGACGATATGCATATATTAACTGAGATTTGACCAATATAAAAAAGGACATGGAATATAACAAGGCTTTCCATAGAAGAGGAAAAGTACATTTTAAGAGGACATAACAATAGTAAGAATTGTAATGAAATGATAATCAAGAAAAATTCTTTAACTTGCTATTAGAACAAATACATGATTTGCCACAAAAGCATAAACAAAGAATGTAGGTCACATAACCCATCAACTACATTAATCAAATTCCTTGCATGTGAGATACACATAACACTAGTGAAATATAAATAACAATGGCAACTAAGGATCAAAACCTTAAAACTTCATAGAGTAACGCACATAAGAAAACTTCCAATATAAAGTGGGCACAAAACCCGGATATCAGGTAGGGAACCTTCATTTCAAAATAACATGGGCACATAATCCATGGTATGGAGAGCATAAAATCCATCTCAAAAATAAAAAGCAATGCACTTATACGGCCCTAGGGTTCTTAAATCACAAAGCATGGAAAATGTAGAGACAAGTAAAATATCAGTTATATAAATAGATTTAATGAGATGGCCATCATATATAGACAATATAAAACATCCACCACAAAAGTTGGAAAAATAGGGTTCCATCTCATAATGAAGAAAAACTTGGTTTAGTTCAATAATTATGGTTGCATCATGAACATAAGCACAATATTGAGTAAATAAGGATAACCAAAAAAGTAAAATGAACACCAATACGAATCAACATATAATCTTCACATGAAATAATTTCGCATAATAAAGAGAAATTTTGTAGGCTATTTTGTCCATGTGATGAAGAGAGACAGGGAAACCATGTGATTGCTCAATAAGAATGATATGGAATGCAACTTACATCAAGAGAGAATAAAATTAGATCAATTTCTCAGTTTTACTCAAAGGAGATGCAACATCCCTCAAGATGTTTGTCAACTTGTTAAACTCCAAACCTTTATTCCTAGTCTTGGTTCCAAGGTTTTAATTACTGGTGGTTGAGAAAAGTTTGACATGTGAATTGTTTTAGAGATTATAATCCTTTGATGGATTTTCCAAGGAATTGAAGGAGAATAAGAGAGAAGGGTAGGAGTCATGTCATGTTTGTCAAGTGATTTCTATGTGTGTGAAGGACATGGGGAGCGGTCTATATATATAGAACTATTTGTCTTGTGTAGAAAGAAACTCATATATTTTTGTTTACTAGGGAATACTTGTAAGTATATTGTAAAAGGAGAAATATTAGGAATCCATTAACATATAATAGAAAAGAATAAACATAAAAAACGCCATTTCCCTTCCATTTCTTTATTTGTACATTTTATCATATTATTTTTTTAACAACTTGACCATAGAAATTTTGACTACTACATATACAATAAAGAGAGTTCCAAATAGCTCATTGTGTAATTATTTACTCAATGTAAACGTGTATCATAATTATATGTACAGTTGTATAGGATATACTTATTGAAATATTTTTCTATAAATCCATTTCTCAACCTCGTATGTACACTTATTAATTCCATTATGAAATAACATTCGCAAAATTTTTATCTTATCAACTATAGAGTCAAACAGAATATGTATAACAATTTTATTTCAATAAGAGACATATATTTAATTCATATTAAGTTTGATCCAAATTTCTAAATTTGAAGCAACCATATATATTATTGATATGTTTTACATTGAATTTTTACAAAGGATATAGGTGATAGTAAATTTATTTATTCAAAATTTATTATTATAGACACATGAATTTC
Source organism: Alisma plantago-aquatica (assembly GCA_963693085.1). Taxonomy (NCBI): domain Eukaryota; kingdom Viridiplantae; phylum Streptophyta; class Magnoliopsida; order Alismatales; family Alismataceae; genus Alisma; species Alisma plantago-aquatica. The sequence continues at coordinate 152,671,195 of OY856415.1, forward strand.
AAATCAAAAGGGTATAAAAATTACTTACAAAACCATTTCCCCTTTTTTTTCTTGTTTTTAATGATTTGAGGGGGTAATAGGGGATTTACTAAGGAAATTATTTAGTCACTATTATTGTTATTTGTTATTTTGCAAATGTAATCGATTATATACATTTGGAATGTTTATTTGTTTCCGAACATATATATATATATATATATTTGAGTTAAATTATTTGTTTCCTCTATGGTACATTAACGTTATTACTTTTATATATTTATTGTTTTCAAACACAAAGGAGAGGGAATTATTTCCTTAAAGTTTGTTCTAATTTATTAGAATATCTTGTGTATTCCACATTGCTGTAATTTCCTCGGTCACATTGTATTTGGAAACTATATACATTTTAAGATTTTCCACCCGATAAATTTTCCTTCGATTTAACATGCTTTACAACATTGTTTTCCTCTATGTTATACCACAACTTTTAGGCATTATTTTCATATTAGTTGAAAAAGAAACATATGTGGCATGATTAATGAGATTACTTACATGTTGCACATACTTAGGTTATTATGTTAATATGAGTGCATTTTAATATTTGTTGTTAATTATAGAACCAAATACCAATTAATATGTTATATTCACTTTAAGCCCATTTATGTTATTTCTACCATTGAGTTATTCATGTTTCATGAATTACATTATACTTTATGGTATAGCTTTATCCTTGTTTGATCAAATCTAAGGAACCAAGCTTACTATCCCCCCAACCATGAAATTGGATTTCTGGAGTCAGAAACCTAGGTTTCAATATGTTACAAGTTGTTTCATCAACATAATGACCATTTGAATTGCAAATTTCATTAATGATATGAAACATTTCCTTTTCTAAGACAAACGACAAAGATTTCTTATGAGGAATACTTTTTTAATCTTGACAACATGATACCCATTCCTTTGTATTCTATTCCACCCAGACCATCTTAGTTTTAGTAGTTTTTCCACAGTCATCAAGACCAAAAATACTACACGTATGACATTTTTTTAATTTCCCTTCATACTACAAGTAAATGATATGTAAAATTCTATTTTCACTTACCAAATCCTGTTAGTGAGGAAAAACTAAATGTGCATCCATTAAGTATTACTCCATCAAAACTCAAGACTGTGGAACTCATGAGTAAATATGTTAGTTTTTGGAGGAATTTGTAGAGAAGAGCCAATCCCTGTGATCATTCATTCTCCGTAGTTCAAGTGGAATCTCATGTATCTTGTTGGTATGTTAGAAATCTTAAATCCAGTCATCACCTAGTTTACATTTCATCAAAACAAGTGGCTTCCCCTTCACAAAGGAAATATCACAATATATAACAGACTTTAGATCTGTATGATGTATGAATCTTATAAAAAAGAAGCCTCTTTTATTTCTCATGATTCCAATTCTATCTTTGTTGATCTTGATCCAAGATGAGTACCTTTTGAGTATTGGAATGCAAACCTGGTAGATATATTGCTTCTATAACTATTTATTTAACATGAGTTAAGTCCAATGTGGTGTAGCTAGTATATAAAGGAAATATAGTTTTGTGTCTTGTGCAAATGAAAGATCCTTTAGTCCCATACTACTCACTTCTAGAATTTATTTTGTCTTTGTATGTAGGATCACATGTTATACTAGTATTCAAAGGGATCTAAGGGAGAGTATACTATTCTCCCTGGGGGGGTTGGTGACCATAATACACATGTACGCATGCATGCCATGTCATGCCTCGGTTGGGCTGGCTTGGCTGGGCCAAAATAGGCTTAGGATTGTCGCTTGTAGATTGTGACTTTTGGGTTGTGGGTTGTAGGTTATGAGAATTTTCTTTTGTCTTCCTTCTTTTTTTCACAAGGATACAACTACATAATTAACTATTAATGTATTTAACTTTCTCTTTTTGAAAAGTATCTATTAATCTTAACACTTTGTGGTTTTCCATTATGTGTACAAGAGTGATCATGTGATTGTGTCTTACTGGGAATAGGATGTGGGAGAACGAAAGTGATATATATGAGTCTCTAGTAACTTAGGTAAATCACATCTTTGAAACAACATCCTTTATTTGTTTATGCATGTTTTCCAATCCTATTTTATTCTCCTTTTCCATTGTCGTCACTCCCGAATTACTTCTGGATATGGTGAGTCCATCCTTTCTCTCTCAGAGATGTGGTTTTTCTAGATTGATGTACCTATGATTACTTGGCTACACTGGTAGTGCATACTAATCATTGTTAAGAGTGAGTGAGATGAAAACTTGGTTTAGTTAGTAACCAGGTTGACTAGAAGAGTGACAATCATCTTTGAGGATTGTGAGCTTCTAATTTCTTTGAGTATCATGATCATTTTTCAATGAATGATTTGGTCTGATATTTTAACTTAGCATCATTTCTCTCTCATGCTCTATTTATTTTGCATCTTTCTTATCTAGATCTGGCCTGAACACATTAATTATTTTCAACTATAACAACTGCATGTAATGACATGTTTTTTGAGCAATAGTCTTGAAGAAATCATTTTTTGTCATTAGTTAACAATGGTTGACCATGTATTTGGCAACACAATTGACTCATCTAGTATGCCTAAAAAATTTTACTCATCCCGAATTTGCCTGTTGGCAAAGTAGGATGCAAATTAGTTGAATATGATGGGTACACCAACTCTTAGAAGAGTATGAACCCAAATGTATGTTACTATCTTTGACAATGTTAAATTAATTGTAACACGGAAGAAGGGTGATAAGATGTGTCGAGGGTTAATCCTATATGCTTTAAATAACAAATTGTGTGATTTGTATTCTATGCTACTTGTTATTACTCACAAGTTTTTGTTAGGGGCATTAGAAAAGAGATAATTAGGATACTAAAAAGTTTTGTGTATTAAAATTACTAAAGTTTCAAAGGATTAAGGGAAAATCTGTCTCTGACCAAACCCATGACTTTCAACTCTTGTATCATGTGCACTCAGATACAAGTATGGAATTGCCTAAGAAATTTGTTGTTATATCCATCACAGAGAGATTCCTTAAATCTTAGGAGTAGTTTGGCATGACTCTTAAGAATCACAAAGTAGGTGTGTTAATGGATGATTTCATGAGTGACATTATCATACATGAAAACATTTGAAAGAGAAGAATGTCAAGTTACCTACTGATGTAAACCCTAGTGCTAATTTCAATGTTATTGAGAATAATCATAATATATTAAATAATATACATAAACCTAAAGTTAAGATTTAAATGAAACTGAAGAACAAAGATTGTTGGACATGTGTAAGAGTTGGCCACTAGAACAAGGACTATCCTTCAAAGAAGGAGTTGGTATGTATGCCTAGAGAGCGAATTGTATGATGATTGCATTGAGTCATTAGATGTCTGAACTGATAATGATAAAGGTAATTCCATCTATTATGTTTGTCTCAATCATTAGGTGATGACACATGCATAATAGATGTCTAAGAATAATGTATCTTGATGACATATATCTTTAGGTGAGGACCTGAACAATGAGATCACATGTATGATAAGAGTACATACATTCTTGTTATATCCCTAGTCTGATATTATTGTGGAAGAAAAATAGATAGTAGGAACACATAAGAAGAGAGTGTGTGTTGGTTGATGATAGAATCTCATTATTCATGATATATGATATCAAACCAAGCACATAGGTACATGTAAGATAATAGTGTATCAGAATGACCTACCTTGAAAGTGATATATGGAAACTATTGTATGGTAGTCAAAATCAACTCTCATAGTGATAGTGGTGATTGAGGATTTTAGACCTAAAATCACTATATTTATAACATGTTGTTTGTTGGACTTTGACATCATCCAACATGACTTTGAATAAGGATTACCATAAAGGTGGTGCTTGGGTACACTATGACACATGGGGATAGTGTGTGAGTGATGTAGATGGGATTAGTCCCTCCTATAGGAGATCGATATGTAGGCCACTTGATAAGTGAGACTAAGAAATGTATGGCCATATTGATGTGGTTAATTATGTGATATGTGAACTCACATTCATCTTAGGAAGTCTTCTCTAGTTCAAGGAACTTGGACTGAATGTTGAAGAGGATGTTGATTCCATGCCTCAAGTTTAATTCAGACATCCAAGACAAATGAACTATACATTCACTACAACACTAATAATGGATTGTAGGTTGAAGTTGTTCTCCAACTATCCAAATTACTTGGGCACCAATGATGTGTTTCTAGATACTACTCATTGCTTGTGATGTCATAAATGTTTTATGGTCACTCGTTGCCAACATAAATTGGGACCTAAAAGGTCATGCACATATGATGCACTTGGCATAGGAATATATTCATGAGTGAGGTTTAACATGATTACCAAAGTGTTTATGTATTCAATTTAAACAACTATGGTTTAAAATCGATTGATGGGACATTGAACAAAACAATTCAAGTGTTGGACCAACCAATTCAAGTGTTAGGTCAATACAAATAACAATTGGTTGAATATTTCGTTGAGCTGGACATGTGAAACGACCATTTCACATATGAAATGATAATTTCAAAAGTCAAACAATAGTTTCATGATATGAAACAACCGTTTCATGTTGTGAAATGACCAACTCATCATGTGAGATGACTGATTTGTTATTTCAAACATCCAATTCAATGATCAATCCGATTGGACCAAGGATTAATGTTGATGTCATGATTGTGCATTAATAGAATATTAAAAGCAAAAATATTTGAAATATTAAACTTGATGAACCTTGTGATTTATTGTTTGAACCGACTGGTTCACCCATGAACTGAATAGTTGGTGAATGAACCAACTGGTTCATCATTCACATGTTCTAGAAAATTCATGAAAAGCCATCTCTTAGACTCCCAGATGGATTGGGAACCCTGACCGTGGCCCTCCAATAAATAGAGGGGTAATGGGGGATTCCCAAACACATCACTAAGATCTGACAATTATTTTTCTCTCCAATTGTAGTAAGCAAGAGAGCCCGATCAAGTCCTACCCTCCAAAGGGAAGGACAACAAGGGAGACAATTAGGACAGCGAATCAGTGCTAACACATTGACGTTCAAAGGGACAACTCCTTCTTGTTAACTGTGGTAGATCAAGGTGGATTTCCCGGTGGTCCATGTGGACTACTCTAGAGGCGAGGAGGATTTTTCCTATCTCTAGGAGGACATTATCAACCATCTTCGGTGGTTCAGACCAGGAGGCAGACGATGACAGACGTCAAGGTGCTACTCGATATAGTATCATGCTACTTCAAGCATTGTCACTAGACTTGCTCCTAGACTAGGTGTATGTCTTGCAAACTTTTTTCCTAAATAAATCATTGTTGACAAGATCTTACTAATTAGGGAATCAGGCATTAAAATTTTTGTTTCCTCTTCCTTATATGTGGCCCTAATTTACTTCCAATCGTATCAGAGCCACATCAGTTTACAGTGTATTTGAATTTTATCAATATGATCATATTTTAGTTTAATTGTTTACATATTGCATATGGTGTGAAAATTTAAAATGATTAATAAACATATCTGATTAAATACCACATACAACTCCACAAATCTCTCTCTATATATATACATATATACATATATATATATATATATAATATAATATATATGCAATTTATAAATGTTGCTTTAAAATTGTTTTGTTGGTTATTGGTAGAATGGTTATGGCTATACCCCTAGACCTTATGTGCATGTTTGATGGTTGTTGTTCCCTTTTATATCTCATTTTTCATACCAATCCCTCTCTTATATGTGAAAGTATTAATTCTTTCTTTCCTATAATTCCCTCGAATATAACTTGAGGTTTCACAATTACAATATAATATTAGGATATATTTTAATTCTATTTATGACAAAGAAGGTGTTCTATATTGAGTAAACTGACTGACTCATTAGGCAAACTGACTGATTCAGGAGCCGAACAGATCGACTGGAGGAGCGAAGAGGTGACATTAGGAGAAGCCAACTGATCTGTTGGTTTCCCAACTGTGTGAATGGAGGAGTCTAGAGGTTGCAAGGACTAGAGGCTAGACGTCTGGTTTGAGCAACCAACCGACCGACCAGGAGGTCAGCCAACCAATTCATGGGTTGCACTGATCATCCCATACTGCTTCAACGTAGATCATTATCAATAATAGGTTTCTAAATATGATTTGGACCTTAGGTGGTAGTAATTCCTTGTGGCTTTGAGGAATTATATTAGGATGTCCATAACCATTGCTTGTGTTTGTTATTGCATGTTTTGTTGTGGTTATATCATGTATGTGATACATACTATAAATTTGTGGTGATTGGATATGTATATGTATTTATATGGAATCCATCAATATAAAATTAAGTCTTAGATGTTTTACATAAGCAACACACATGAAAAACTTGATCAACTAAGCGTAGGTTACAACAAAGGGTGGTGCACTATCCATCTGATGAAAGTGTGATGGTAGATATATAGATCTGCCAAAGTAGGGTATGTATTCTATTGTGTTGGCTTTTGCGTCAGGCATAACTAGGTGATATTAATGAGATTAAGTACATAGAAGCATACATATGGATTGTGACAAAGAGTTATGTACATCATCTATCCAAGAGTTGCATGATATGCAATTGACAAACATTGTCTACTTAAATAGTCAATTTGTGGGGCATCAACAACAAATGACCTATGATTTGATAAAATATGGGTCTTAGATCACTATAAGGTTGTACGTTGCAATCTTCAGAATTGATACATGAGGGTTATCAGTTTGAGAAAATAGTGGGAGCATAATTAATTAAAACCCTAATTAACATCGTGAAGCTTATCAAATCAAATTTACCTAAAACATTTTGAGATATTGCACATTTATTTTATAGAAACAAATGTCAAACAAATCATCACAGTGATCAATTATTAAGAAGAACCAACTGAATGTGACAAACATCCATGATTGGTTCTAGTCTTTGAGAAGAGTTCTCAATGATGAGTAAGCTCTATGTCTTAGATATTCCACTTCCAGAGGAACCTACTCCTATTGTTCCTAGGACTGAGGTGGATGCTTATTGGAAGCATGTCAATGATGCTGAAGACATTAAACACCTTATGCTAAGTTGTATTAACTATGAATTTCATGAGCAAAATGAAGATATGGTGATTCTTGAGATTGCCACAAATCTTAAGAATAAGAACCAAAATCATGCAAAGCAAGAAAGGTACAATATCTCAAAGGTGCTCTTTGAGTGCAAGCTAATGGAAGGAGATCAAGTAGAGGCACATGTGTTCAATATGATTGGGAATGCAAAACATCTATGTAGACCAAGATTTCCATTGATCCAAGAGCTGACCAAAAATAAGATTCTACAATCATTTCCTGAATCATATATCTTGTTTATCTAGCGTTACTACTTGAGTAACTTGGCTAAACTCTTATCAAATTACTTGGCATGTTGATAAATGCCAAAGCAAGAATGAAGATGGATATACCTATAATGATGGTCAATAGAGTAAAGTCTAAGGACAAAGGCAAATCCAATAAGAGTTCTAAGGCTTAGCTAAACTCCAAGTCTTCTGCACTTAAGAAAAAGAAAAGGATAAATGCAAAAGGAATTTGTCCTTCACACTCGAAGGAATTTTGGAAGAAGTAGGGGATAAAGATCACCACTTCAGGGCCCAAGAAGAAGTAAGCTAGTAATGTGCAGAGCAAGAGTTTCTATCACTACAATTGTAATAAGTCACTCAAATTGTCATATAATAGAATTAATGATGGGCTGCACCTCAAACATAATGATAGTCTATCATGACAGTGTATCAGAAAGAAGGAATCATACATTGTTAGACATGGTGTTATTATCAATATATTTAGATAATCTTATAATTTCCTTTTAGAACATGCTTTACATTAAATAATGTGTCATCTAAATTTGTTCAAAAGATACCCTATGTGATATGGAATGAGAAGTATGGAAATATGTCTTTTGTAAGGATTAGGAAAGAAAGCTTATATAAGAAAATAGTTTCTTGCAAAGCTTTGTCCACAAATCACATAAATATTATTTTGTTAAATACTACTTTATATTCCAATTCAACAACAAAAGTGTTTTTTTGTTAGGATAGCTAAATTCCTAAACGAATTTAATTCCAAAGGAATCAGTGGAAGAAAAGTAGAACTAAAAAAGTTTGAGACCAACAAGAAAACATTGAGCCTAAAGAGGTACATAGGAACTTGGAGAATCACAAGATGTTGTGGAAACTCAATTTCCTTATGTAACACACAAAACTCATAGATCTAGATACAACACACCTTGAGTCTAATAGATTATAATATCTTATGGATAAAGAAGGTGGTAAGTTGATCATACATGATGAGTCAACTAACCTACCTAGATGATATTGAGGGACCAAATTTCGAGAGATGACTTGAGGCCAGGAGATCCAAGATGGACTCCCAGCACACCAAAAAGGTTAAACCCTGTTAGATCCACTTGAAGGGGTAAAATCCATAAGGTGTATATGGGTCTTCAAGAAGAAGACCAACATGGAAGGGTTGATTTGGTGTAAAGAGTTTGAAACAAGTTCAAGGTGTTGAACATGATTAAGTCTTTACACCATTTGACATGCTTAAATCCATTATGATAATTCTTGCCATTGCATCTTGTTAAGACTATTAAATTTGGCATACGGATGTTAAAACCACATTCCTTAACTGGAATAAATATAAGGATGTGTATGAAACACAACTTAAAGGTTTTATGAATCCAATGATACAAACATAGTATGTAAGCTACAAAGGTCAATCTATGGATTGAAGCAAGCATAGCAGAGCTGGAATCCTCGATTTGATAAGATAGTCAAAAAGTTTCACTTTAGTTGAAATGAAGATGCAAGAATTTAGTGGGAGCATATTTATATTCCACATAGTGATGGGGAATAACATCCTTATACTGTAAATGATGAAATCTATCAAGGAACGTACCTTATATATTAAGGGTTAGGATGAAGCATCATATGTGATAGTAATTGAGATCTATGGAGATAGATCTGGAAAGCTTCTTGAACTAAGAAAGAGAATATACATTGGCAAAATGTTGAAGAGGTTTAGCATACATGACACTGTGAGAGAAAACTTATCCATGTTCCATGGAGTTAGTCTCTCAAGAGCATAGTATCCAAGTTCTTGTGAAGAATGAGGAAAAAAATCAGTAACATGCCATATGAATTCACAATTTGATCTATGATGTATGTAATGTTATGTACTCATCTTGTTATCTCATATGTATTGGACATGATGAGGATGTGTACTCATCTAGTTATCTTGTATGTTTCGGGCATGACGAATGCATATTTGTTAGACCATAGTGAGAGTCACTCGACTTCCATAAAAGAATATCCTTAAGTATTTGACAAGAACTAAAAGGATTGGTTCCATGGTTATGGTTATATGGAAGGGTTTGGTGTAAAGGGTTAAACCGATGCAATCTTCCAAAATGACAAATAAAATTAGTGATTGCAATCTAAACTTCTGTTTGACCTTAAGTAGAACTACAGACCTGGAGAAGTTTCAAGCAAGAGACAATTGTTTAGCTCTACAATAGAAGTTGAGTACCTTGTTTTTCTGAGAACAACAAATGATACTATATGGATCAAGAAGTTCATATAGATGAACTTATGGGAGGTTCCAACCATTGATGACATAGAAGAAATATTGTGACATAATGGATCTACTGGATATGCAAGGAATCTCATATCATACTATGACACGTCCATTTCATACAAAATGTCATACAATGAGGAGATGTGAAAACTTACAAAATACCAAATTGATGCAAACATTGCAAAACCTGCTATAAAAGCATGTGTAGATGAAACGTGATGGACATGTTAAGATCACGAGGAATAATATTCATGGGTTATTGTATCAAAGTCAAAGTAGGAGTTTGTTGGTATGTATGCCCGGAGAGTGAATCAATGATGATTGCAATGAGGCATTTGATACCTAATTTGATAATAATAAAGGTAATTTTATCCATGTTTGTATCAATCATGAGATTTTTCCTTGTCATTGAGGCATTAGATACCTAATTTGATAATAATATCAGGTAATTTTCTTTTGTCACTAGGACAAATTTAATAGACAAAAATAGATTATACTTTGATCTCTCTACAAGCCAAAAATGCACTAATTAAGAACCTAAATTGAAAAAAGGATAGAAGTTACAAAACAATAATAAATAAATAATTAAAGGCATATCATGACTAATAAAGGTATATAGATAAAATACATAGTAATATTACACTGAGGCTATCAGGTACTTGTCCTTGTCATTGAGGCATTAGATACTTGATTTGATAATAATATCAGGTAATTTTCTTTAGTCACCATGACAAATTTAATAGATAAAAATAAATTATGCTTTGCTCTCCCTACAAGCCCAAAGTGCACTAATTAAGAAAATAAATTGAAAAAAGGACAGAAGTTACAAAAGACTACGAAATAAATAATAAAGGTATATCATGGCTAATAAAGGTATAAAGATATAATACATATTAATATTACACAAATTTGGGTGTTATCAACTACCCAAAGCTTACTACTTGTTTGTCCTCAAACAAGACTCAAACTCAAAGATTCTAAAATAAATCCAAATTGAGTCAGGCAATAAAAACTAAGATTAAGAAAATAGTTTCCAATCACAAGTTGTCCATGGCATGTTACTTCAAAATGAACCTCCACCATACTAAAAAATGCTACTAATTTAAGATCAGAGAACTACAAGACATTTTTAAGTGATTTCACTATAATCCAACAAGATTTGTAGGGATGACAACCATATATGAAATAATGTACAATCACTTAGAAAATCAAGAAAATGACAAAATGTGAGAAGTGAGTTAATTTTGTAAACCAATAAAGTACATGATATCTCCCACTTATTCATTTATTAATTCAAAATTTAAATTAAAAAGACTCTACTGAATTTTGAGGTTCCCGATCTACGATAGGCTGACCCATGTAACAAACAATGGTCTCTGCAGTCCAAATCAGTTGACTCAAAGCAATGACATGATCTCCTCATACCATGCTTGAACCAACTCTGCTACTGAGAAAATCCCATTAGTCTCTTAAGGGTTCCTAAAACGCCTCTCTAATGAGTTTTAGATGATAATACCAAACACGACATACCAACATTTGTGAGTGCAGTGATACACCCATTGGGCATCAACTTTAACTGTCCAAAAAAAATGGAAAATAAATCACTCATATTTATTTTTACTCTTAGGGTTGTAACAATGCATTGTAATTTATTGGACATGGGTGTTAGCTATATTTTATATTTTCTTCTCTTATAGAAAAAAATTAATTTTTTGGATTTTTGGGCTGCCAAGCCTATTTTTCTTATTTTTATTTTTTTAGATTCAATCTAATGTGGGAAAGCATGAAGACCATCATAGTAAACACTCCATCTTTATTAAACTCGAAACTCATCTTCGCTTGCTCAAAATTAAGTGAATATTTTTATATGGTACAAAAATCCTTATAATAATATCAAATTAGTGAAAACATTTCTTGGAGTTTTGATCTTACACTAGCTCCAACAATTGAGCACAAAAGTTAGGTTCATCATTCATAACATAAAATATGCAAACAAGAAATTTTAGACTATGGGTACCAACGCGTAATCTTATAATTTATTACCAAAATTGTAAAAAGGTATCAACGAGATGAATGAAGCTGAAGGTCAAGCAAATATAATGACTATGAGGTGATTTAACACAAGTTAAGCATTAAACCTATCACTCATACCAACATAGCCACAATTTTAAAATTTTAAAATTTCAAACAAATTCCTAAAAATGTAAGATAGCAAATATGGAGAATGAAATGAAAAACAAAGATAGAAGAGATAGAAGGGCATTACCGCCCTACACTGCCAAGATTAAAATTTTGCTCATCCTCGAGAAAAAACAAAGTGAGGATATCAGGTATGACACATTTTGCAGTCATCTATCCCCCAAAAGAAAGGGGGTCTCCCAACAATAGCAAAACTTGAATTCAAAATCCTATGTTTTGTGAATGCGTAGTTTTTAAAGTAGTGCGGGTTGAGCATAGGGACAAGGAGAACAATGGAGTAAGAATGGGAGATTTTGGCTTAGTTTAGGCAAATTGAATTAGTGAATTTTGATGTCCCGGTCAAGGAACAAGTAAATATAATTAAGCAATAAATCTAAGCTACGAAAGATCAAAGAAGAAATAAAGAAAGCTATGAAACGATAAATGGGGAAACTTACATTAGTCTTCACCAATCAATCCAGCCACAACCGTGTAAAATATTTGATCCTAAATTATATATTTTTTGCTCATTTTGCAAACAGACATAAAAGATATGTGTTCCTTCCTTCTTTTGAAATCCCGACAGATTTCTATCTAAGGGGGTTCTCTCTCTCGAGGTTATAATCGAAAGATACAAAAAAACTGTATGACTATTGTTATAACAACTCCTCACTCTCATGACTCATTACGATCAGATACTCCAGATCTCGTTGAAATGATTCTCTCAAACAATGTTCATTTCAAACGTCGGAAATAGATAGCTAATCATCAATCGACGCAATAAAATGCGAGTATAATAACAAAATTTTAAGAATATATTTCATAAAATAGAAAGGTGAACAACTACATAGTTGGGAGGACGTGACGGCTACTCCCAATCCAAGTTATGGAGTCTAGCCTATCATGACACAAGAAGAAAATATGTTACAACTTGGACCAATCATTGTAAGAAAAGAAAAGAAAAAATGGTCGATGGTTGCCAAGTCTATAAAGCGATGGTATGGACTTGGACTTGGACTTGAACTCAATTGTAGCTTTTTGGCTCTTTGTCTCCAAAATCTGGGATCCTTTTGTTGGGTGGCAGATGCTCGGTATATATAGAAAATGATCAGGAACGTCGACAAGTGGTTGTCGGCCGTTACTGTCGACTGGTGGCTGGATGGGTCGATGCATTTAGTAAGTCGATGTGCCTTTCTATCTAGGAGGATGACTGTAGCTATTTCTTTGCATTGATGGGATTTGGAATGTCGACATACATGTGCATGGAATTTGGTCAATGGTCTGGCTGTGTTGTCGATGTGCATATATATGGATCACACGTATTGGTGGCTGCAGGCATCATGTTAAAGTAGATCGACATGCCTATAGTGGAAGGGGGTCGACAGCCCATTTGTTATTGTAGATGTCGATGGCATTATCGAGACTTTGGCATTGACTTGATGTTAATTTTATTGTCTTGGCCGTTGGTTATATTTCTTGGATGATGCCTTGCCTCCTCGATAGATTATTCATTAATTGCTTCCATTCTGATCGACCGTTGTGGAGTTTGCTTCATGGGCTGATTAAAAAAAGGATCGACATGTTTGTATTTAGCAAACAAGTCAACATCATTATAATCAAGATAAGTCGACAACCACAAATAGGATGATTGCTCGATAGCACGTCACATTGCTTTGCCAACGATTTGAATTGGCAAATTGCTGATGTGACTTTTCCATGCATTAAAGGTCACGAGCTGCTATGTGGTTGATGGGCTTGTATTAATAAAACATGTGGACATGTTTATATTAATGAAGGAGCTAGAAAACTGTGTATAGAGTGCGGCCTTCCAATTAATTTGCATTGTTGCCGTGTGGAGAGCTCAACATGTCTTATTTACATGCCCGGATGGCATCAACACTACATTGTGTCGATAGCATTTAATCCATTGTCTTGGGCATAAAAGAAGGGAATTCTTCTTTAACGGATTGTTTCCATGCAAATCAAGAGTCACGAAGTAATTACTTTTCTTTACAGATGGTCAAAGAAATAACTTAATGGCTTCGAATATTGTAGTTTCCAAATTAGTATTGTGATGACATTGTTGTTTCTATCTTTCATTAATTTATTCGCCCAAATAATATAAAACTTTAGGCTTATTTTCTTTAATCACCATGATCAATTTCATAGGACACAAATAATTTGTGTTTTGCTCTACCTGCAAGTCAAAATTTCACTAATTAAGAACCTAAGTTACAAAAAGGATAGAAGTTACAAAAAAGTAAGAACAAAAAAATTATAGGCATATCATGGTTAATAAAGGTATAAAATCTAAGGTAAAATACATAGTAATTTTACACAAATATGTGTATTATCAACTACCCCAAGCTTACAACTTGGTTATCCTCAAGAAAGACTCAAACTCAAAGATTCTAAATTAAATCTAAATTGAGCTAGGCAATAGAAACTAAGATTAGGAAAAATAGTTTTGAATCACAAGTTGTCTATGACATGATAGTTTAGAATGAACCTCGACCATACAAACCAACCTACTAATGTAAGATCGGAGAACTACCAGACATTCTTAAGTGATTTCACTACAATCTAACAAGATTCATAGGGATGAAAATCATATATATGAATTAATGTTCAGCCACTTAGGAAATCAAGAAAACAAAAAAAATGCGAGAAGTGAGTTGTCATCATGATTTTATGTAAACTAATCAAGTACAAAACATCTCCCACTTATTCATTTCCAAATTCATAATTGAAATTGAAAAGACTCCACTGACTTTTGAGGTTCCCGATATGGGTCAGGTTGATCCACATAATGAACAACAGTTCATACAGTCCAAAGCAGTTGACTCAACGTAGTGAGATGCTCTCATGTACCATGCTCGAACCAACCCTGCTACTGAGAAGATCCTATTGTTCTCCTAAGGGTTCCAATAAAGACCCTCTAATGAGTTTTAGTTGATACTATCATGCACAGAAGACCCGCATTTGTGAGCGTATTCATACACCCATTAGGCATCAACTTTAACTCTCCTAAAAAAAAGAAAATAAATCAATCATATTTTTTCACTGTCCGTCTTTTCATACTGTATTCTAATTTATTGGACATGGGTGCTAGCTATTTTTCAGATTTTCTTCTTTCACAGGAAGAAATTATATTTGGGATTTTTGTACTACCAAGCCTCTTTTGCTTATTTTTATTTTTTTTAGACTCAATTTAATGTGGGAAAGCATGAAGACCATCATAGTAAACACTCTATCTTTATTAAACTTAAAACTCATCATCACTTGCTCCAACTTTAGTGAAGCTTTTTATATGGTACAAAAAATCCTTAGAATAATGTCAAATTGGTGAAAACATTACTTGGAGTTTTGATCTTACACTAGATCCAACAATCGAACACAAATGTTAGGTTCGTCATTCATAACTTAAAATAGGAAAATAAGAAATTTTAGACTATGGGTAGTAATGCATAATCTTAGATTTATTGCAAAAAGTGTAAAAAGGAATTAATAAGATGAATGAAGTTGAAGGTCAAGTGAATATAATGGCTATGGGGTGATTTAAAACAAGATGAGCATTGAACCTATCATTCATACCAACATAGACACAATTACAAAAATTTAAAAATTTCCAACAAAGTCCTAAAACTATAAAATAGCAAATATGGAGAAATGAAATGAAAAATAAAGATATAAGAGATAAAAGGGCATTACCACCCTACCACCCCAAGCTTAAAATTTTACTCATCCTTGATCAAATACAAACTTAGGATAGTAGGGCTAACATATTTTGCAGTTATCTATCCCCCAAAAGAAAGGGGGTCTCCCAATGATAGTGAAGCTTGGATCCCAAATCTTGAGCTTTGTGTGAAAGATCACATGTATCTTGCAAAATTGATCCTCGTGTATGAGTAGATTGTAAAGAGTAGTGGATATTTCCAAGTATGAAATAGGAGAATAAAATTGAAGGACTTGGTGATCAAGAAATGAATGTCTTAGCATAACATCCTCAAAATATCCTTCAAAGAAAGGATATACTTAGTCAGTCCCTTGGATGTTGACACATGAAATAATGGAGGTAAGAGGTTTCCAGTCTATAAAATAATAATGTTCTGAGACCAAAAAAAAGAAAATAATAATGTTCTTCACTCTCCTTCTCAAAGCCTAAGATTGGATCATATTCTGTAAACCCAAGTTGAATTTAGGACATCCAAACATATTTTATAGGAGACACAATCTTTTGTGAATCAAGTTGTGAATCCTTCGCTCTAAGCTTTTCATTGATCAAGGAAGGTAGGATGTCGTCATTAGTTGCAATTGTGATCTCAAAGTCTGTCAAAATTTCATACCCCATATCGTCATCACCCTTTAAGGGTGGTGAAGTGATTGTATAAAATGGATGGTCATCATCATCGTCCCATGTGTAGAAAAAATCATCATCATCATCATCAGATAAATTGTTCCAGCCCAATGTAGATGGAGCATTAGTAGCAAAATGACAATCCTCAACATGTGGAATGTTGTTCTGATTTGGGATAGAGAACAAAGTGGACCAATCAAGTGAATCATCAAACTGATCTGTAGGGTGATACATCGCTTCTTAGTCATCCATGGGTATGTGATAATTTCCATCATCAACTTCCATGTAAGGATATTGTAAATCTTTTTCTTATGGTTGCGTTGTATCAAACGGATGGAATAACAAACTATCTTGGATAGGGTAATCTTCACTACAAAATCTGGATGAGTCCAAGGAAGAATGCGAGTGGTATGGAAAAATGAATTTCTTATTGAGACAAGTATATAGAACATTTTGGTTGAAGTCGTCATAATTGTGAATTGAGTGTGAATCTGATTGATACACTGAGGGTGTATTAGCAAAGTTTTGTTTGGTAGCACAAATGAGGTTTCTATTGTTGGCAGTAATATCTATCAATTTTTGGACCAAGTGGCTTCTCGTCTCAGATGTTGTTGGATGCAGATATACATGATTTTGAAAGGAGGATGACATGGTAACTTGAGTGTATCAATATCTTCTCTTGCCTTGATATTTTCTCTCATAATATCTTCGGTTGAAAGCCCAATTTGGGTTGTTGGAGCAATAGAGTCAAGAGTGGAGAATGACGAAGTAGGAAAATTTGTTGGGAGTTAATGTAAAGATGCCAACTAAAGTGGTTGATGTAAGGATATCAACGGAAGTGCACAATTCTCTACAATCTGCCAACACTCTGGAGTATGAAAAACATTAGGGTGCAAGTGACCAAGATGGTCTACCTTGTTGTGGCTAGATCTATGGCTGCAATCAATACAATGAAAAGAGAACGAGATTTTTTTTTCAAAGGTTAGAAAGATATACACAGAAAAATAGTAACTCCAGAAAAAAAACACGGAAGAAAGAAGATTACACTATTAGAATAGATCTCGGTAGGATTTTTTTAATAGAAACAAATAACAAGTCTAACGAGAGAAGAAAAAATATTATTTTTCTACCAAGTTTCGTATTTATTCATTTGTGGCTTTATCCATTCACTGGGTAACCATCTAGCGAATGTCTTCAGCTTGCCCTTTTGCTTCTCGAGTGTGTCCTTTCCATTGTTTTTAATATTTGATTTTTTATTTTTTGTTTTGATATTTTTTATAGCTTTATTCATTGGTATGACTTGTGACAATATATATTGGAGTGACATGTGACATATGAATTTATCATCCACGTAAATTTTTTAATGAATTTATTATCAAACTCTATCTATTAGCATGACTGCACAATTACTATTATAGCACTTATCTATTTGTTATTTTTTTAAATTGAGAACCTACCATGCTTATCTCTTTGCCTGAAATGTATCAACAAGTTCATCAATATGGTTATTTTTTAATCTGGTCTTAATTTTTTATCAATTGCTACTTGAACAAAAACGAACAAAGATAGTGAGAATTGATATTCTAACATGTTTTAATTGATTTCTTTTCCATTTTTTTATGAAAGAGACGTCAGATGGTGGTGCTATTGAAACAAGTTGATTGTTGAGCTTTTCTTCTACTTTTTGTCAACGGGTACTCGAACAAATTGATTCTATTATTTTTTTAAAAGTAGTTAGAAATGCTTTGACCACAACTATTCAAGTAGCTTGCTGCAGTTAATTTTTTATGTTCATTTTTTTACTAAAACAACGATAGTGGTTGGTGGTAGACGATGTTGTATGTCTTTTTTTATTTAAAGTGTGTTGAAGAGCTTACTTTAGTTGATTTTTAGACAACTATTTTTTTCACAAAATTGAGTGGTTAACGTCTAACATTTTCAAGTATAGTAATATCAGGATAAAAGATGTGGTGGTAAACCACCACAATTACTAGACAAGACGTGTTGACAACACATTATAACTCAAAGTAAGCAGTTGTTGGCGGAGCATTATGCTTTCAGTGATTTTTTTACATTTTTCGATGAAATTGATGACAATAAATATTTGAATTAATGACTTCATATTATGATTAGTTGCTATTTAAGAAATATATTAATGGAAACACACGTGCTTAGTACGTGCACTCTTCTAGTTTATATTAATGAAGGAGCTCGACAACTTTGTATATTGTGTGCAGCCTTCCAATTAATTTGCATTACTGCTGTGTAGAGAGCCCAACATCTCTTATTTACATGCCTCAATGGGATCCACACGACATTGTCTCGATAGAATTTAATCCATTGTCTTGTGCATAAAGGAAGGGAATATTGTGTCCATGCAAATCAAAAGTCACCAAGTAATCACTTTCCTTTACAGTTGGTCAAAGAAATAACTTGACGGCTTTGAATATTATATTTTCTAAACTAGTATTGTGATGACATTGTTGTTTCCATCCTTCCGTTAATTTATTGGCCCGGACAATATAAAATTATTGGCATATTTCCTTTATTCACCAGGACCAATTTAATGGACACATATAAATTGTGTTCTTCTCTTCCTACAAGACAAAAGTGCACAAAATAAGAACCTAAACTGGAAAAAGGATAGAATTTACAAAAGACTAAGAACTAAACAATTAAAGATGTATCATGGCTAATAAAAATATAAAATCTAAGATAAATACATAGTAATATTATAAAAATTTGAGTATTATCATCATGTCCTACCTGTCAAAGGGAGGGACATCAAGAGAGACAAATGTGAGAGTAAATCAATGCTAGCACGCTGACATTCAAATTACAATACCTTCTTGTTAGCTCTGAAGCTTAACATCGAGTTCTCGGTGGTCTGAATGGACTACTCTAAAGGCGAGGTGGTTTTTGCCTGTCGCTAGGAGGATGTCATCAACCAACATCCATGGTGCAAACTAGGCATTCAATGATGACAACCATCATGGTGCAACATGACATAGTAGCATGTTGCATCAAGGATTGTCGCTGGACTTGTTCAAGGACCAAGTATATGTATTACAACATTCTTTTCTAGATACATCATTATTGACGAGATCTTGCAGATTTGAGAATTCAAAATTAACATTTTTGTTTCCACCATCTTATCTATCACCCCGATTTCCTCACAGAAGATAGAGAATATATCTGGATCTACAACTGACGAGGTTATAGTCAACATGAGGACTACATCCTTAAACTTCAATGATGATTACATTTGTATGAAACTTGAAGTCCTTACAATTTTTAAATAGCTTTGTTGGATAAATGACACCAGAACTAATGCACATGTATGTGCTGACAAGTCCCTATTTGTGTCTTACCATGCATCAAGAGGTCAGTCTGTCACTTTGTATGATTCTAGATTTATACAAGTGAATGGTGAAAGATGGGTAGACTTGATGTTCCCTTTGGGGAAGGTTTTAACACTTCATAGAGTCTGACATGTTCCGTCCATTTTGTAGAATATACTTAGAGGCACAATTGTTGTAAGGGATAGTTTTAGAATAGACTACAAATGTAATAAAGGCATTATTAGATACCTTTATGATAAGGGTATTTTTAGATACCTTTATGATTCTTTACGTTCAGGCAAGGGTGTCTATGTATGGAGAACTTATTTAGGATTCTTGTTGTCTTGTTTCAAATTCAATTTTAAATTTGAATTATAGTAGTTATGTTTGCATTAATCATATATGTTCTGATGTATGTCATTGTTGTTTAGGACATGTTAATGTTTGCTCAATGAAATGAATGATGAATCTAGATTTAATTTCAAAGTCTGACATTATTAATAGTATATGTGGGATTTGTGTATAATATAAAATGCATAGAAATCCTTTTAATTTATGAATAATAATCTAAATTTTTTGATTTAGTAAAAACTAATATCAACAAATTTAATGGGTTTGCTACTAGGGATCAAAACATTATTTCATAACTTCTATTGATGATCGAAGTAGATATTGTTATGTCTATATACTTAAAGGTACATTGGAGAAATATAAAATATATAAGATAGAAGCTAAAATTCGAACTAGTAAAGTACTTAAACAATTAAGGTGTACAGAAATACGACATCAGATAGCCAGTGGAAACAAAAATTTATAGACATGTTTCCCACTAACCAGCAGATCGTGTCAATAACTATGCAATGGGAAGAATGGTTTCATGAAGATATATGTGGTCCTAGAATAAGTTCAGCGACAATCCTCATCGATTTAGATGCAAACTCAGTCATGAAAAGTGGCTGTGCAGCTGCTGGTTACACTCAAACTCATCTGACTGCTCCTCCACAGATAATAAACTCGGAGAACAACTACAGCGGCTCCTCAGATCTCATCACAGACTACGAGTTGACGTTACCCTCCTAGTAGTAACCAAATGAATCCTTCTGTAACATACTGAATCCTAAACATTTTGCCTTTTGGCACAATTTCCCATATTTTTCTTTCATTTCTATCCTCTTTGGCCTTTCTATTTAATTTGTGGAGAATATGATGATTTAGTGAACATTTGTTCACCTTTTATGCCAAGAAAGGGTTTTATGCACAAATATCTCAGTAAATATTTTTAGTAAGGGTCTAATATGCAAATTTACCAATTTTGTGACATACTTATAAAATATATTCATTCTAGATCCTTCCTTATCCTTATGTAGCAAGGAAAACAAAAAGAAATGAATAATGTTGCCTTAAACATATTAATGTGATATGGAACTAATTAATATGATCTATATTCGTAATATTGGATAATGGGATAAAATCTTTATAAGGGAAACTTAAAAGATAATTCGAAGCCCAAATTCATATTCCTATATTTAAAGTTTTCTTGAATGATAAGTTTCACAATTTTGAAAAATGAATAGTTATCTTTGCATTAATCAAAATTGGAAAATATGAGTTTTCTTCCAAATGAATAAATAAATTATTAAACAACTTCAAAAGTGGAAATAAACCTCAAGTTTGTAATCTACATCTCAAAATGAGTCTATGTGTGAATTTGCATCTAATTTGGTCAATGTTAAATATTTTATTTTATCAAGGAGAGAGAAAATGATTTAAAGACCTAAAATATTAAATATTTGTTGAAAAAAGGAATTAATGCCAAAATCGTGTTCTTCACATTTAGTATTGCTTATAGGCCAAGTTTTACATTTTTAGAAAGTTTCTAGATGCCTCTAATAAATTAAAAGAATAAAAAAGCTCTAAAATTTAAATGTATTAAATAAAATAATAAAGTCTTAAAAAAATAATGCCAAATTCGATCTCTACATGTTAAAATATATCTTTGGAGGAATTTTGACTCAATTTGGAAAATATTTGATGAGAAGATAAATTTAGGAGAGAGAAAGTGTGCAAAACCCTAAAATAATTAACTAAAATAATAAATTGCACCAACAAATGGAAAAA
This sequence comes from Alisma plantago-aquatica, assembly GCA_963693085.1. NCBI lineage: Eukaryota > Viridiplantae > Streptophyta > Magnoliopsida > Alismatales > Alismataceae > Alisma > Alisma plantago-aquatica. The sequence goes on from OY856415.1 coordinate 152,692,855, forward strand.
ATGGCAATTTGTATCCAACATACTTAATATGACTTATAGAATAAGTTTTATTATTTTTGGAGAATCCTAGAATCATTAATGCATGAGGAAAGAGAAAATAAAATTTTCTTAAATAAAACAGTAAAAGTCTTCAAAAGGAAAATATAATTACATATTCGAGTTCCTCATGTACAAAATAGGTTGTGTATCAATAGAACAAAATCTGAATTTCTCACTCCTCAGTTGATCGTGTCACACAATTCTTTCACCTATGAGTTGCATTTAAGATTCCGCATCGAATCATATATTATTTGGGTTGTTTGGTCAAGATTTATGGAAGCGCCCTACTGGGCCGTCATTGCCTTCGTACCCCTTCCCTTCTTTGGACCTATACATGACCTTATATATATGTAATCACCTCTAAAGCTCTGGCTACTGCCACTCTACTGTTTTCCTATTCCAATTTCCCCTTTTGTCGCATTTTGGTCCGCCGCTGAGTCACTCTTCCTCACTGCATTGCAGCACCTTCTCATCCCTCCACGACACATCTCTGGAACAATTCTTGGCTTTGATAGGTCTGATTCTTTCCCTTCTTGCCTTCCTTTCTTTCAGTCTTGAGTTTGGCGTTGAAATGATATTTTGTCTAAATCCTTGCAAGTTGCTACTTGCGAGCCCTGTTTCCATGGTGTGTGAGGGTGGGAGGAAGAAAATCCCCGTGGTTTGATTGTTTTGTCCTTCTCACGTTCCTTCTCCTTGCTTTTCAATCAGGGGCATATTGGTCTTTTGATATTGTTCTCATTTTCTTTAACTTGAGGTTGTGTGGACACTGATTGCTACCACAGTGGCTTACCATTGGTCCATCTCATATGGGCCCACCTACTCTCCCCCTCTCTTTCTCACTTTTCCTTTATTTTGAACTTAATTGCCTACGTGGTACCTTCTGATTGGTTAGAGTTCAATCATTCATATCTTTTTAATCTTTTGTCCAAAATTAAAAATAAAATATGTTCTGAACTCAGAAAAATGTGTTCTTTCTAACAAAAATATTTCTAAAGATTGATTTCGAGTGTAGTCACAAATTATTTTCTAGAATATGAAATAATTAGTTAAAAATCACCAAAATGCATCTAAACGTCTATATCTTCAAAATAAATAAATTATATGTTATTTTGATTAAGAAATCCTAATTAAGACAATGGTGATGATTTCAAGTTCTAAATCAATGGTTTGTGTAAACAATTGGTATCTTTGAGGTTTTAGGCCTTTAATGAATGTATATAATGCTCATACATGAACATGGTTATGATATTAGGACAAGTGGACCCTGATCTCATTTAAAGGTTTTGAAAATTGGTTTCTATGACTCTAAGGAAAACACCTTAGTTGGCATATTTTTGTCTTAACCTAATATTCCCTAATGAGGCTAAATTGAACCTAACTATTTTTTTGAAACCATAATTTATTGTGTCTCAAGTTAGATCATAGTCTCTTATTATTTGGGTTTTAAACCCTACTACCATGCTTATTTATTTATATGATTATTCTTTCCATACTACTATTTCTAGCATATAGATTTATGTTCTATTTAATTTAAAGTAGTTGTACTTATGTACAACCACCCACAAAGGGCATCTATTTATTCGCCCTGGGGAATGTTTTAGTCTCCCCATTTTATTGTAGCTGACTGAGAATGTCTTATTATCCCCTCAACTAAGGTCAGAGGTCCAGTAGGTGCCTCAACCCTACTTAGTTAGGTAGACATAATTATCTTACATGCAAAACCCTTTTAATATAATTGTTAATGGCAAGTTTCTTTTGATATGGCCTCATACTCTTGTTATCATCATCTTATGATGAACCATAGCCCATTTTTATTAGTTTTCTTTTCTTGTTACTGTAGACTAGTTTTGTGAAACATACTTGTTTTTCCTTTCCCTTTTGCTGGGTGCCTTCCCAACCACCCTGGTGTTGAGCAAGGTGATGGATAAGACAAGAAGAACTTGGCTTTTGTCTTGGACTTGGTTGATGGAGATGTTGCTTTAGAGATAAGATTTTAGTAGTCTAGACCTCCCTCTATCTAGATCCTATTTGTATATCTTGATGTAAACCCTAATGAGAGAATTTGATGTATTTTTGTAAACATTTATATGAAAATTAATTATAGTCAGAAACTTTTATTCCGCTGCTTTCCAATGGTGTTTTGTTTACCAAATTCTATAGAGAGGTGGTTTCGCCACTTTACACCTTCCTCTAGAATAGTCCAGACAGACCAACTAGAACTCCTTTCATCTTGTAGGAATGGACATGAATGAGTTGTCCTTCCCGTTGGTGTACTAGTCACCAACGTACTCTCCCACAACAATTATCCTCAATTATTTCTCTTTTGTGGTTATCCCTCTCTAGTCGGGTAGGGTTTGCCTGGGCTCTCATGGTTACCAAAACTAGAGAGGAAAACAATTGTTATAAAAAGTGATTCTAAATTGTCTATGTAATAGTTTTACTCTAGGAATCCCTTAGTACCCCTCTATATATATGAGGGGTTAGGGTCAAGGCCCCAAAACCCCAGCCAATGCAGAACTAAAGCAGGAGTGGAAAGGACTGAAAGATCAGACTTTTTACAACAATTTTGAAAGTTTCACAACTTGCCTACACTAAAATGGTCGTCTCACCCAGTGAGATCATCGTTTTGCTAAGTGAAAATATCATCTAAGACATGAGATGGTCGTCTTGCTAAACGAGACAGTCGCTTAGCACTTTCCCAATCAGATATGAATAGGCAAATTGTTTCCTGATTAATGTTATACATTAATTTACTTACACCCCAAGTAGGTGCAATTGAAATGAGTTGGGAAAACTCCAAAACCTTCATCCATCCCAACTGGGCCATCTCCAACAAGGGAGGCACCCGTCTCACTCACCCAGATAGCTGTTTGTAGAGTTTAGTCGAGTCAATCAGTTCAACAGCTTGAACCGATTAGTTCATAGGGTAGAATTAATCCAGTTTGATTTCTAATATATTGGACAACCCAAAAAGTCGTATCAACACTTGAGACACCTGTGTGGATGCCCAAACGGCCATTTCACGCAGTGGGATCGTCGTTTGATAGTTCAGTCAGCCAATCCATTAATCTTTTGCATGAATTGAGAACCTAAACACTTTCGTACTTAATTCAGTTACAATTCAAGATCTGAATTCCTCTTCTAGGTGAGTTCCTATGTGTCTGACCCTATATGACATCACAATCAAAGAGTGGTGCCTAGTCACACATCATTGCTACCCAAGTGAATGGAAAGTTGGGGAGAAACTTCAACCGACAATTTGTGTATGGTGTTATAGTGTTTGTATAGTTCCTTTGTCACTGATATCTAGATTGAACTAGAGGCATGGGGTATTCATCCTCATCATTATTCGATCTTGTTCTTTGAACCAAAGCAAACTGCATGAGATATATGTAAGCTCAATATCACATATTGACTCACATGCAAATGACCATACTTTTCCTAGTGACACTAATCGACATGGGTTGGATATTATACTCCTGTCGGAGGGACAAATACCATCTCTATCACTAATAGTCTATCCTTACATCTCAAAGTCACCCAATCATCACCGTTATAAATAACCATATTTCAAGTCTGCGGTTGATCATGTCAAAGTGTACCCAACGACATGTGATGAGTGTAGTGATTTGAGGTATAAGAATCACAATCACCACCATCACTGCGAGAGCTAACTATGACTTCCATGATGATGGCTTTCATGTGTCATTCTCACAGTGGGTCTTTCTGATACACTATTATCTAACATGTATCTATGTGCTTGGTTTGATATTTCAATATCGTGACTAATGAGATTTTATGATCAACAAATTCACAAATTGTGATTATGTGCCATTGTTGTCTATCATCCTTCCACAATGACAAATGATCAAGGAAATCATGAGAATATGAATATATGCTCTTAGCATTCATATGATCTGAACCACAAGGATAGTAACTTGATTACATATGTTATTGAGTAATATAATTCTCTAGACATTTATAATGTTATCCATTATCTCATAACTAAATATAGAAAATAAATTGGAAGCTTCCCTTTGTTATTAATCAAATCATGTATCTAATGACTTATTCCAATCATCATATAATTGGCTCTTTGGGCATACATACCAACTGACTCCCACTTGCACTTAGAGCCAATCTCCCACAAATCTCATCATGTTTGACTTTACATGACCATCATGATTTTGTTGCGCAAGTGCTTTTATAGCGGGTTTAGCAATGCTTTCTTTAAGTCAGTATTTTGCAATTTTCACATCTTTTGGTTGTACGACTACTCGTATGAGATGGAAGTTTCATAGCATGCTATCTAAGATTCCAAATTTAACAAGTAGCTCCATTATTGTCATCAATATATCTATTGTGCCATCAATAGTTGGATCCTCACATAAGTTCATCTGTATGAACTTCTTGATCCATACAATTTCCTCTATTATTCTCATAACACAAAGATAGTAAGCTTCTCTTGTAGATTAGAAAAACTGTGATTAACTCAGAACCCTTTCTATCTTGTAGTTCTCCTTTGTCGTCAAACATAAATTTAGATTGTGATTATTTTTGTCAGTTTGGAATCTTCCATGTGTGTAACCATTTACATCAAAATTTTCCTTTTTATGATAATCAAGGAACCAATCCTTTAAGTTCTTCACAAGAACCTAAGGATGTTCTTTATCATAGTTCACTAACTTTTACTAGTATTTGACATACACCCTCTCATCACATCCAATACATATGAGATTTCCAGGTATATATATATCCTCTCATCATGTCTAATACATATGAGATGATTGGATATCTTCTCGTCATGTCCAATACATAAAAGGTAATGGGATAAGTACATACTATTGCAAGATAGATCTAATTGTGGATTAATATGGAATCTATCCATCTGTTCCTATTCTTCATAAGAATTAGTATAGTAGGCTCCTGAGAAACCAACTCCATGGAACATGGACACATTTTCTTTCTCACTCAGTCTTGCATGTTGAACCCTTTAGCGTATTGGTGATGTATGTGCTCTTATTTAGCTCAAGAAGCTTTCCAGATCTATCTATATACACCTTTATCCCTATCACATAGGATGCTTCACGTAAACCCTTCATATAGAAGGTACTGTTCTTCCCAGGTTTTAGCATTTGTAGGATAATGACGTTATTCCCCATCATTATATGGCATATTAATATGGTCCAACTAAATATTTTGTAATCACAGATTCAATCTTCATTCTAACTCAAGTCAAACCCTTTGACTTTGTCAAATATAAACTTCCAACTCTGAGATGCTTACTTCAATCCTTAGATTGAGCTTTGTAGCCGGTAGACTTTATTCACATTAATGGATTTATAAAACCATTAGGTGGTGTCATGTACACATCCTCTTAGTTATTCCAATTAAGGAACATAGTTTTAACATCCATATGCCAAATCTCACTGTCTTACTAAGCTACAACAACAAGCATGATCTATATGGATTTAACCATGGTAACTGGTTAAAAGATTTCATCATGTTCAACACCTTGAACTCATTTGAGAATCTTTTCACCCAATTTACCATTCGATGTCGGTCTTCTTACAGAGACCCAAATGTACCCAATGAGTTTTACCCCTTCAAGTGGATCCACCAAGGTCATACAATGTTGGTTTATGTGGAGTCTATCTTTGATCTTATGGACTCAAGCTATTTCTCAAATTATGGTCCCTCAATAGTTCCTATGTAGGTTGTTGACTCATCTCTATTATCAACTCTTCACCTTTTGAGTTATGAGAAATCATAATCTTTCAAACTTAAGGCGTGTTCTACTAGAACTCTATGTTTACATAAGGAACTTGAGATTCCACAACAGCTTGTAATTCTTCATGTTCCTATTGTACCTCTTTAGGTTCAATGTTTTCTTGTTTATCTTGAACATTTTGAGTTCTACTTTTACTTCCACTGATTCCTTTGGAAGTAAGTCCCCTTTTAGGAATGTAATCATCTAGACTAACAAACACTTTGTTGTCAAATTGGGATAAGAGTAGTATTCAACAAGATAACATTTATGTGATTTGTTGATAAATATTTTGACAAACAACTTTCTTATATAAGCCTTCAATCATAATCACTACAATAAGACTCATCGGGACTCCTCCCATGACATATCTCACATGGTGTCTGTTGAACCATTTTAGACGATACATTGTTTAGTGTGAAGCATGTACAAAAAAGAAATTGTAAGATCAGCTGGAATTTATTGATACTCACCATGACTTAACAAGGTGTGATACCTTCTTTCTGATGCATCAATATGTTTCAAGTGGAGTTTAATGTGATACACTATCACAGTCTCTCTAGAAGGTCCTCAACTCTTGGTTTAAAATATTTCAACATTGATCACATCAATGTATCTTAATACATTACCATGTGAGTTACATACTTCATTCATAATTTCCTTGAACATTTAAAGAGATTCATACTTGTATTTCATTATATACAAATTTTAGTATCTCCTGATCGCATCCATAAATATAATGAGGTACTTGTAACTACCTTAAGTAATTATTCTAAAAGGTCTATGTACATCAATATGTACTAGGCCTAATTGAATAGTCAATCTCCAAATACATCTAGTGAAGATGTTTTTGTCATATTTCACAACTAATAAGACTTGCATGTCTGTATTGGTTCAATAATCGGAAGAATCTAGATAACCAATATGGATTCTAGAGATGCATTTCTCATTCATGCACTTTATATGACAATGCTATAAGTGTTCATTGTTTGAGTTATCAAGTCACTCAATATCTGTGCCATACACATTTATCTCTACAACTATCAACTATAGTTTATGAGACACAGGGAATCACTATAAAAGATCATGTATTTTAAAATGAATCATAATGTTCTTATCATACAAGACATATGCTCTTTTCATAAATGGCAAGTACATAATAGAAATTCACTAATTCTATTATGTCCCCATGAATGACCAACTATAAAGGCAGCAACCCTTGCTCCGCACAGTTCTAGCTTACTTCTTCTCAGGTCCTATAGTGGAGATATGTACCGCTATCTTCTTCCTGAGATCATTTTTGAAGAGGATAATTCCTTTTCAGTGTCCAAACAAGTGACAATGGTGGCACTTTATCCTTAAAGTGAAAAGGACAAATTCCTTTTACACTTATCCTTTTCCATATATTGAGTGCAGAAGAATTGGACTTGTGATTAGCCTTAAAACACTCCTTGACCTTGCCTTTGCCCTAGGACTCACTTTTGTTGATCATCATCATGGATTTGCCCTTTTTCTTCCTTGCTTTGGCATCGACATGTCATGTATTTGAGAAACTGACTATATGATTCTTGTAACACTTGCATTCTCATATTCATGGTCAACTCTTGACCTAAGAGAATTCCTAGTCATTCCATATGTCCTATCATTAGTTAATACCCGCTCCCTTACGCCCTCTCGCTCTGGCGATCAGGGTTACACAAGAAGTGAACGTCCACTCCCTTTAGGTTAGGGTTTTCCCTTGCAGGTTCAAGTGCAGGTGGGCTTTGGGTCTCGGCTCCATGGCGACGGAGCTGGCAGATCGTTGTGCGGGACTTAGACTGTCGGATGACGAGGAGGCGTCGATTGATGGCAGTTTGTTATGTAGTGGTGACGAGGATGTAGACCAGACTGAACTGGCACTCGTGGGGCGTCTGCTCACAGATCGATCGTTCAACCTTAAGGCAATGGAACAGACATTGGCGTAGGCGTGGAGCCTACGTGAGGCGGTGGTGTTCAAGAAACTGGAAGGGGATGCCTTCGTCATGCAATTCTCCCACTGGCGGGACAAGTAGCGTGTTTTGTACGGTGCTCCATGGAACTTTGACGGGCGTCTGCTGTTGTTCAAAGAAATCGACAAGGAGGAGCAGCCGGGGCGCCTGCAAATCAACAACACACCCTTTTGGGTATGTCTATACGGCCTACCGTTGGGGTACAGAGGGGAAGCGACAGTGAGGGAAATTGTGGGACATGTCGGCGCGGTGGTGGCAACAGATAGAGACGGGTCAGGCTGGGACTCCTCCATCCAAATCCGTGTGTTGGTCGACGTTACACGCCCTCTAAGAAGAACTCTAAAATTAAAGGTGAAGAGAGGGCGAATCGTGGATGTGGAAATCAAATATGAACGGCTCACGATGTTTTGCTTCAATTGCGGCATGCTAGGGCATGTCGACAAGGACTGTGATAGCTATGCGGAGGGAGGCACTCAACAACACCGCTGGGGAAGGTGGCTGCGAGCGTCGCCGTGGAAGCATCACCGATCAGAGAATGATAGGGAGGAAGGTGGGGGTGGGGCACGAAGAAAGATAACATTCAATAAGAAGGAAGCGTCAGAGGCGGCGAGCCGAACGGAAGGGGAAGAAGAAGGAAGCAGCGTCAGGGGTGTGATGGGGGTGAATGAGAGATAGAGAAGGGGGTGTGAGACGGGAAGAGAGACTGGGGCGGGAGGGCGAGAGGTAACACCGATAAGGGAGGGACCGGAAAGGGCTGCTCACGGGGAGGGGAAGAAGAAAGCAGTAGACTGGGAGGCTGACGAAGCATGGGCTTTCCAACAATAGGAGGGCAGCAACACAAACGGGGGGTCGTCACGAGAATAGGTGACGCGTCGTTACACCAAAGCATAACTACTGGGACTGCATGGCCATGTCCGTTTATGTGAGGTAACACCGGAGGCGGCGTCGAGGGAGTCAGAGGAAGTAACAATTGGGTACGCTGAAGCAGCATATTCCAGTAGGTAGCAGACCGAGACAGACAGTGACGCACTTCATGTTAAAGAACAACACCAGAAGGATGGGGAGAAGGAAGACGTTGTCTGCACTGATGAGGGCACAATCAAGTTCAACTATAAGGAGGCGTCAGATGTGCAAGAGAGAGTGCACAAGCTAGGACACCTGCATGGTGTTGACCGAACGTAGCTACACTCAATACAACGAAAAGAGTTTTAACAAGGGCACAGAGGAAGAAAGAAATTGGTTCTAAAGTGAAAGGGGGAGCAAACAGCCCAAAGGGAAAAAAAGCCATCAACCTTGGGTCTACAAAATGAGTAGAGGAGCGCGCTTGGGAATCCCAGAAGAGGAGGTGGTGTGGGAACAAGCTACAGGAAAGAGGGGGAGGAACGGAGAGGTATGCGACATGGACCTTGATGTGCTACCTATGAAGGATTGTGGGGGGAAAAGACACATGATGCTCAGTGAGAACACATCGGACAGAGTTGGGGTCATCATGACTCAAGTAGCGAAGATTGGCGGAGCCCAATCCCATGAAGGACAATGAAAATCTTTAGCTGGACTGTCACGGATTGGGTGACCCTGACACGGGCAAAACTCTCCGAGCTTGGGTTTGGAGAGAGCGCCCAAACATAGTTTTTGTTATGGAAACTATGATCGCTGACAGGAAATTGGAGGATGTAAAGTGAAGTTGTGGTTTCACCGATGGTTTGTGCATATCAAGCGCGGGGCGGGTAGGTGGTTTGGGATTCTGGTGGAAAGATGCAGAAGTGGAGGTGATTAACTATTCTCACAGGCACGTTACAACTGCGATCAAGAATACCACAACGGGAACAACATGGAAAGCGGTGGGAATTTATGGCTGGGCACAACAGGAAGAAAAGTTCAAGACATGGGATCTGATGAGGAGGATAAAGGAAGAGACCGAGGAGCCCGTTATTTTCTTCGGTGACTTCAATGAGATTGTGTCTAATGCAGAGAAGTAAGGGGGCCCACCCAAAGAAGACAGATTCATGCAGGACTTCATGGATGCTATAGATGACTGCGAGTTGATGGATATTGGCTTTGAAGGAAATGTTTTCACATGGAAAAGAGGACTCACAGAGAGAACCCTTGTACAGGAGAGACTTGACATATTTCTTCCCAATCTTGGCTGGAGGAACCTATTCACATATTGCAAGGTCTTAAATCTGCCCATATACGAGTCGGATCATGCACCAATCATCCAAAAGGCGGATAGGAGGAACAACAATAAGAAAAGGAAAGGTCACTTCATGTTTGAACCTATGTGGGTGGGGGAGGAAAATTGCTCTTCTATTATTAGGGAGGCATGGGAAGCTGCTGCGGGGAGGAAGTTGGAAACTAAGTTGTTGAAATGTAAGGAGAACCTAAAAGCTTGGGCAACTGAAAAGTTTGGAGAAAGGAGAAGGAAGGTGAAGGAGCTGGAGAACGAGCTTAAGGGGCTACAAGCTATTCCGCCGGATCAAACAAACCTTGACCGGGCGGAGGAAAAATCAAAAGAATCACAATACTGGCTACAGAAGAATGAGGAATATTGGGCTGTCCGGGCAAGAGTAAAAGAACTGAAAGAGGGAGACCGAAATACTGCATACTTCCATAAAAAAGCATCAAATAGGAGGAGGAGAAATCATATTGAATGATTAGAGGATGAGCAAGGGATTCTGAAGACACAAGAGTGGGACATTATTGCAATCATTATGAAACATTTCACAAATCGTTTTCAAACCAGCAATCCCTCAGGTTTTGATGTGGCTACTAAGGGGCTGCGGGAGATGGTGACGGTGGCTGAAAGGGAGGAATTGGAGAAGGACATAGAGGATGAGGAGGTATGGGCATCACTTAAACAGATGCATCCTAATAAAGCTCCTGGACGGGATGGCATGAAGGCGATGTTCTATCAAAACTATTGGGGAATTGTTGGAAAGGATGTGGCAAGCTACATCAAAGGGTGGTGGAAAGGAGAGAAAAGCATTGGGTAGGTAAATGATACTCTAGTTGTGCTCATCCCGAAGACTGAAAAGACAAGGACCATAGGGGAATTCAGACCGATTAGTCTTTGCAATGTGGTGTACAAGATATCATCCAAAGTCCTGACGAACCGTTTAAAGCCTCTTATGAACTCTATTGTGTCCGAGAACCAAAGTGCCTTCGTACAGGGAAGAATGATAACGAACAATGCCCTCATTGCATATGAAGTGTTGCATTCTATGAAGAGAGATAAAGGAAGGAAAAAAGGCAGCCTTGCGCTGAAATTGGACATGTCCAAAGCATATGATAGAGTGGAGTGGAGATTTCTAGATGTCACCATGGAGAAGATGGGGTTTGGGCGGAAGTGGAGGTCTAAAGTCCAAGAATGCATAACGTCTGTCCAGCACGCCTTTTCCATTAATGGAGACAGGACCCAAAGTTCAAAGCCTGCACTGGGACTTCGACAGGGTGACCATCTTTCCCCCTATCTTTTTATTTTGTGTGCTGAAGCTTTCTCAACCTTGATCTCTACTGCTACCCGTGATGGCCTCTTACATGGCATCAAGCCATGTAGAGGCGCACCCTGTATCTCACATCTTTTCTTTGCAGATGATAGCATCTTGTTTGTAAGAGAAACTACTACTGAATGTCTGAAGATAGCTGAGATTATCAGCCAATATGAACAGGCATCAGGACAAATGATTAATTTTTCTAAGACGGAGGTTGTTTTCAGCAAAGGTATGAAGGCGGACAAGCAGGGGGAATTGAGACAACTACTAGGTGTGAGAGTGGTGGACAGACACGCCAGTTACCTGGGTCTCCCGACAGCCATGGGAAGGTCCAAGAAATAGGTGTTTAGCTTCATCCGTGAAAGGATTTGGAGGAAACTCCAAGGGTGGTCAGAAAAATTGTTGTCAAAGGCAGGGAGAGAAGTTCTAATCAAAGCAGTAGCCCATGCAATACCCACATACATTATGAGTATTTTTCAGCTACCCATGGGAACCATAGCGGAGATGCAGAGGATGGTGGCTAGATTTTGGTGGGGAGCAAAAGATAAAAAAAGGAAGATGTCATGGATAAGATGGGAGAGAATGTGCAGGCCTAAGAGGCAGGGGGGCCTTGGATTCAGAGATTTCCAGACTTTTAACCAAGCCCTCCTGGCTAGGCAGTTGTGGCGAATAGCAAACAACCCGGAATCTCTCATGACTAGAGTACTCAAAGCCAGATATTATCCAAAGTCATCCATATGGGAAGGGAGAAGGGGTTACAATCCCAGTTATTCTTGGAGGAGTCTATGGGGAGCAAAGGCACTATTAAGGGAAGGGACACAATGGAGGGTGGGTGACGGAACTGAGGTGGATATTTGGGAGGATAACTGGCTGCCGAAAGAAGATGAAACTCTTGCACATTTCAAAAGGGAGGATGGACCAAATTACCACACAGTGAGGGAACTGATGATATAAGATGGCACTCAATGGGATGTTGATAAAGTCAGAGACTGCTTTCCGGAGCACTATGTTAAAAGAATATGCACGATCCAACTCAGCTGGCGGCGACCTCATGACAGCCTTATGTGGTGGCCTTCAAAGGATGGAGAGTTTTCGGTACGGTCAGCGTACTAGTTGGGATTACTTGGGAAAGAGGAAGCGAGGAGCTTTGTGTAGCGGCAAGGTGATGATCTATGGAAAAGAATTTGGCATGCGGGATGGAGTCTGAAAACAGCTCATTTTCTATGGAGGGCATGCACGGGATGTTTAGCAACAAGGGGGCGCCGATATGATCGACACTGCTTAGAGGATGGTACTTTCTTGTTGTGTGGTGCTGAGAAGGAGACAATACCTCACACGCTATTCCGTTGCCCCAACGTTGTGGAAGTTTGGGAGCAGACACCACGAGGGGTACAATATTGGGTGGATGAAGTTAGGGATGAGGAAATCACCTCAGTAGTGGGTGCTGCACTGGACAGAAGCTCTATGGAAGAAAAGGAATACATACTGGCTGGAATGTGGATGATGTGGAGATCTAGATGCATAAGGACGTTCCAAAACAGTGACGTCAAGAGTGGATACATGTTAAGGGGTGTGTTTTCGATGATGCGAAGGGGAGGGCAGCGTCAAAGTGAGAAGGGGGGAGAGGAAGGACACAGACCAATAGGACAACAGCAATGGGCATGGGCAGGAGTCACACCACAAGGAGAAGGGCTGGGGCGGGAGGCAATGCATGGATGTGATGGCAGTGTCGAGGCGGCGAGCGGGAATGATGAGGACGACAATGTAACATTGCATTACAACAACAACGTTGATGCGTCACGGAATGGAGGCAACATTGCAGGGAGTGGGACAGAAGAAGGTGCCAACGCCACGTTGCGTGACAGAAGCAACAACACTGCATTGCGGGAGGGTGGCAATGTCATAGTGGAGGGTGGTGGGAGGGTTGTCAGCGCCCAACAGGGAAGTGAGGGGGAAGGCATTGCGGGGAGAGATGGTGGGAGGAGCTGTGGATGGAGGAAGCCATTGCAAGGCAGGTTGAAGATCAACGTCGACGGGTCTGTCGGGGAGAACGGGGGGGGGATTGGTTTGGCTGTTAGGGATGATGCGGGTAGATTGGTGGAGGTTGCAGGGGAGAAGGTTAGCACATGGACAGGCGTCGCTATATCGGAGTTGTTAGCGGTAAGAGCCGCGTTGCAGTGGGCAAAAGAGAAAGGATACAATGACATTAAAGTTGAGACGGATTCCTTGGAGGCCATCCATGCATTAAAGAGAATATACTCGAGTGTACAAATCGCACAAATACACTCAAGTGTGTTTGCATATCAAGATTATTTTTTGCAAAATGTAAACCATTTACCTTCACCGTCATATTATAACTAGGCTACATACAAATTTTGAGCCCATTTGGAGGAGTGTAGGTCACTCATCCAACAACAACAAAATCGGCACGCAAAACTAATTTGAAATGCATAATTTTTGCGGTCTTCATAACATGAGCTATACATATCCAAATGTGCTCAAATTTTGTGTATCAGTTATTCACAAGATGTTTAAGAAGATCAATGGATTAGATTTTCAAAAAAAATATTGCATCATGAAAAACTACTTGAGTGTATTCCGCTCCGGATACACTCGAGTGTATTCTAGCCTGACTCTCTCTCTCTCTCTCTCTATATATATATATATATATATATATATGGGATTAAGAGAGAAAGATTTCTCCCCCCTCTCACATGCCCATAGAGGAAGCCAAACGTCAGGGAGGGTGGTAAATCAAGGCAGAAACTGGGATTCGAACCTGGGTCCCTTCATGAGGAGACATCGTGTTTGACCACTTGAGCCACTCCTTGTCGGCATATATATATATATATATCTATATATATGTATATATATTTATTTATATATTTATTTATTTATTTATTTATTTATATATATATATATGGGATTAAGAGAGAAAGATTTCTTTCCCCCTCTCCCATAACCCGTGGCGGACATCAAATGCCCGGGAGGGTGATAAATCAAGAGATCCTTCTCCGTGTGGTTTCGAACCTGGGTCCCTTCATTGGGGACCAACGAAATTTGCGAACTGGGCTATTCCCTTGTCGGCATATATATATATATATATCCATATATATATACATATATATACATACATATATATACATATATATATATATATATATATACATACATATATATACATATATATATACATATATATATACATATATATACATATATATACATATATATAAACATATATATACATATATATATATTCATATATATATACATATATATATATATATATATATATATATATATATATATATATACATATATATACATATATATACATATATATGTATGTATGTATGTATGTATGTATGTATGTATATGTGTCTATATGTGTGTGTGTTGTTATATTACACATCAAGCTACATATGTATTGCCATTTATTACACACATATAAGTTAGATTACTATGCATATATCATATGTGTAATTTATATATACATGAGAAACTAGAATATGTTACACTCATTATGCCAACAACCATACTTTCATTTATATTTTAACAACAATCATACATGGGGAGGATGTATGCCATGTATTACATAGTATTTTGCAAAAGGCTATACATATCAACCTTTGACAGAATCAAAATCTTCAACTATACAAGGGAAACTAGTGGATTCCTCCCTCTAGTTAATTGTGATCTAAAGAAAATCAATGTATTCATCTTTCATTTAACATTGTCGTCATTCTCTTTCATGAACAAGTATTTGTGTACGTCACTCCACTTTAGAAGGGCTGGCATCACTCTTCTTCTTCAGGAGATCATTCCTTCTTTTGCACTATTGGGGTCATCTTCTTGGCTTGAGAGTCAAGTTAGATAGGCGTCTCCTACAACATGCATGATAATTCCCAAGATCTTCTACAAATAAAAAATTGTATGAGTTGTGAAACATGTGTATAGGAATATGAAACTACTACACAAATTAGAAGAGAATCATATGAGGCTTACATCAAGAAAAAAATAGTTAATAAACGCACATACACCAAGGAAAAATATCTAATTATTGGTAGATTATACAAATATATCTCATTCAATACTTTTGGAAGACTACATTCATCGCCTTTTGGGATTTCTCATTGTTTATTTTTAGAATGATCTAGTAATATTTTCTCAGGTGAAAATGGCAACCTTAAGAGATCATGACATGTGGATTCTATAGTATATCACAATAAATAACCCTCTAACCTTTCTTGTACCCTTTGGCCAAACGAGACCAATGTAATGTATATGATTGTATGGCATATCAGAAAACATGAAAAAAAGAAGGATATAACCTACCAGTGATGATGAAACCCTAGTTGGGTAAATTGAGAATGTAATCTATCTGAATGGCCAAGTAAGAGAAAGGAAATTCAATTGATAAGATAAGGAAGACTTTAGTAAAACTTGTGAGATCCAAAGTTTGAATTTCAAATTAAGAGAGTAAAGTCACATCACAATAACATCACGCTACTGATAAGGAACAATCCCTAGAATGTTTAGAGTTATAGTAGTTCAAGGGTTGCCACTAGTGATTTGACCTTGAATACTAGCATCTCTAAAAAACAAGATCATGAAATTTGCACTATGAGAAGATAACTAGCACTGATAGTAATCTAGGGTTTAAAGGTAGCTAATATGAAAGATAGATAAACAATATGGAAATGATCCAGAGCAAAGGATAAGAAATAGATTTGAAATATAAGAGGTGTGTTTTGAACAAAATGAGAAATACAATATGAGTGAAGTGTGATATGAAATAAATTCTTGCAGTTATAGCAAGAATGATGAATAATATATTCATACCTTGTATGTTTCAATTTTAGGGATGTTTAATCTACATGATTAAAATGAGAAGGATAAGTAGAAAAAAGTAAGTAGTAATGAATGAGGAGAGAGATAAGAGAAAATAATGGCTTTTAGTAATATATTAATTTATTTTTAGAAGTATAATATGTTGAAGGTATACTTAGGGATTTAAATTTGTTTTACATATGATTTCAGTTGTACATGTGCAAGAAATATGTTAATTAAAGGTGTCTGGTAGTTGTAGTCATTCATACCAGTAATCCATCTTAGTATTGTATAATTGTGGTATGGTGATATGGGTTGAATGTTGATGGAACAAATGGAGGGTTATCATGAATAAGGTAGTGTTACGTATTCACTCATATGAATAAAAGGGATGATAACCATATTGTATTGATATGTAACCCTAGTGACGTATAGCTTGTTATACCTAGCTTTAATATAACTAAGTGATGGTAATTGGGTATGAATAGTCCTTGAATGACTAATACAATCATGGAGTACTCTGTTACTGTTGTTGAAACCCTAGTATGCTATAACCTAATGGTTACACCTTGATTTATGTGTGGGCTCATACTTGAGAATAGTATGGAATGTGATGGTAATGCTTCACCTTATGCATCCATGATCCAATGGGGATGTCGTGAATGGTATTGTACAATTATTGTTGGATTTAGTCTTCCAAATCAAGATTGTTTTGCTATTTGAGTAACATAATAGTAAAATTCAAAACAACATGGTGAACTCTCTTTTGTGACTTATAGGTAATACATGACAATAGTACATATTGAGCCGTATTAATTGAGATAGCTACATCAGATTATCAGTGTTGAGATAACACCTCAAGAGTATACAATATTGAAATGGTTGTTTTTCTCACTATTCTACGATTGATTGTGGCATAGAGAATTTGTTTATTATCATTGAGAACTATTTCAAACATGTTTTGATTTAGTAAAGAAATAAAAGACTTAATGTTGAAAGATACATTCACATATGAAATATAAGAATATAATGACATGTAAGATATTAGAAGCTTAAAATAAACCTTAAAAGTACTTTTCTTGCATATTTATGTTTCAGGGGAGAAAACCTTTTAGGGGGGGGGGAAATGTTATGACCGTATCTGAGTTTAATTAGTAAGTTAGGGTTTATGTGGATGATTACATGATTTACTAGTTTGATAATTACTTAAACATGATTAATGATGATATCTCAATCATGATATGTTAAACCTAATGAGAACTCCAAGTATTCTATCTCTTTGTATAATCAGGGTTTGAGAAAATATAAACCCTAGTTGGCTAAAATTAGTGTTTTCACCAAATAGGCTCATGTTGGGGAGGAATGAGAGAGGTATGCAAAGGAGAATGCAAAATAATAGTTGAAGGCTAGGATAGCACGACCGTGGCAGGTAGCACGGATGTGGTTGGTCGTTGGTGGCACGGGCATTATAGACCACACAGACATTTTGAAAGAATTAAACTATTGATCAACTTTTATACTCGAATCTGATGAAACTAATGCATCACAGCCGTGATAGGTAGCACGCCCATGCTGGGTCCATCTTAGCATTTCTTCAGCTGACATTTCTATAGAATTCTAGATAGCAGTGTACTATTATATTTTTATTTATTTAACATAAGTTTGGAATGATCTCATATTTTAAATAAAACATTATAACTCAATTATACACAACATGATAAATTATCATTATTTTTTAAGAACTGTTGTTCTCTGAAATACATGAATTACAATAAATTTTTTATGACAGAAAAACCTACTGAAATAAGAAAACGTTTAGTGAGGGGTCAATGCGTAATTGACCCAAGCAGATCAATTTCTCTATATGGTCAACCTAACATACTAGTAGCTCTCATAATTCATGATTCAATCTAGAGAAACGAAATTCTAGAGAGAGAGGAGAGCTAGGGTTCTGAGAGGAGAACTTGATGGAGATGCTGGCCTAGGGTTTTGTCGTCCGAGAAATGATGAAATCATATAAGTTTAGCTTCTTTGTATATAGTTTCTTGGTGAATCTTCTCTCGTATGTCAAGATTTTATCTCTCCCTTGATTTGATTTGAAATCATATCAAACCACCTCCTTTTCTCACATTTTCTCTCCGAATCTTCATCTCTACGGTTTTCGAGTTGAAAGGAAGAAGAAAATGGCGATTTGCTAGGGTCTTAAAAGGGATTCAAGATTTTTAGATGTGGGATACGTTTTTAAGCTATTTCCAAATCTTAGATGAGTGGGTAAAAGAATATTTCAGTCAATTGTACTCAATTTGATAATTTTAGTTGATATTCTCGATTTCTCCCTAGATGACAGTAAATGAAAAGAATTATTTTTCAATTTAGTTTTAGATTTCATCAAACCATGTCCTAACTATGAGCTGAAAACGTTTATAATATGACATGAATATAAATATTCATGTATCTTGAATATTAGATAATTTAGTAGTTTATTGAGAATCTTCTGAAAATTTGAATTTTCAAGTTATTCGGGTGCTTGAACAACATTATAGTAGGAATTTAGATTAATGCTTATATGATCTTACTTATGTGCCTAGTGTATTTAATTATACATGCTTTATATCTGTGACTTGATATATGGACAAATAAAGTTTCTAATTTTCACAATACATGTCCATTGAATGGCAAGTAATCAAGGATGGAAACCCAATCTACTATGCTTTTGGAAGTGTACATATCTAATCTTGTAGTAAATGGCCGATTGCAATGATTCATGTGATATTGTGGATTTTTAGGTGAATATTATCATATATGCATGTATGCTTTCTTATGAGATTCAGATTCTCTAATTCAAATACTTGTCATGAAATGTGTAAGTTATTATGTTATTGCGAGTGGAGAGATATGACATGCCCTTGATAGGGATGTTATTGATGCCATGCATATATGTGTGAAATGTTGAATGAGAATACTTGTTTAGTAGACATGATATATGATTGAATACCTGAGAAATGCTATATGTGAACGAGTAAGGAGAAACCCTAAGAAAAGGGTAAACAATATGTTAAGCATTCATTTTAGTATTATCAATGAATTCAGTTCAGTAGTCCGAGTAGTCAGTACGATTCAGAGTTAAAAGAAATCAATCTAAGAGAAGGATATAATCAAAGTCATAGTAGTAATAGGTTCCCTAAATACCGTAGATTCCCTACGGATGTTTGCACTGTAGGGAAGAAATGATCCACCCTTAACACGACCAGTATATGGGGATCGGAATGCACCCACAAAGCGTGCAGGGAGACGAAGCCCTTGAGGAAGTCTCCTAAGAGAAGATAGGTTACCCAACATGAATCGGAGATCCAGGGGGTAACCTAGAGGTACCCACAAAGCATACCAAGATGAGGCCCACAGAGTGTCTCAGTCCCTCCGCCTGTGTACTCAGTCTTGAAGGAGAGGTCCAGTTAAAGGCCAACTGTTTAGCCGCCTTAGTCAGACATGACGGTTCGAGTCAAGCAGACCCAGATTCAGTTCTAGGCTTCACTTCCTGGGTTTTAAGCTAAGGCTTGTACGGTGAGATCGTAGTTTGTTATGAGTCTTCATATGGTCATAAGTTAAAATATGATAATATAAGTTTAAAGAGTTTCTTATAAGTAAAAGAGTTAAGAATGATTCGAGTACAATTTCATAACAATTGTTCTTTAATTTAATATTGGCATTCCCTATTATTTAATTGTATTATTCTAGATCTGGTCAGTACAGTAATTCATGTATTTTATTAAACTTTCAAGTTAAAGTTAATGAACAATCAGAAATAAAATAGTGAGGACTATTTTTCTCTACTTGTTTATTTCTAATGACGAAGGCTTCAATGGTATTTGTAAATTTCTGAATACCTAGTCTTTTAATATGAACTACTATGTTGTTATTATTTTAGTTATTCAAGTAAGATAAATGTCTAATTTAGTACTTTAGGCTATATTATTGTTTAACTCATTCACTGAGCGAGTAGGCTCACCCTTAATCTCAATTTTTAGGGTAACCGTGCGGAATGAAGATATCCTTACATCAGAGTAGATCTACCACAAGAGTTAAGTCTGAGAATAGTTAAGTTTCATCGATCCTTGTTACTCTAAGTCCTTGTAAAGAAATAAGAGAGAGTTGTAAATGATGATGTATAACATTAATCATCTTTTAGCAATATATGTCAATTAGCAAGTCATATGTGCATAAAAGTATGAGAAACATTATGGATGTTTATATTTACATTTTTACTGTTGAAATTAGATTAGAGAAATCAATGCTTAGATTCCCTTGTAATGGTAGTCTATGTGGTTGCATGTCAGAAACAAAGTGAAGAAGAAGAAGAAAAAGAAAGAGCTAAGGGTGATCATTGTTTTACTCTCAATCCTCAATTTATGCCCTAATCTCATGATTAGTGGAAATTGTGAGATCTGGGTATAGCATTCCATACACAACACATCAGGTAGGAAGAGAGGGGGTCTCCTTGCCTCAATCATCTCAATGCTTTAAATGCTGGAAAA
Organism: Alisma plantago-aquatica; assembly: GCA_963693085.1. Classification (NCBI taxonomy): domain Eukaryota; kingdom Viridiplantae; phylum Streptophyta; class Magnoliopsida; order Alismatales; family Alismataceae; genus Alisma; species Alisma plantago-aquatica. Next base: position 152,713,505 of record OY856415.1, read on the forward strand.
GATTCTCCATTCAGAATGAAACTTGTATTCACATCTAATAGAGAGTTCATAATATATTTCATGTTTTCTGGCCGGGCCAGTTTGTTGAGAGTAGCTTCTATGAATGTTGAGGACATCATTACTAAGGTGTTTTCCAAATCAACCTTGATGGCCATTTATGGTGCATGATATTGTCTTCTCATGTTATAGATTATTTCATGGACTATGACTATGTTGTCAGACATGCTCCTGCCTGGTACAAAACTTGTTTGATCTGTAGAGATCCATTGTGGCATGTATTGCTTGACCCTCTTTGCTATGACATCAGAAGATTTTTTAATGCATGTGTTGTTTAGAGAAATGGGTCTCAACTAATTACCATTAGTAGGGATTTTTACTTTGTGGATTAGTGAATACTAGAGCCTCCCTTTGAATATTGGATCGGTTCACCATTTGGAATACTTATAATGCATTTGAGGACAAATTCTCGTATAACTTTCAAATTTTTCTTCATGAAAAGGTTAACCGTGACAAAGTGGATTTTCGCATTATAATAAAGTTATTACTCTTTTGCCCTCATTATACCTACTAATGGTCCCAAATTATTTTTCTAGTCTTCATAATCATTATTGAGACTTAAATCCAAAATATAGTGATCAATGTGAATTTTATACACATTATGAAATCACAAATTTGATTAATTGATCACTTTGTCCAAAAAAGCATATTGATCCATCAAACCTCATGTTTTTGTTGTTAAACTTTTAATAAAGATTCTTCTCATTTTTGTGAAGCTGTGGCCCAAATTTGAGAACAATTGGATATTCCTACATTTTACTGTGAATTCTTAAAGTTTATGGATTGAAAACCACTTTTCCCCTTTTATTTGTGCCTTTTTCTTAGCTTTGCCATGTCAGCGATCCATACAAGGGATCCAAGGTGACTGTTGGCCCTTGGATTTGCATCTTGCGGATCCCGGTCTGATCCAGTGGCCACGAGGTCATCATCAACCTCCTGCAATCAGCGGGGATGTGTCTTTATGGTCGAGGCTTGCAATCTCGCGACCCTTGACCTCGATTTCAAAATCCAAGCGAATGGAAACGACCATCTCACCATTTCAAACTTGAAGAGCCCTAGTTTGACCACCATTCATGCTCTGTCCAGTCATTAAAATGATCTCTTTGCTCTCCCGTTGCACTCCGGTGGCCATGGTCATTTTTCAAATCTCGATTCAGCCCTAAATCTACCCCCCTGATGCTATAAAAGGACCCCCAAGGTCCGCAACAATCACATCTTTCTCAGATCCCATCCTCGCATGAAATCTCATCCTTAAGTGCTCGATTTTTTCTCTCCGACAACCTGTTGCTGGTGCAGCACCGTCGACCAGCCCATTTGGGCGTTTCATCTCTGCACGTCCTAGCCTCAACCCGCCACCACCATATGACTCGCGATGGCACGACGAAGCCGGGCGGCACCTTCGCTTCCCTTCATCACCCCTCCTACTCCCTCCTCTTCTGCAACTGGAGAGACAATCCTCCATGGACCTGTGCTGCTTGTGTGACTACTGGAGTGGGAGAGAAAGGTCCCAATCCGCCGGTTCAAGTGGTTTCCCCCGGTCCAACAAACCAAGCGTATGAACCAATCAAATAAGAAGCAAACTAGCTAAACCAACATTGAACCGAATATTGAACCAAGAGAGTCGCCTAGCCTGTGGCTCAATCTGGGACACCCATCGTGCATCTGAGGGGCATCCTTTTTCCATATTAAGGTATTTTGCCTCCTCTCTGCTAGAAATTGCAACAAATGAACAGATCTTGTTTTAATTTTAGAAAATACATTCTAGCTCCAAATATTACGAAAAAGTAGTCCATTTTTATCAGAAAAATCCAATGGATCATTTAAAAATATTTTTGAGACCATATTATGAATGTTTCTCATTGATATCTCTAGATCTTTGATCCTTTGCATATTTAAATTGTCAAATGACTCATAATCATGATTAATCTTTGGAAACCTTAGATTTGGACTCTAATGATTATCTTGTAACCTATATCTGATATATTTGAATCATCTACTCTTGAAAATGAATCATTAGTGATCTAGATCTTTTTACTGGATTCAATCTTGGTTATAATCTTTATAATGAGTAATCTTGATCCTAATCTTGCAAAACACTTGATGTAGTTTTGACCCATCAATCTGATCTTGATTCCCAATTACCATGATGATAATCTAGAAATTGATGATGACTTGAATAATGCTCATAATATTAGGGTTAACACATACGATTCTATAAACCTTGGAAAGTCATTCACACTTGAAAATACTTGATAATTGAAATAATGTTGGACATATTGAAATATTGATTGATTATAAGTGAATGACACAACCCTAAGGTTGACCTAGGAAAAATGTAACCCTAATCTTGAATATTGAAACTTGATTTGCAAATATTTTGATCCTGACCCTTGATCCAAACATTGTGTTTTAGGATCTAACTCATAGGGTCGACCTATTACTAGTTGATTTGTACTCAAAATCATCGGTGAAAGATACACTATTATTTAACTCCTCCTTGATTGTATTGGAGATACTTTTATGTATATCTTGACTATATACTTGGCTATTTACTTGGATGATCTATTGTTCCCTATGATTAGTCTTTTGTTTTTCTATACTATATTTTGAAAAACATGAAAACATAAATTGCATGCCCATTATGACTGCCCATATATTGATAATGATGATGATGTTGATAATGTTGATAATGTTGATATTGAGTGCAACAACCCCCTCATTTGGAGGTGGGACTTGTACATTGGCTTCCTATGTTCCTATGGTGAGAAGGAGCCTAGTGACCTTCCCCATCGCGTTGGGGTAATAGAGTCACACAAAATATATAAGCATGCTTCTTGAATTACAGCATAATGGGAACTCATAATAAAAGTCAAATTGCTTGAAAAAGTTGTTAAATAAATGTTGGTTTTGCAAATTGCTTGTTATTCTTTTGAATATAAGTCCTGCCAAGTATACTCTTCTATTATAATATGTTTTACTTGATTTTGATAGTGTATCGTGCAATTGCATGATTGTGTCTTGATTTTCTTGATTTTATTCAATACAAATGAAATACTGATTAAGATCGCTTCCGCACTCATACACTCTGATGACAAAGATAAATCAAATATTTCTCCATATTGGGTTAGTTTGTCCTTTAATTATCCAGTTTTTGAGTTATTTATTTCTTATTGTATATTCCAGTGTGATAGATCCTATTGGGCCACTCAGGGATGGGTGCTTCAATCCTTTTACTACTGTCTAGGCAGTAGGATTGGGATTGGGGTAAGAACAGTTCTGTGACCGTTGGTATCAGAGCTTACACACTCCCATATACTTTAAGTAAATAATTTCTCAAGTCTCTTACACCCAAGAAACCATAAAGTCCATAATGGTGAAAATTAAGGTGTCTAGGCTCAGGATCCTGACATAATTTCTCCTATCCATTTTCATGGTGGCTGAGATCCCCCGTTCTACTTGGCCTCAATTGATCCTGAACTGGACCTAAAGGTTCTCTTGTGAAACCCTAGAGAGTCTTCTAACATCTCATCTCTTCTTTAAGGATTATCCTAAGCCAACCATGTAGATGAAGATTAAGTAGTCTTCTCATCTCCTCATGTGGTCCTTTATTGTGACTTTTTTCCACATGATGTCTCGATTAAGGGTAGCTTATGCATGGGAAAAATGAATATCGCTAAATCTTGAAAGTTCATACCATGATCTGACTAGAATTTGAAAACTCGATTTTGATCAATTAATTTTGAAACCCAACACTCATGTATGATCCCTAATATCATGAACACTCAAATTAGTTAAAACTTGACTATATGCTTCCTATGTTGAGGTAAATCTTGATTTGGTGAAATAAGAAGTATTTATACCTTATTGTTAATAAGGTCCTATTTGATTAAGTCCATGTTACCCTATTTTTGACTAAACCTCAAACATAGTTAAGAAAACTCGTATCCTATTTTATACACACCTTGACCATGCTATCAAATGACTAAGTCTAAGGCTCACAAAATCCATGTTACCCTATTTTTGACTAAACCTCAAACATAGTTAAGAAAACTCGTATCCTATTTTATACACACCTTGACCATGCTATCAAATGACTAAGTCTAAGGCTCACAAAATCATGATATAAAACTATGATGCAAAAAGTAGTTTTTCTATTGACCATTGATGCCTTTTGTAATCTCGATTTTGATATGATGACCATAGACCTAAATCTTGCACCACATTTCAAATTATATCACTACCTTGATCGTGAAAGGAAGGAATGCAAATCTTGACATTATTGCCCTATTATCTTGAATTTTGATCTTATGACTTTGATGTATACGATTTAATCATTGATACTCTCCCTATTTGAATAAACTAAATTGGTAATGACTGAAGTTAGTAATGTGCCAGATTAGGGTGGTAGTTGACTCATGACTCCCCTAACCTAGGTCTCATCCCCATTATGACTACCTCTAAATTTGCATCTGGTTGATTATTTAGAGTTTGTAAGACTACTTCCTTTCACTCTATTCAGATTGGTTGATTTAATCCTAATAGGTTAAACCCATGGTTGATACTCGATCTTGAATATTGATTTAATAATGACCTTGAAATATGATAATATTGACTATAGCTTGTGGTTGACTTCCTAGATGGACCTAGGTCTAGACCATTCATCAACCTTCGAAACCATGATAATGAAATTTTGACATGTTGATCAAATATTGCTTGAATATTATTGCTAGAAGTTGAATATAGATGAGTGATCTCCCCTAAGGTCTAAATAGGAATATAAACCCTAGCTTTGGAATATTTATACAGATGATCAAAATTTGTATCTATGATTTTTGGTGTCTAAAATCTTGATTCTTGATACTGATATATAATAATGTGACTCATGATTATGAAATCTCAATAATGATACAAATCCTATGTTCACATTTTTTTTGGATCTACATATCATACTAGATATATGACTAATGACGCCAAAATCTCAAATCTTGAAATTTTTGAAATGATGACTATTTTTTACTGTCTTGATTTATGACTTAGGGTTTAGCTCTCATTATGACTAGGGTGGGACCTCCCATTAATTTTGAGCTTGAAAATCATTATATTGAAAGTATGATGTTGTCTCTAAAATTGTTGAAATATGAAATCTCAAGTCATGGGTGTTTAACCCCACCTAGGCCAATGTAGAAGCTAGTACCCTGAGATATTGGGATTGAAAGTCACCTTGTACACTTGATTCAAGTACTATATTTGTTTGACCTAAAATATGATCTCTCCAAATTTGTGATCGATAGGATGCTTTCCATATCCGTGACTCATATAATAACTTTGGACAATATATGTGCCGATCTTGATACTCAATTGCTTGATGATGAAATGGTGTTAGTACCAAGTTGATTATGATATGGAACATGGAATCTCAATTATGATTTTTGGGACTAACTGAAGCTTGAGGACATGATTTTGATTATATAGTTGAGGATGTTCTAGTAATTAAGGATTTTTTTGAATTTTGGGGACAAAATTCCTTTTTAAGGAGGGAAGGATGTGACAAAGTGGATTTTCACATTATAATAAAGGCATTACTCTTTTGCTCTCATTATACCTACTAATGGTCCCAAATTATTTTTCTTGTCTTCATAATCATTATTGAGACTTAAATCCAAAATATAGTGATCAATGTGAATTTTACACACATTATGAAATCACAAATTTGATTAATTGATCACTTTGTCCAAAAAAGCATATTGAAACATCAAACCTCATGTTTTGTTCTCAAACTTTTAATAAAGATTCTCCTCATTTTTATGAAGATGTGGCCCAAATTTGAGAACAATTGGACATTCCTACATTTTACTATGAATTCTTGAAGTTTATGTATTGAAAACCCCATTTTCCCCTTTTATTTGTGCATTTTTCTTAGCTTTGCCATGTCAGCGATCCATACAAGGGATCCGGGGTGACTGTTGGCCCTTGGATCTGCCTCTTGCGGATCTCGGCCTGATCCAGTGGCCGTGAGGTCATCATCAACCTCTCGCAATTAGCGGGAGGTGTCTTTATGGCCAAGGCTTGCAATCTCGCGCCCTAGACCTCGATTCAAAATTCCAAGTGAATAGAAACGACCGTCTCACCATTTTGAACTTGAAGAGCCCTAGTTTGACTGCCATTCATGCTCTATCCAGCCATTAAAATGAGCTCTTTCCTCTCCCGTCTCACTCCAGCGGCCATGGTCATTTTCCAAATCTCGATTCAGCCCTAAATCTACCCCCCTGATGCTATAAAAGGACCTCCAAGGTCCACAACAATCACATTGTTCTCAGATCCCATCCTCACATGCAATCTCATCCTTAAGTGCTCAATTTTTGCTCTTCGAAAACCTACTGCTAGTGCAGCGCCTCCGACCAGCCCATTTGGGCATTTCATCTCCGCACGTCCTAGCCTCAACCCGCCACCACCATATGACTCGCGATGGCACGACGAAGCCGGGTTGCGCCTTCGCTTCCCTTCATCACCCCTCCTACTCCCTCCTCTACTAGCACTAGTGAGACAATCTGCCATGGACCTGTGCTGCTCGTGCGACAACTGGAGTGGGAGAGAAAGGTCCCAATCCGCCGGTTCAAGTGGTTTCCCCCGGTCCAACAAACCAAGTGTATGAACCAATCAAATAAGAAGAAAACTAGCCGAACCAACATTGAACCGAATCTTGAACCAAGAGAGTCGCCTAGCCTGTGGCTTAATCTGGGCCACCCATCGTGCATCTAAGGGGCGTCCTTTCTCCATATTAAGGTATTTTGATTCGTCTCTGCTCGAAATTGCAACAAATGAATAGATCTTGTTTAAATTTTAGAAAATACATCCTAGCTCCAAATATTACGAATAAGTAGTCCATTTTTATCAGAAAAATCCAATGGATCATTTAAAAATACTTTGAGACCATATTATGAATGTTTCTCATTGATATCTCTAGATCTTTGATCCTTTGCATATTTAAATTGTTAAATGACTCATAATCATGATTAATCTTTAGAAACCTTAGATTTGAACTCTAATGATTATCTTGTAACCTATATCTGATATGTTTGAATCATCTACTCTTGAAAATGAATCATTAGTGATCTAGATCTTTTTAATGGATTCAATCTTGGTTATAATCTTTATAATGAGTAATCTTGATCCTAATCTTGCAAAACACTTGATGTAGTTTTGACCCATCAATCTCATCTTGATTCCCAATTACCATGATGATAATCTAGAAATTTATGATGACTTGAATAATGATCATAATATTAGGGTTAACACATATGATTCTAGAAACCTTGAAAAGTCATTCACACTTGAAAATACTTGATAATTGAAATAATGTTGGACATATTAAAATATTGATTGATTATAAGTGAATGACCCAACCCTAAGGTTGACCTAGGAAAAATGTAACCCTAATCTTGAATATTGAAACTTGATTTGCAAATATCTTGATCCTGACCCTTGATCCAAACATTGTGTTTTAGGATCTAACTCGAAGGGTCGAACAATTACTAAATGATTTGTACTCGAAATCATCGATGAAGGGTAAGCTATTATATAACTCCTCATTGATTGTATTGATGATACTTTTATTTATCTCTTGATGTTATACTTGGCTATTTACTTGGATGAGCTATTGTTCCCTATGATTAGTCTTCTATTTTCTATACTATATTTTGAAAAACATGAAAACATAAATTGCATGCCCATTATGACTGCCCGTATATTGATAATGATGATGATATTGATAATTTTGATAATGTTGATATTGATTGCAACAACCCCCTCATTTGGAGGTGGGACTTGTACATTGGCTTCCTATGTTCCTATGGTGAGAAGGATCCTAGTGACCTTCCCCATCGCGTTGGGGTAATAGAGTCACACAAAATATATAAGCATGCTTCTTGAATTACAGTATAATGGGAACTCATAATAAAAGTCAAATTGCTTGAAAAACTTGTTAAATAAGTGTTGGTTTTGCAAATTGCTTGTTATTCTTCTGAATATAATTCATGCCAAGTACACTCTTCTATTATTAACTTTTTTACTTGATTTTGATAGTGTACTTTGCAATTGCATGATTGTGTCTTAATTCCTAGAATGTAGGATGCTTCTCCTAAGTCCTTCATTGAGAAAGTATTCCCATGCCAAGTCTTTACCTTCTCTAAGGCTAAGACATCATTCCCCATCAAAAGTATATCATCCACATACAATATGAGGAATGTGGTCGAGCTCCCACTAACATTCTTGTGCACACAAGGTTCATCTTCATTTTGAATAAAGCCAAACACTTTGACTTCCTCATCAAATCAAAGATTCCAACTCTGAGATGCTTGCTTCAATCCATATATTGACCTTTGCAGCTTACAGACTTTATTGGCATTCTTTGGATCTATAAAACCTTCAGGCTGTGTCATGTACACATCCTCATTTATATTCCCATTAAGGAATGCAGTTTTAACATCCATCTGCCAAATCTCATAGTCATAATAAGCTGCAATAGCAAGCATGATCCTGATGGACTTAATCATGGCAACTGGAGAAAAGGTTTTGTCATAGTCAACACCTTGAACTTGTCAAAATCCCTTAGCAACCAATCTGCCTTTATAAGTTTGCACATTTCCATCCATGTCGGTCTTCTTCTTAAAGACCCACTTGTACCCTATGGGTTTTACCCCTTCGGGTGGTTCCACCAAAGTCCATACTTTGTTGGATTACATGGATTCCATCTTAGATATCATGGCTTCAAGCCATTTCTCAGAATCTGGTCCCTCCATAGCCTCTACGTAGGTAGTTGGATCATCATCTATGATCAACTCACCACCTTCCTGAGTTACAAGGTATCCAAACCTCTCAGGTTCAAGGCGGGTCCTACTAGATCTATGAGGTCCTTGTGTTACCTGAGGAGAATGAGATTCCACAACACCTTGTGAATCTCCATATTCCTCTCGTACATCTACCTGTTCAATGTTTTCTTGTTGGGCTTGAACTTCTTCAAGCTCTATTTTCCTCCCACTGCTTCCTTTGGAAATGAATTCCTTCTTTAAGAATACAGTTGTCCTGGCAACAAACACTTTGTTGTCAGTAGGGTGGTATTGATAATATCCCCTCGTTTCCTTGGGGTATCCAACAAAATAACATTTATTAGATTTGGGTCCAAGCTTATCATGAAACATTTTCCTAACGTAAGACTCACAACCCCAAATCTTCAGAAAAGACAAATCGGGACGCTTCCCATACCATATCTCATATGGTGTCTTTTGAACTGATTTAGATGGTACTCCGTTAAGTTTAAATGTGGCGGTTTCAAGAGCATGACCCCAGAAGGAAATTGGAAGATCAGAAAAACTCATCATTGATCGCACCATATCTAACAATGTATGATTCCTTCTTTCAGACACACCATTATGTTGTGGTGTTCCAGGCGGAGTCCATTATGATACAATACCACGGGCTTGCAGTAGGTCCTCAAACTCCTGGCTTAAGTATTCTCCACCTCGATCGGATCGAAGTGCCTTAATACTTTTACCAAGTTGGTTCTGTACTTCATTCATGAAATCCTTGAACCTTTCAAGGGTTTCTGACTTATGCTTCATCAGGTACACATAGCCATACCTACTGAAATCATCAGTGAATGTAATGAAATACTGACACCCATTTCTGGCATAAGTTCTAAAAGTCCCACATACATCAGTATGTATGAGTCCTAATAGATCACTAGCTCTCTCACCTTTACCTGAAAAGGGAGTCTTGGTCATCTTGCCCAATAAACAAGATTCACATGTCTCTATTGATTCATAATCAAAAGAGTCTAGATAACCATCTTTATGGAGTCTAGAAATGCGCTTCTCATTTATGTGCCCTAGACGACAATGCCAAAGATATGTTTTGTTTGAGTTGTTGAGTTTTTGTTTTTTGGTGTTTATGTTGTATACACTTGTCTCCAAATTTATCAAGTATAGACCATAAGACATTGGGGCACTGCCATAAAAGATCCCATCTTTAGAAATGGAACAATTTCCATTCTTAATAAGAAATTCAAATCCATCCTTGTCCAAACAAGAGACGGAAATTATATTCCTATTTATGGAAGGTACACAATAGAAGTTCTTCAACTCTATTATTATCCCACTTGGTAGAGTTAACTCATAGGTTCCTACGGCACTGGCGGCAACTCTTGCCCCATTGGCAACACGTAGTTCAACCTCGCCTTTCCCTAAAGGCCTACTTCTCTTAAGATCCTTCATATTTGAACAAATGTGAGATCCACATCCGGTATCAAGTACCCATGACGAAGAAGTAGTAAAGTTAATCTCTATCACGTATACACCAGAAGTAGAGATCTCTATCTCTGGCTTTTTTTTCCATCATTCCTTCCATCCTCTCCATGTAGAAGAAATTGGTTTGGCGAGAGAACCCTTCTCTCCCTTACCTTTCGTTCCATTGATATCTATCAATGAACTTTCTTTCTTCTTCACCAACACATTAAGCGTACATAGAGTGGATTCTAAGGCTCCTGGTATATCAGGATTGTGCAGAACACTTCTCACAGTCCTCAACCAGTTATGGAGTTTATTCTCAATTAATTTGCCCATTTTAAAAGATGATTCTTTTGCCATTCTACAAGACAAAATTGCATTTGTCAAAACTCATTTTTTATTTGATTTGAATAAAATTTGACGATAGTTAATTAGGCCTTTAATTAAATACTGCTCCGACTATTTTGATTCAAATTGACAGCCCTCACCATCAATTCGGAAGATTGCAGTGTACAATCTTCTAGTGGGTCAAGATCTAGAAATCCTCTGAGCCATGGACCAGCTAGGGCTGTCACCCACAACTCAGATCTCCCAGGTAGGCAACTCTTGCCAATTGCATCATATGAAACTCCTAAAAGATGTCATATGCAACTCCTTGCCATGATCATCTCCATGCCTCAAGGTGCTAGATCCTATCTAGGTCACCTTGTTAAGTCTGACTCAAAGCCAACACGATCAATATGCACCCTGCTAGGGCAGACCCACACATTCATCCTTCACGCTTCCACAAGATAGACGGTGCACCACGCTAGGGTGTGCCCACACTTGGTCGATCAAGCTTTTCACGTGTGTCACATTTGGAAGGTATCTAAAACTTTAATATTTAATGAGGGATTTGGTTTTTATATACATATACATATCCAATCACCGCAATATATAGTATGTATCATATACATGCTATATCCCTCAGAAAACATGCAAAACGATAAAAGCAATGATTATGGCCATCCTATTGTGATTCCTCGAGCCAAGAGGAATCACGGTCATCTAGGTCTACATCGCATGCAACATGTACAAGATGAAATCTATTCCTTCCTTTCTGGGTTTAATCAGCTCATCTCCATGACTGATCGGCTCACCATCAAGTTGGTTGTTTGGGTGCCACCAGTCGATCGGTTGGTGCCTCCAGCCGGTCGATTCACCGCTCGTCGTGCATCTCCTCAGATCGCCACCCGCTCGTCTCACTCCTCGAACCAGTTGTATTGAACATCAACCGATCAGTTCACGCCTTGAACCGATCATCTTAGGTCGTCCGCCGTTCTTTGACATAACAAGAAATAAAATCTATCCTATTTACAATTGAATTGTGAAACCTCAAGTTACATTCGGGGGGAGCAAAGGTAGGAAAAGAAATCTCAAATTATTTCGAGTTACATCAGGAATAGGAGAAGGGAATCGGTGCACAGACTAAGATGCAAGCAACCACATACAACCACACACATATATAGGGTTTATAGGGCATAACCATGCTACACATCCACCACAAAACTCGTTTAAGGGCGACGTGTATTGAGTGCATTAATATTACATATCATATATGTATATTTGGGATTTGTGGATTGGACATGCATAAAGCCAATTTTATTCACATCGTATGCAATAAATAAAGGCGACAAACCAAAATCGATCATATCGATAATCCTAAAATATAAAGCAGTTGACGTGGCTCTGATACCACTGTTGGGTTTTAGGGGAGGTAGAGAAGCAGCGGAAACAAAAAGAATTTCACCCTCAGACCCAGAACAAAAGGAATCGCGTCAACATCTATACAATAGGAAAGATGGTTTGTAGATGCATACCTTGTCTCGAGGCTCACTCGGTGACAGTACCTCGCACCTTGCGCGATCTTCACCTGCGATCTTGGACGGTGTCTGTGCAGCTCCTGGTCGCACTGGGACTGAAGACTCCTGGTCTCACCGGGACTGTCAGGATTGATAGTTGTCCTCCGAGCGACAAAGGTCTCCCGCCTCTACAATCGTCCACACGGACTGCCTGGAACTCCGATCTCCTTGTCGCACAAGGAATCGGAAGGAGTCGCACCTTCCTATCGGCGTACTAGTCACCGACACACTCTCCTACCACGAGTCGCTTTCTACAGTTGTCTTTCCCTTGTTGTGCCTCCCTTATTGGGTAGCACTTGCTCGGGCTCTCTCGGTTACCCAAACTAGAGAGAACAACAACTTTGTAGAGCAACTGACGCTCTGAGTTGTACTTTGAGAAGCCCCCAATACCCCTATATATAGGAGGGTCATGGGATAGGGTTCTCTATCCCGAGCAATATGGGACTAAAGCAGGAGTAGAAGGGTTCGAGATTTCCACAAAATTTGACAAACTGCGGCAGTTGAACTGATCGTTTCAACCCTGAAATGATCGTCTAGACCCTCCAGCCAATCGGTTGGACACTCCAGTCGATCGTTTGGATCCATGAGCCGATCGGTTGGACAATCCAGTCGATCAGTTCGTGATCCTAGTTCAACTCAAATTGACATTCCTTGTTTGTTTCTAACTAATCAATATTAGTCCTTATCCAAATCAAATTTGATAAGTGAAACGAAACATGATCGTTTGATCACCCGACCAGTCCACCAACATGAACCGATCGTCTAGTGATCTAAGCCGCTCGACTCACCTGCCTGAGCCGATCATCCCATCTCATGAGCTGATCGATTGAGGTAGCAGATCAGTCAATTGAAGTTTCAATTAATCTGATACTCTAATCATTTGATCCAACACCTTGAATACTATGATTTTGAGCTATCAACTAATTGAGTGTTTAATTGAACTACTAAACTCCTTTAGCAATCAATCTAAACATTATTTGTGGACAAACTCCTCTTCCAGGTTAAATCCTATGTGTGTGACCATGCAGGTCCATTTCATGTTGGCAGTGAAAGTCCATAACACTTATGACTTCACAAGCAAAGAGTGGTGCCTAGTCACACATCAGTGCTACCCAAGTGAAATAGAAAGTTGGATAACAACTTTCAATCCTACAATCCGTGAATGGTGTTACAGTGAATGTATAATTCCTTTGTCACTAATATCCTGAATGAACTCGAGGCATGGAACAGTCATCTTGTCAATGTTCATTCATTTCCTTGATCTCAGAGCAAACTGTGTGAGATGTGGGTGACATCAATATCACATATTGATTCACACGTGCATGTGCATGCTTTTCTCAATTCTACTCATCAAGTGGCCAAGGACATCAAACTCCCTCAGGAGGGACAAATCCCATATCTATCACTCACCCCTCAAAAGCCCCATGTGTCAAAGCCACCCAATCATCACCTTTATAACAACCCATGTTTCAAGACTGCGTTTGATGATGTCAAAGTGTACCCAACGACATGTGTTGAGTGTAGTGATTTCAGGTCTAAGAATCACACTCACCACCATCACTGTGAGAGTTGACTGTAACTACCAAGTCATGGTTCCATGTGTCACTCTCACGGTGGGTCTGTCCGGTACCTTGTTCTCTAACAAGTACCTATGTGCTTGGTTTGATATCACTATATCATGACTAATGAGATTCTGTCATCAACCAACACACAATCTAGTCTTTAGTGTTATTGATGTCTATGGTTATTTCCACAATAACAACTGACTAGAGACTAAACAAGAATGTATACCCATATCATCCGTATGATCTCATCGTTTAGGTCCTAAACCTAAAAGCATACATCATTGAGTAAAATCATTCTTTAGACATCTATCATGTTACACTATCATCTTAGAAACAGTTTAAACATATAGATCGGAAATTGCCTTTATTATTATTCAAATCATTTACAAAGTATCCCATTACAATCATCATATGACTTGCTCTATGGGCATACATACCAACAACACCAACCTCCCTTGACCTTCCACTATCTACCCCAGGTTATTGGATGAGTTTTGGTGGTGGTTCTTTACCATTTTATCTCTCCTTCCTCTCCTTTTCATCTCCATGGCATCCAATAGGAGGAAGAGGGACGCCCTAGGTAATGCACCTTCATCTTCGCCCAAATCATGCTTGATTCCCTTTTATGACACTTGCTTCATCTCAAATGAGGATCTAAATAGGTACAAGGAGCTCCTTTCTAGGAACCCTTTCCCTTTTTGTGCCCTATTTGATCCACACACATGAAGACAAGAGGTCATAGATCAAGTAGCAGAGTTGTTATACGCCCACTATCTCTTAGCCTTGGGTATTGAATGTGAGTTCTTTAACAATTCCATCACAGGAACCAAAGTTGTTCACGAATTCTATGTAAATTTGCATTGGAATTATGACACCCTAGTACCCCCACCTAATACTCAAGTAGTCTTCACATCTATAATAATCGGGAAGACATTCCAAGTCTTGGAGGATAATATGAACATCTTCTTTTCGGGTACTGAAGTGACTGACACCTGGCGTTACGACTATCTAGAGTATTTTGACCTAGTCGATCATGAGGCCTTCTACAAGCAATATGCACTTAATCTCCCTGATATTCATAAGTTATTAAAGAAGCCTCAATTCCCTTATAGGAATAAGTCACCCTTCCCTCCTCTGCCATGGACCTCAAGAGATGCATACTTACCTTAGTTGTTAACTGCAATGTTCATCCAAAGAAAAATCAGACTAAAATTGTAGAAAATGTTGTGGTAATAATGTATTGTCTCTTGAAGAACATAGGAGTCAAGTGAGTGAGATATGTTCTCCATCATATGACCTACTTTGACTCAAGAAAGAACACCTATGGCACCCACCCTACCTACCCAGCCGTAATATGTGGTCTATTCCAGCTTGACACAAGAAAATCTCTTTTCCATGACCTTCACTACAAACCTACCCATAAAGGAGTTTGCATCAGTGAGACCACACTTCATAAGTATGTGCCTATCCTATCCTTTACCACACATGGTGCCTCTACCTTTGGCTCTACCCGAGAACCTCCACCACCTCAGCCTACCCAACCTACCCATGCCTCGTTCCATGTATCTAATGAAACCTTTATGGGTTACATGATGCATCAACAAGCATACAACCTTTAGGTTCATGAGAACCTATATCAGGACCTTTGTTCCTTCATGTCTAACATGAACATTTCATGTTCACACCCTTACCCTGCCTACTAGCCCTATCCCGAATGTGACTATGTATGCTTTGCATATTATCACTTTTACCATGCCCCTCCACCTGCATCTTCTGCTGCTACAACTTATACTATTGGCAGATCTACGCCTGGTGTGAGGCCTCTAATACCTGACCCCTTGTCCACTCTACTTACTATTCTTGGTAGTTCTACTCCTTCTTTCCCACAGGCCAATGAGCTTTATGCTCTTGGTATGTCTTGGGATGAGAAGAATGCTCGTTGGACCGGTCGAGGTTTTAGTTCTCTTGTTGATGAGGAGATGCTAGACCAAGTTGATTAGGAGTCTCTTTCTGATGAGGAAGTTGATGAGGATGATGGTGATGCTTCTGGTGATGGCTTTGATGGCTTTTCTGGTGCATTCAATGATGAAGGCGATGTTGTTCTCTCTACTACACCTTCAGACGAAGATGATGAGTACAATCCAGATGCTTCTGATGCTGATGATGATGATGTTCTGGACATAGACATATTAGATGTTTAGATCTTCTAGTTTTTAGTCTATATGTTGATCATATACATCTTTCTAGGCTATTTTTCATTAAAAACATCTGGGTGCATTTTTTGAACTCTACTATTTTATCATCTAGTTTTCATCGTCTTGATTTGTAGTTGTTTTCTGAGAACATGTTTTTTGGGTTGTAATCTTAATATTCTATTCACTTACTCTTTGATTTACTATATATCATTAGTTGGTCCCATGTTTACCATATTTTGATTATGACTTGGACTGTATGTCTCTCTTGTCTCTGTTTAGTGTAGGCATTGATATTGCATGTTATGTATGTATGTTGTGTTGTGCTTGGAGAAGACACATTGCTATTCTCTTCTAAGCCCCTTCCTTTTTTATAATGTTAAAAGGGAGAGAGAAGTTCAATGTTTTGAATCTCAAACATATTTCTTTTATTGAAACTATGTGATCCTTTTCATATTCATTATATGCTTTATCTAGTGACTTGCTAAAGGACCATATAATATATGTCATGTTGCTTTGTGTGTATAGACTAACTATGTAGGTAAGAGTAAGCATAGATTGAGGGGGAGCAATTCACATTGGTCAGATCTTGAATCCGCTTGCAATTCACAAGGCAAAGGTATACCTTTACATATCCATTTTAATATGATTGAGGAATGGTTTGTCATTTTCAAAAAGGAGGAGAATGTTGACTTGAGAGTTCTACATTGTCCATATTTTGATAATGACTTAACCATTTCATACCTATGTATCTAATATGTTTGTTTAAGATTTATTTCAGGCTCTAGGCACATGAAAAGGACCAGATTACACAAGCCCAAGCTTGTTCAAGTGCAGGTCAAAAGAAATGCAAGTGTGCATTTTGGGAAATCACTTCAAATGACCTTATAAGATTGTTGTAATCACTTGTATTGATGATATGAATTGTAACTAAGATGAGAAAAATTTAGGGACACTTAATTCCAATGTTTGATCACTCAAATGTTAATTTAGAAATTTTTCTCAGGCTATTTATCGTTCGAGTTGGAAACATGACCGATCCAGTGATGGATTGTTTGAAGAGACCAATTGGTCGAGTTGTGCACACACAAAACTTGATCGATCGATCTCACTGAGTGAAAATAATGTTAGCTCATCAGTTGAGTTTCCTAGAACAAACTTGACGGATAGTTTGAAAATTGGCTTTGTCATTTAGTGGATCAGTCGAATTACCTTTATAAGAACTCAACCAAATGTTGTGTACGAAATATGCAGAAAAAATGATTATAATTGTTGGTGAGTTGTTTTAAGTGAGAATTGAAAAACTACTAGAGGGGGGGTGAATAGAGTTTTTGAATTATTTTAACAATTTATTGAATTCAAACAACCACAATTGAAATTTGAAGAAAGAGACTGGTGTTTAGAGTGGTTCCAACTATAGCAAATACTATAGTTGTCAGTCCACTACCCAGTTGCTTACCCAACCGGGATTTGAAAGTATTTATTTTATTACCTCTCGAGGATTTATACAAAATACAATACTTTCCTTTACACCCTTTGAACAGCCTTCACCCTGAAGTAGGTGCACCAACTTTGAGGTAGCCTTCTTTGAAGTAACTCCAAGCTCCCCCTTGAAGTAGCCTTCCTCTCTAGAAGTAACCTCCCATTGCACCAGCCTTCTGAAGTAGCTCAAAGTCTCCTTCTTCGCCAAGAAGATCTTTACCCTCTCCAATCCGCGGCCTCCAACCTAGGAGTAGCAAGGAGAGTACAAACAATAATAGGGAACAAGAAAGAAAACAGAAATTACAACTTATCCTTTGTAGCCCAAGACTTGATTTGCCTAGATCAAGCGTATAGATCTCCTAACCAAGTATGTGAACTTGTGATTGCAGTGGGTAGGAGATACTAGCCTATAGGACATGAATTATGAGCTAAGGAATGAAATGGCCAATTGTCACAATGCTCAAATTGCTCACAAACAGATTGCACAAACTATGCTCAAAGGTTTCTCAAGTGTAGCAAGTGTAAAACAAGTAAGTTTAGGTGTCCTATGGCTTGTCCTATTTATAGGAATGGCCTAAGGATGCTTAAGGACGTTCTAGACAACTTCTAGGGGTTTCTAAGTGCTTAACTAGCCGTTAGGTACAAAGTTGTTGCTTTAACAATGGCTAATTAATTAATTCTGCAGTTGCTGTCAGAGACCATCTCGGTCGACAAATGGTCGACCGAGACACCTACTCGGTCGAACTTTTGTCGACCGACAGGCTCTCTGGAACAAGTGATTTGCAACATCTTTCTCCAACTGCCAACTAACTTGTCTGTTGTGTCTAACGGCTACTTTGGATCTTTCTCGGTCGAGAAGATTGTCGACCGAGAGTGTCTCGGTCGAGGAGTTTGTCGACCGAGATTGATCCTGTTTCAAGGTTTCAATTTAGGCACTAATTATGTGTGTGAGTGTGCATAAGTAATCCTATTTGAATGGGATGACTTGTCTAACTGTGGTGTTTAGCTAGGGAAAATCTAACGCTTGATTTACATGCAATTCTAAGTACTTGTACATTATATTTTTGTACAAGTTTTTACAACAGTGATTACATTGCATGAAAATATAAATATGTAAGCTTGTGGGTTTTCCCTTGTTGCTTTGTCATCCTGCACACTCAAGTAGCTCGTTAGATTAATAAGAATGAAATGTTTGTCATAATCAAAACAAAAGGATTTATAGATGTCCATTTAGCCAACAATCTCCCCCTTTTTGAAGATGACAAACATTTCCAAAATATAAATAAAGGAAATATAAAACATATGAGTTTCATACCTTTAGATAACCTTTTGTAGCTTTTTCTCTTGTGTATAAAATGTGTGATTATTATTCCCCATGAATTATGGAACATGAAATCCAGATCATTTGGGAATATAGCAACTTTCAATGTAAAGCCAAGAGTTTATTTATGAAACTCATTAATTGAGTTTTTCATAATTACTAAGTTTTAGTTTTATATTTATCTCTCCCCCTTTGTCATTTCAAAAAGGTAACCGTTAAGAATAAAAACTCCCCCTTAATTAGATATCCCATCAAATCTAATGAAAAAGATGTCCATTTAAAACCAAAGTATCATGATGCGGAATAAGAGTTTTTGTTTAAGTAGCACAAATATCAAAGAAAAACATCTTCCAAAGGAGTGATAAGCAATTTGCTTCCTAATTTGTTAAATTGATCTAGTGGAAGCGGTTTTGTAAAAATATCAGCCAATTTTATCTTCAACATGATGAAGGGAAACATGATTCTTGGTTTATTGATTTGCAAATATATTCAGTTTTATTGCAGACTTGACAACAGAAACCTGCTCAGTCGACGATCTTTCGACCGATAGTGTTCTCGGTCGAACAGTTTCTCGACCGAGAATGTGTCTGGATTTGTTTCATAACTGTTTTAAGTAATTGTGTCATAGATCCTTGTCAATTTTGCCACAATTTTAAAGGTTGCATTTTTTTATTTATTACTCCCCTTATTTTGTATGCTCTACAATGATGATCTTATAATCCATATTTTGAAGATGTCTCATATGCTCTGTATAAAAATATCCATTGGAATCAAGTAAAGATGACCAATTTCATTAAAAGCATGTATTACAAACATAGAAAGATAGACACATCATATAGAGATGACCCATTACAAATATTCATAAGATATCATTACAATAACTCCAACACTTACTGGACAGACTTAAGAATTACATCAATGTCAGGGTCTTTCCCAAGAAAAGGCTCAGTTCCATAATACTGGACCAAGGTTTGCTAATCTAGAGCACCTGTCTTAGTTAAAGCATATGCTTCCAAGAATGTAGGAACTCGATAAAATCGGAAATGAGCGGCAATATCTTGCAGTTGCATGGATGAAAACTGAGTGTGCGGAAGATCCACAGATGGTGGAGGTGGAGTTTGATAATAGTTGTACGAAGGATTGTATGGATTGAGCATGCCAGGATTTAAAGAATACAAATATTCATCAGGTTGGTTTGGTGAAAGGGTTTGCATTCGTTGGTTTATATAAGTCATGGAATGATGGTTATAGTCTAGTTGTTTTCTAAGGTGATATTGGGAGCCAGCAATATAAGTAAGAGTGTTTTGAATGGGATCATGTGATAGATTAGTAGGAGGAGGGGGTGGTGGTATGTCTTGATGAGATGTTTCTTCTTCTACTCTAGCCCTTTTATGACCAAAATCAATTCCCATTTTTTCTACTGTATTCTTACTTATTTTTTGTGGTCTACGCTCCCATGTATATCCCATATCCTCAAGTTGGGTCTTAAGGAAATGTTGAGTGATTTGGCATACAAAATCGGCATATGGAGGATTGCCAGAAAACTCAAGCATGTTTTTAAGAATGATGCAGATAAAATTTGTGGGAATATGTTGGATAATGGCATATATTAGACACATACGAAAAATAGGAACTTCAGACTTATTGGATCTAGGATGTATGTTTGTTGAAACAATAAGGTTTATAATCCTAGCAGCTGGTTTGAGATTTATAGCATAATATGTGCCTCTATCTTCGTGACAGGTAGTATTGGATTGAAAAATGGTCCTTTTGATGTCACTAAGACTAATGGTATGGTCATCTTGGAGAAATTGGTTAAGGGGGTTTCCATAAGTAAGGTCAAGGGTGTCTTGATATTCATCTATGTCAATATTTAGCATGTCAAGAATGTCCCCTTCAGTAAATCGGAAGCTATGCCCATTGACCATAGTATAGAAGAAGATGGTTTCATTTTCAGAGTGGGAAATGAGGTTTGCATAGAATTCATTCACTACCTTGATGGAATAGGAAGGAAAAGAAGGGTTGATGAATTCTTTTAACTTTTGCACTTCGAAAAGGTCCTCCAAGTCGATGATGTTAATGAAGTCCATAACTTCAACTGGTCGTCGTGGGAGAGGAGCTTTGGAGGAAAGCTGTAGATATCGATCACCAGCATCTCCATCGATGAAGGCAATGTCGTTGATGATCGTCAGTGGTGGAGTAGCTTCCCGAGCTTCCCTTCCTTTCCTGCCGGCGACCTTCTTCTTTCCACGAGCAGATGATGAGGCCATTGTGTTGCTTGAAGGTGGAGAAGAAGCAAGGATGGCTTGTGGATGAGGATGCTAAAGAGTTGCACAAAAATGCACTAGAGAGAGCCTATGGAAGCAAGAGTATGCAAGTGTGAGGAGGTGACTCGTTTTTGGTTCCTTTTATAACAATCCAGCGACCTGGTCGGTCGACGATTCGTCGACTGAGCGTCCGCAACGGTCATGTTGCAGACGCGCCACTTGGCTCCCCAACGATCATATAACGGTCATAAATGGTCATAACGGTCAGTTTACAACGGTCATATCCAACGGCTATTTCTCAGTCGAACAATTGTCGACCGACATTGTCTCGGTCGAACATTTGTCGACCGAAAGTGTGTCCGATACTAAATCTGTCTAGATTCTGTCGGTCGAGAGAGAGGGGCTGACCGAAAGGTTTTCGGTCGAAGAGTTCGTCGACCGATAGACTTACTGAGTATGAATTTGAAGCTGATTTTTAATGTAAGTGATAGACTATATTTGTAGAGCACATATATAGATTTTCTAAGGGAGTAATATTGTGTTTATTATTGACAATATTGGGACAAGTTGTGATCATAAATTAATTATTCTTTTAAACATAAATGGATATCCAAATAGTTATTATGTCAAACTTATTTTAGGTCGAATTTGACTACGACCATAGCGCCCCTTGGTCAAATTTTATTTTGACCAAGAGGCAAATTTTGCAGATTTTCAGATTGAATATATTGAGTATAATATCTGCATAAAATTTAATTAAATGTCAAGCTAAAGCATAATACTTAATATGATTCTTAATTGAAGGCACAATTAATTATCTCAAATCTTCAAAAGATACTAATTTATGGATTTTTATCTTTATGTGTTGCAAGCAATAACATATAACCAATAAATCATTTTGCTTGCCTATATATTTTCATGGATCCATGCATACAATTATCATTATCTATGCGCACCCAATGATGAAAGCATGGTATAATGATAATAACAGCATACAATGATAATTCCATCACATGATTAATATATGAATAGACCAGAAGATACTTTTACGAACAATCATGTGAAAATAGGAATTTTCTTTTCATTTGACTAAGCATGATTTCAGTTTAAACTTTAAATCATCTAGGGAATAAACTAATATTAATTTCATTTACATTTGTAGAGATGATTTCCAAAAATATATCCAGTCATCAATCATAAGTAGATAGCAATTTCATCGGAAAAATAAATGCAGCAATTTTGAAGTAGACTGGAGAACAGTGATGTGCTCGGTCGACAATTGTTCGACCGATGGTCTTTCGGTCGACAGTTTTTCGACCGACAAAATTCCTGGAACTATTAATAAAACATAATTGTGTGAGTTAACTATTTAGATATTTATTTGTAATCTCATTATGTTGAGTTGAGATAGACATAGAAATATGCAACTAATGTCTCTGGTCATATCTCAACATGATTCTGTTCATTTAGTTTGGAGGTTTTGGAACCCAAACTAACTCGACATCTTTTCTCTTATAAGGACATGAAAAAGAGTAATGTCCAAGACGTGAGCAATAATGGCAACATATAGAATCAACCTCAAGTCGTTTTCTATGGTTTTGTTCTAGGTTGTTCTTTGGTACAAATGTATTTGTTCCTTTAGGTACATATATAGATTGATGGGTTTGTGACCTTTTCCAACTAGGTTGATAGGACTTCCCTTTAGGCTTATAACCTAGTCCTCTTCTCCCAATTTGATGATAGTAATTATCTAAGATTTGATCAAGAATGCCATTATTATTTAAATTACTGACTTTTTGTTGTAACTTGGCAATCTCTTCCATTCTCTTCTTAGTATCTAATTTTTCTTGATCTAGATTAGATGACAATAAATTTCTTTCTTTGACAATAGAATCATAATCTAGATGGTTGCACAAAATGGGTTGATTTTGAAGATCATTCACTTGTCTTTACAAATTATTCTTCTCTAAAGAAAGTAGATTACAATTTGCCTCTATAGATTTTATATTAATATCATGATCTTCAATGATCGTTTTAAGATCTTCATTTTCGGATGTAATAGCAAGAAGTTTAGCATGTAATTCATCATTTGCTTTATTTGACTTCTTTAATTTCTTCTTGCATTCAACATATTTAATATGTGTTTCTTCAAGGCTAGCAACTAGTTCTTCTTTAGATAAATCAAAAAGACTTACCTCTTCTTCTTCTTCCTCGCTAGTTGTAGCAATGAGACAATATTTGTTCTCATCTTCCTTCTTAGATCTCCATGGGCATCCAGTTGTTGGGTGGATTGTACCTAAGCACCAATTGCAATATGTTGTAGTTTTGTCCAAGAAGCACCTTTTGTTGTGATTGTAATCACCACTACTCTCCATTCTTCAAGACCTTGTTAGGGTTCCTTGAAGACGGCTCTGATACCAATTGAAAAACTACTAGAGGGGGGGTGAATAGATTTTTTGAATTATTTTAACAATTTATTGAATTCAAACAACCACAATTGAAATTTGAAGAAAGAGACAGGTGTTTAGAGTGGTTCCAACTATAGCAAATACTATAGTTGTCAGTCCACTACCCGGTTGCTTACCCAACCGGGATTTGAAAGTATTTATTTTATTACCTCTCGAGGATTTATACAAAATACAATACTTTCCTTTACACCCTTTGAACAGCCTTCACCCTGAAGTAGGTGCACCAACTTTGAGGTAGCCTTCTTTGAAGTAACTCCAAGCTCCCCCTTGAAGTAGCCTTCCTCTCTAGAAGTAACCTCCCATTGCACCAGCCTTCTGAAGTAGCTCAAAGTCTCCTTCTTCGCCAAGAAGATCTTTACCCTCTCCAATCCGCGACCTCCAACCTAGGAGTAGCAAGGAGAGTACAAACAATAATAGGGAACAAGAAAGAAAACAGAAATTACAACTTATCCTTTGTAGCCCAAGGCTTGATTTGCCTAGATCAAGCGTATAGATCTCCTAACCAAGTATGTGAACTTGTGATTGCAGTGGGTAGGAGATACTAGCCTATAGGACACGAATTATGAGCTAAGGAATGAAATGGCCAATTGTCACAATGCTCAAATTGCTCACAAACAGATTGCACAAAGTATGCTCAAAGGTTTCTCAAGTGTAGCAAGTGTAAAACAAGTAAGTTTAGGTGTCCTATGGCTTGTCCTATTTATAGGAATGGCCTAAGGATGCTTAAGGACGTTCTAGACAACTTCTAGGGGTTTCTAAGTGCTTAACTAGCCGTTAGGTACAAAGTTGTTGCTTTAACAACGGCTAATTAATTAATTCTGCAGTTGCTGTCAGAGACCATCTCGGTCGACAAATGGTCGACCGAGACACCTACTCGGTCGAACTTTTGTCGACCGACAGGCCCTCTGGAACAAGTGATTTGCAACGTCTTTCTCCAACTGCCAACTAACTTGTCTGTTGTGTCTAATGGCTACTTTGGATCTTTCTCGGTCGAGAAGATTGTCGACCGAGAGTGTCTCGGTCGAGGAGTTTGTCGACCGAGATTGATCCTATTTCAAGGTTTCAATTTAGGCACTAATTATGTGTGTGAGTGTGCATAAGTAATCCTATTTGAATGGGATGACTTGTCTAACTGTGGTGTTTAGCTAGGGAAAATCTAACGCTTGATTTACATGCAATTCTAAGTACTTGTACATTATATTTTTGTACAAGTTTTTACAACAGTGATTACATTGCATGAAAATATAAATATGTAAGCTTGTGGGTTTTCCCTTGTTGCTTTGTCATCCTGCACACTCAAGTAGCTCGTTAGATTAATAAGAATGAAATGTTTGTCATAATCAAAACAAAAGGATTTATAGATGTCCATTTAGCCAACAAGAAAAGATCTATTGTAACTTGGAAAATGGCTATATCTTTCCCTTAAGTGATCCCACACTCAAGGGAACACCCCTAGCTATAAATAGGATCCCTTGGAGTTCATTCCAAGTTTCCTCATTCATGCTATTCTAAGTCCATTCTATAGTTGAGTGTGTTGTAACTCCTTGAACCCCTTTCTCTCTCTTATTTACAAAGCATTTCATGATTATGAACGAGTTAGGCTAGTTGTAAGAGAGAAATTTCCTTATTCTTGTAAAGCTCTCATTCCATTCCATCTTCCCTACCCCTTTCCTCAAAGAAGCGAAGATGAAGCAATCTGCTCCAAGTGAAGGTGGAGTTGTTGTTTTTCATATTCAAGGTTGAAGAAGAGGAGAATATCTTCTCTAGGTGAAGGAGAAGGAAAAGTTTGAAGATCCAAGAAGAGTGGGTAATTTGTTGAAGGTTGAAGACTTGAGAAAGAGTAGGTAAGCTCTTGAAGAAGGAAGAAGACTCCTGCAAAGTGGGTAAGTCCATGGTAAGGTTGAGGACTCTTTGTATTGGATAGGTAAGTCTGTTGGTGGTCTTGTGTTGTAACTCTTGTTGGTGAATATATAGAGGAAAGAACTTGCAAATTTCTAGAGGTTGCTTCTCTAGGTAGTGGACTGACTCTCTCCTAGTTTGGAGAGTGGAACCACTCTAAATGACCTAGTCAAGTGCTTGTTTCATTTTCTCTCATTCTTGATATTCTTATTAGTTAGGACTTCAAATTACACTTAAGATATTGGTTTTGATTAATATAATTTGAAGGTCTAATCTATCTTGTGAGAATTTTTGAAGCTCTATTCACCCCTCCCCCCTCTAGAGCCCTAGATCCAACATCATCAAGTCATGACTCAACTTTGGTTGATCACCCAAAAATTGATTATTTAGGTAGGCCAACTTGCCAATTGCATCTAAATGCAACTCTTGGATAGATGATATGTGCAACTCTTTGCAATAATCATTTGTACGCCTCTGGTGCCTAGTTTCACCAAGTTATCACCAGTCAAGCCTGACCCAAAAGCTGACATGTTAATAATACACCCCACTTTGGCGGAAACTACATTACTACCGTCACACTTCCACAAGATAGATGGTGCACTACGCTATGGTGTAAACTATACTTGATCGATCACGATTTTCATATGTGCCTCTTTTGGAAAGCATCTAAGACATTGATATTTTAATTGAGGGAGTTTGTATGTATAAATACATATATTTTATCCAATCATCACATATATAGTATGCATCATGTACATGTTTTATCCCACAATGAAAACATGTGATAAATAAAACACACAAGTGATTGTTATAGATATATTAATTTAATTCCTTGGAGCCACAAGGAATTACTACCACCTACGGTCAACATCATATGCAAAATGTTATTAGTGAAGATATGTACGCAAACCATTCTGAGTTGATCATTTCAACTCTTGAACCAGTTGTCTTGCCTCCTGGTCATTCGGTTGGGCTCGCTTGAAGTGCTCGTCAGGTTCTTAGGTCCAAGAAGCATCTGGACACCTCCAGCTAATCTGTTGGGCCACATTCGATCGGTTTGTCCTCCAATCATTTTGCCTCCTTGGTCATTTAGTTGATGGTGTTGTCTCATAAGCCGCTTGTTTTGTCTTTGTACAGGTCGTCATCTCACGTCGAAAAATAAAATAAAACTATCATATTTCTTACATTTCATATGAGGAAAGCCTTGAGTTACATTTGAAGGGAAATAGGAATAAGAGCATTAATTTACATTTGTAAAGGAGAGAGTGGCATGACATGCAGACCAATTATCAATAGGAATAGATAACCACAACCATGCACACAGAGATCTGGGGTTTTGGCTTTAACCATGCTTTACACCCAGCATCAAAACTGATTTTATGGCGACGTGTGTAAGTTCCACACACACACACACACACACACATATATATATATATATATATATATTCATTTGAGTTCTTTATGTTGTGATAAGATGGACGTGCACATCAACCAGATAAATATTCACATCAAATTAAATAAATAAACATGGTAAAACCAAATTTTGATCATATCGATTATCCCAAAACATAACTAATTGACATGTCTCTGATACCACCGTAGGGAAATACATCATTAGGTAGGCAGCAAAAAAAAATTACTGACATATTTCCCAATAACCAGTACATCGATTCAATAACTATGAAATAGAAAGGATGGTTTTGTGAAGATACATCTGGCCCTGAATCAAGTCTAGCAACAATCCTCATTGATGTAGATACACACACTATCTTGGATGGTGTATGTGCAGCTCCTGGTTGCAGTGGGACTCATCTGACTACTCCACCACAGACAATAGACTCAGACAAATGCTATAATGGCTCCGTTGATCTCACCATGGACTACGAGTTGATATTTCCCTCCTAGTAGTATCCAAAGGACTCCTGACTCTAGAGTAGTCGACAGAGACCAAATAGAACTCATGTCATCCTGCTAGAATGGATAGGAAGAAGTTGTCCCTCTCGTTGGTGTACTACTGACCAACATGCTCTCCCACAACAATGATCCTCAGTTGTTCTTTCCCTTGTTATCCCTCTCTAGTTAGTTAGGACTTACTTAGACTTTCTTATTTACCACAACCAGAGAGGGAATGTTTGTCAGAGAAATAGGTTCTCAATTTTTTCTATTGTAGTTGTGTTCTGGGAAGCCCCCAGTACCCATCTATATATAGGAGGGGTTATGATCAGGGTTCCCAGTCCCTAGCAAAATTGGACTAAAGAGGGAGTGGAGAGGATTGGGAGATCTCAAATCTTCATAACAATTATGGAAGTTTCTAACATGTGTGCCCCATGATGGTCATCTCAACCAGCAAGACAATTGTCTAGGATATGAGACAACCTTCTTTCTTAGAGATATAATCATTTTGCACTTTCTAGTTTTGCACATATGTCGACAGTTCAATTATAATTGGTACGCAACATAATATCAACACCAATCCTATGTGCAATCGAATTGCATCCCTAAGCTGGTTGTCTGGTGTATCTGAGGTGGGTGTCTCACTCCCTGTAAGACAGTTGTCTGACTAATCCAGACTGTCATATGGCACCCCTGGTCAGACTAAATTTTGGCCAATACATAATACAATCAACCAGACACTTCAAACGATAGTCTCAATACCTGAACTGATCGTTTGGCAGTCTATTCAGCTGATATGTTGCATGAATTGAAATACTTGAATGCTTTAGTAATCTATTGAAATATCATTCAAGATCAAACTCCTCTTCTAGATGAGTTCCTATGTGTGTGACCCTATAGGTCCCATATCACATTGGCAGTGAATGTCCATTACATCTTCTGACATCATAAGCAAAGAGTGGTGCGTAGTCGCACATTAGTGCTACCAAAGTGAAATTGAATTTTGGGGAGCAACTTCAACTCAAATTTTTGTATGGTGTTACATTGTTTGTATATTTCCTTTGTAATTGATATCCAAATTGAACTAGAGGGATGGAGCAGTCATCCTCATTATTATTGAATCTTGTTTATTGAATAAGAGAAGACTACATGAGATATATGTAAGCTCAATATCACATATTAAGTCAAATGCGTATGGACATAGTTTTCTCAATCTCACTAATGAAGAGGCTTTGGATATCATACTCCTGTCGAAGGGACAAATCCCATATCTATCACTCGTAGGAAGTCCCCTTGTGTCAAAGTCACCAAACCATCATTGTTATAGCAACCCATGTTTCAGGACTACATTTGATGATGTCAAAGTGTACCCAATGACATGTGATGAGTGTAGTGATTTCAGTACTAAGAGCACAACCACCACCATCAATGTGAGTGCTAACTATGACTTCCATGATGATGGTGTCAATGTATCAGTCTCACTGTGGATCTGTCTGATACACTGTTCTCTACCATGTATATGTGTGCTTGGTTTGATATAGCGATATCTTTACCAATGAGATTTGGTCATCAACCAACTCACACTATGATCATATGTGTTTGTTTGTTTCTATCAACCTTACACAACAACAACCGATCAAGGACATAATGAGAATGTATATATGTACTCTTTGCATCTGTATGATCTCATTTCTTCCAAGTCACCTACTTGAAGACGTATATCATTCAGTAATATCATTCTTTGTACATTTATAGCATTCCATCATTATCTCATAACTAAATGAAACATAATAAATTGGAATCTTTCCTTTATTAATATTCAAATCATGTATCTAATATCATATCCCAATCATCATATGATTGACTCTCTGGGAATATATACCAACACCTTCTTTTTGCTAGCACCCCTAATATTCCATGTGATTGTGTTAGTCATAGGGAACAATAAGGGTATATTACTAGCTCTAGGAGTCAAGTGGTGCATCATGATCATCAACTCCACACTTCATCTTGTTACACTTGTTATAAGGGTGTTATTTTTGTGGGCTTCTAGTGCCTGAGATGTATTTCTTCTCTTTTTCTTTGCGGCCAACATTGACTTTTTTTTTCAACTGCCTTGTTTTTGAGAGATTCATCATTTACTATCATGGATTCCTCATAAGGATTCTTGGAATAATTTACATTGTTCTATGATCTTTCACAAGGTATTCCCATGACTACCTCATTACTAACAGGTATGACTACATATGATTAGGTGCAGGTTGATCTTTTCCCTTATCTACACATGTGTCTACACTGTCCTCTTGCTCCTCATCTAGATTCTCAAGTGTTGTTGTGGTCACACCAACATCTTTACTTACTCATTGTTTCTTCCTCCATATTTTTGGGTCTTGAGGGTTTTCTTGATTAGTATGTGGTTGGGTATTTAATTCCTCCTCTTGATTTATGGTGATTTCCTCCTCCTTATCTTCCATGATTTGGTATATAGTTGTTTCTTGACTCTCCTTTGGCACATTTCTCCAGATGTCGTTGTTTCTTAGGGGTCTGCAAGTCATAATGCTCTTCCCATAATAAACTTGGCACTTTTCCTATTCTTCAACCCAATAGATCCCTCCTCATCCTCATTATTAAGAATTGTTGGGTTAACATGGTCTGCATTAGGTCTCTTGCATTCATAGTTGAATGTCCAAATTTCCAACATTGTAAGAACATATTTTTTAATGAATCATATTCAATCATATACTCCCTCCCGTTGATCAGTATGGCATGGTAAATAGGCTTTCTTGTATCAATCTCAACTTCAATCCTAGAGAACCTACTCTTGGTTTGATATTGAAATGACCGCCACCAAACCGACAATCAAATCATTACTAATTATGTGGAATAACCATAAGCAGCGGATTAACAAAAATCACTAAAACTTTAAAACTATTTTGCAAAGAGATCCATTTCCTGGAAAAATCTTAATGAAAGAACCAAAACTTTATATACATTAGGGTTCACATTGTACATATAATGTACCATATCATCTCGAGGATAACATGTAACAGTTGTTTGTCAGAACATAGACAGAAGCAACATAAACCTCGCGGCATACAAGACAAAATCTCAGATTGTTCATAAAACCATCACACACTAAATCAAAGGACCTGAGAGTACAGAGACGACACAAAGGACTTCTATCTACAAGACACGACAAATAGTACACTCAACCAGAGATGTTATTGTTGTCCCTACTATTGTTGTCCTTCGTCTGTAGAACGGTCTCTATCTCCTCGTGCATGTCCACCTAAAAATTGTGAATCCCATGGGGTGAGACAATTGTCCCAGCGAGAGATATAACTCTCTACCAACAATGTTATTATCTTAGTAAAGCAGTATAAAACTGAGAACAGGTTCTTTTATATCAATAAACAAGGTTAATCACTATGGATAAGTAGATTAGAACATTCTCATCTCTTAAAGTATTGTAACTGTTTATGATAGAGCAGTAAATCATCTATTCACCTAATAAGGAATATGAAGAACATGTGTATCATTTACCCATCATAGTATACCAACATCTCAAGCATATCCTATGATAATATTATCATGGTATGACATCCATGAATCATTCCCATTTCTATCTGTCGACCTCAACCAATCTTCTAGCCAGGTATCGAATTGTACCAATCAGGTGAATATACATCATTACGTTCAGCCAGGTATTGGAATGTACCAATTCTGAGATCACAACCAAGTATTGGATTCCAATCATGATAGAGTTTAGTCAGGTATTGGATTATACCAATCCTTAGATTACAGCCAGGCATTGGATTGCACCAATCCTAAGATCATTGAGTTCAGCCAACTATTGGATTGTACCAATCCTGAGATTGTAGAGTTCGGCTAGGTATTGGTTTGTACCAATCCTGAGATCACAGCCAAGTATTGGATTGTACCAATCCTGAGATCATATAGTTCAACTAGGTAATAGACTGTACCAATCCTGAGATCATATTCATGTATTGGATTATAACAATCCTAATAGAGTTCATCCAGGTATTGGATTATACCAACCCATAGATTAGAGCCAGACATTGGATTGCACCAACCCTGATATCATAGAGTTCAGGCAAGTATTGGATTGTACCAATCCTGAGATCATAGAGTTCAGCCAGGTATTGGTTTGTACCAATCCTGAGATCACAACCAGGTATTGGATTGTACCAATCCAGAGATCATAGTGTTCATCCAGGTACTGGTTTGTACCAATCTTGAGATCACAGCCAGGTATTGGACTATGCCAATCCTAATAGAGTTCAGTGAGGTATTTGATTATACCAATCCTGAGATCACAGCCAGGTATTGGACTATGCCAGTCCTGATAGAGTTCTGCCAGGTATTGGATTATACCAATCCTGAGATCACAACCACGTATTAGACTATGCCAATCATGATAGAGTTCGGCCAAGTATTGGATTTTTCCAATCCTGATATCACAGCCATGTATTGGACTATGCCAATCCTGATAGAGTTCAGTCGAGTATTGGTTATACCAATCTTGAGATCATAGATAGGTATTGGACTATGCCAATTGACACAATTTTACCATGCGTATAACGCAAGTGCACACGTCAATGTAATATAGGCCTTTGTGAGGCCCGAGTCAAACATAGGGAAACGTAATTTTTGGTAGACTACTACTAACTACTCACAATCAGCTAGATTGATTATAAAAGTTTGAGAGTTGTTTGAAAAAGAAAATAAAAACAAAATAAAACAAAGTAATTGATTAAATGGTTTGTTTAATAAATTAAAATGGAATCTCTAGGATTGCGGTTTCACCTCAGGTTCTCATTGTACTAATTCCTACACAATTATCACAACTCATCTCCTATTCCGGGTAGTGGCATGTAATCAAAATTTCTCACTTCCGTGATACAATTCACTACCTTAATCTAGGTCAGTTCCACGCAAGTAGTAACCTATACCCTAAATTAGGTGCATGAAAATCATATCTCTGGGCTTCCACCACTAACCGTACATCGCCTTTTCCAAAGGACTTATTAGTTAATGTGATTATTGCAAATTTTCAATTGTTAATTTTTCGTCAAAAGCAATTAAAGGTATTAAATTACCATTATGGTGATCAAGAACAATGATAGAAATTGATAATATGACATCATAACACGAATTTGAGAGACAAATTATGACAAACTATGTAAAAAGAGCCATACAACGATTACCCGGGCTACTCCTGATCCTAAAGACAAAGGGGATTAGCCCCGCATGTTCATCTCAATGAAAAACACAATGGAGGAAGAAGAAAACATAGGGGAAGAATGGATGGAGATGGTGTAACCCTTGAACGAAGGAGAACCGAGCGATCCTCGATGCGAGATGAGTGTTCTACAGCCTTTCGGCGATGAAAAACTCCATCTGTGACTCTGGAAACATCTGGGGTGTATCTCTGGGCTATGTTCTTCATTCTCCTCTCTTCTGACACTCATGCAGCGGCTAACGACGTGATAGATGGCTTTGGGCCATCTTCCCAAGGTATAGGTACCACTAACGTCCGTCAAAATATCACAGTCATTTGATCATGATCGTTCTGGGTGGTTTCCTGATCTGACGGTGTCGATACCATCGACGGGGTGTCGATGGTATTGGCCCCTTAGGGTATCGATGCTTCTTCAATTTTGTGGTTCGTTCTGATGGCAGCTCGATACCATCGACCAGCCTCATCAATAGTATCGACGGGCTGATACTTTGGAATGCTGATGCTATCTCAATACCATCGACAGTTGGTCGATGGTATCGACCTGTTCTGCTTCTTCTGCAGCTCTGTGCTATGGCCATCCCGATGGTATCGACGGATCCAGGATTACATAGAACCTAAAATCAAGAGAAAAAGTCCAAGTTAATAATGGGATTTCATAAATTACACAAAAATATAATAAAATATACTCAATTTGATGTAAGCAAGGATAATAGGCTAAAAGAAATGAATCATGCAATATTAACCACAAATATGACCAATAAATACATAAAATGAATGTAAAACTAGCCTATAAAAGTGACTCAAAACCCTTGCATCAAACTCCCCTAATCTTGAACATTGCTCATCCTCGAGAAACAAAACTATAAAATATAATTGTGAGGGTCAACTAAAGAACATACTAACATAAAATACATCATAGTATGATTCCCACCATCCAGGCATATACTGGCCCTCACTAACCACAGAACGATAACTACCCTAAAGGTGACAATGATCGTCCATAAGAGATGCCCACCCCAAGATCAACAAACACTATCAAATAAGGCAGTTAATATAATAAATTCCTTTGGTTCAGGCGTGGTGCATCTCATGATCTCCTATCTACATTGCTCATATTCTAACTACCATCTACATGGAAGCAGATCTCCTGATATACAAGAATGAGGAGATAATCATGGGTGGCCTACCATTTTGAGCAACGGGTGGATGAAATGGGCGGCTGTGGAAGAAGAAAAACCACAATACAGTTTAACATGCAAAAACAACAAAAATGACCTAAATGATGCATATGCATATGAAAATGACCTAATGCCTACATTTTTGGTGGAATGATGCATGCTCTACTATTCCGTCTCAATGTGAGATAGAATGTTTACAAAACTACACCCTGTGCTTATTCTTCCTATCATGCAGGTGAAACAAGTTCCTTTCTCCCTCTGATTTCTACTTGCTTTTCTTTATTTCTTTCTTTTCTCAAGCCCTCATTGTTCTCAATTGACTAAGGGAACATTTACTATACTTTTTTTGGGGCTTATTTTCACATAACTACTACACTTGATGCATTACAATTTACTTTTCAGAGAGTATAGAACAAGTTCCCTACTTTTCTTATTTTTCAGAAGAAGTAAGGCACATAATGTCTTATATGCTAAAAAATTTGAAAAATGCAAATATATGAAAGTAATTATGCAACTACAATGACATGCACTCCAAAATGTGTGCACGCATGGCTAATCTACAATTTTTTTTATTTTTATGCAAAAGATACAATATCTAGCTATTATGCAATCCTTATCTAAATGACATGCAATCAAGAGACAAAAAACTATAATGTGCTCCTAGTTCTTATGGTGGAGTTTGAATGAAATGAAGTGGACAGATCACAAGACTAATTGACAAAACCATTGGAAAAGATTATATGTCCCTCATTACTGACATGTGTACCAATCAATCAACAGGTTTCTCTCTCCCACTTTTGATTAAAGTCATATTACCGTTTGGTCAGTTTAGGCTCAACATCCATATATGTCCACATTTCTTGAACCATAAGGATGTACATTTATGATCATATATTTTAAAGTTGAGCTACCCAATTATTTTCGTAAGTTATGTGCTCAATTTCAAACAAGTCAAACTTACAATTTCTTGACATTTTTTAAAATATTCCTAAATTTCACACATTAGTCCCATATGAATAACATTGAGATGACACACTTACATTAGACATCCACAGATTACACTAGATAGAATTTGGATCCTAGAAAGCTGTAAATAACAAAATTACACAACTAGAAGAAATTGCAAAAAGCTAAAAAAATGCTAAAAATAAAAGGAGACGAAAATAAAACTAAGATAGAAACTGTTCCATCTCCCCCCCAAGCTTGAATTTGACTATGGCCTCATACTCAAGAACAAAATCAGAAGGTGGAACAGTGATACCTGACTACTGCTCTGGTGGTGGATATGGAAGGTACTGCTGACCAATGGGATCCCAGGTAGGAAACTACCCCTGAAATGAAAGGTCAGATGGGGGCATTGGTGGTGGCTGAGGGCAGCCTCCAAAGTAGTTTGTGCTCCAATAGTGGTCGTAGAAAGGTTGTTGCTGCATCTCCATCCTATGCAATTGGTTGTAGATGTTCTCTTGGTTGGTGAGAAGGAGGCACTCATTCTTGTAGATTGCTTACTGATTCTCATACATCTGGTTTGTAGTATCATGAATACCGACAAAAGACGTAGTATGTTGTGGTTGCATCTGCTGGATGTCCTGGAGCATGGTATACATGCCCTGCATGGAATAGACATCCTCTCCTTCCTGAGAGGGTTGTGGTGGAGGTGGCTGAGAAGATGATGAAGCTCCCAGATAGAAGTGTGGACGCTTCCTCGGGGATACTCGTGAACGAAGAGGAGTGAAAGTCTCCTCTTTCTCCTCATTGTCATGGCCTGCATTGTCCTCTTCCTCCTCATCGTCGTCGCATGCATTGTCATCGTCATTTCCCGCTTCAACTTCTTCCTCTGAATAATCAATAGCAATGATGGGACACCAGAAGTGTTGGCCTACCTAGATGTTGAAGATGGGGTCTGGGAGTGCTCGCTCCTGGTACTTCTTGTTGATGTGGCAATGAGCATATACCACGCCGTTGTGAACGGTAAGAAGGTTGGAGCGATGGAAGTGGGCTAGAATGACGGGGTTCCTGCTGACCAGTGGAGGGAGTGAGGATAGGTCTAGCCCAAGGTAGATGTCTAGTGGTGTGATAAGTCCCCCAAAGTGAATAGGGGCTCGTTTAGTGATCCTCCTCACATCCATCACACGCGTTAAGAAAAATGCACCCCAATTGAGCTTCTCCCTCGTCAACAACTTGTAGAGGAAGAACAGGTGTGTCTCCTGGAACTTGCTCAGAGACAGTTCACTGTGAAAAAAGAAAGTAATGCACAACATGCGGTGGAGAATCTACACAAAGGGGTGCTCAAAGTCGGTGATGACTATGTTGTGGTATCTAAGCTTTTGCCTGATGGAGTGGTCACCAACTGCGCAAACATGGTGTCATAGTCGGCCCGACTGTCCGACCATCTGTACTGTTTAGGAGAATGCCACCAGTTGTAGATTCAGTTCAATTGTTTGAGCATGAGGTTGTAGTTGTGTTTGAATAGCCAAAAGGAGACTTGGCCCTTGATCCACTCATGGTCGGTGACGATGATGTCATTGGGAACAACACATATATCTAAGGACGCCATGAACTCTACCACAAGTTCCTTATAGGTCGGCCACTCGCTGAAGAAAGGGTGGCCCTCTGCGTGGTAGGTTTGGCGATCTGTCATCACTGTTCTCCCAACTTGCCCACGGAGGACATAGTTGAAGTTGTCCTCAAACCCCAAATCTCGGATCATGGCCCGATCGCCATACTGAGTGGGCTCGATCGTCTACTTAATCAGCTCGTCATATATTTTCTTCACTTCCACCGACTGATGCACCAACCTCATACGGGGAATAGAGCCTGCGGTGGTGGGACAAATGTCTAGATCTCCATATGGGCAGCCCACGAGGAAGATGAAGCTGCGTTTCTCACCATGATGGATGGAGAAGAGAGGTGGAGAAAAGGAGCTCAGTGAAGGTCGGAGAAGATGATCTCCGTAGTCGATGAAGAACTCAAGGATGATTTCTCGCTCGCTGGATGCTCGGTGTGCGCCTCTGGTTTCTCATCAAAGTTTAAGGTTGAAGTTGAGGGAAGAAGATCTAAAGGTGTGAATAAAAATTGAATACATCCCCTCCTTTTATAACTGAGTTCGGCATCCCTAGTACTCCGTTGATACCATCGACAGGTGGTCGATGGTATCGAGCCCTGTAGCACAATCCATGTCTTTAAGGCTATCGACGATCATCGATTGTTGGATGTGGTGGCCCAAATCGGTGACTTGTCGAGATCATCGATGAGGGACGATGGTATCAACCTGTCCCACAGATCGATCTCCAAATTTGGCATGCTTCGTTGATGGCGTCTCGCGGATTGCTGACGTGTCCCGTCGATACCATCAATGAGGCATCGATGGCATCAACATCTGTATGCATCCTTTGTCCTCACGAGGCCTTGGTGTTGTGTTTCCCTAAAGCTGGGTCAATACCATCGACTCGATGGTCGATGGTATCGACTTTCCTGGTAAAATTTCATATGAAAATCTCCAGAGATCTCTGCGAGCATCGACCATCGGGTCGATGCTATCGACTTGCTCCAAAATTTGAGTTGATTCTCCTGTTGGGTGGTCGATACTATCGATGAGGCCGTCGATAATATTGATAGAGCAAAATTTTTGTAGTTGTTGCTCGTCACCCTCATCGCTACCATCGACACAGAGGTTGATGGTATCGAAATCCACACAGTCCTACACACTTAGCAAACCTATCAGGGTATCATTTTTACCCTAAATATGAAATTAACAAAAACTACTTAAAACATGAAAAATTAAGTAAATTAAAATGTACTCTACCAATGGTTGGGTTGCCTCCCAACAAGTGCCCTACTTTAACATCTTAGGCAAGAAACAATCATGCTTTTCATTCCTCCTTTAGTGCCATGAGTTTGATCTCATGCACTTTCCTTGTGTAATCTTCCCCATAGTAGAGCTTCAGTATTTGACCATTCACCAAGAATGTTCTCGCACCATCACTCACCATGATAGCACCATGGGGTCTCACCTCTTCAATTACAAAAGGTCCACTCCACCAAGATTTCAATTTCCCGGGATGCAACTTCAATCTAGAATTGAACAATAACACACTATCACCCTTCTTGAAAACACACAATTGAATGTGGCGATCTTGAATTTGCTTGTCCTCTCCTAGTATATCCTCGAGTTCTCATATGTATTCATCCTTAGCTCATCCAACTCATTGAGATCTAGCATTCTCTTCTTCCCTACATCATCAATACTCATATTAAGCTTCCTTAGCGCCCAATTTGCCCTGTCCTCAAACTCCACCAGTAAATGACAAACCTACTCGTAAGCCAACCTAAAAGGCATGGTGTCTATAGGTGTCTTAAATGTGGTCCTATATGCCCATAATGTGTACGGTAGTAATGCAATCCAATTCTTCTTGGAAGAGGCCGCCATGCATTCCAATATCTTCTTGATCTCCCTATTGGATACCTCCACTTGACCTTGATGTCTGCGGGTGTTATGGGGTACCTACATTATGCTTGACCCCGTACTTACTCAATAGTGCAGTGAATTTCTTGTCCGTGAAGTGGGTGCCTCAATCGCTTATGATCATCCTTAGCACACCAAACCTAAAAAAGATATTTTCTTTCATGAACCTGCACACTACCGTAGCGTTGTTAGTCCTTGTGGGTATTGCCTCTACCCACTTCGACACATAATCAATAGGAAGCAAGATATATAAATTAGAATTTGAGGACACAAAGGGTCCCATGAAATCAATACCCCACAAATCAAATACCTCAACTTCTTGAAACACGTTGAGGGGTATTTCTTACCATTTTGAGATGTTACCTACCCTTTTACATGAGTCGCACTTCTTCACATAATCATAGGCATCACGGAAAAGTGGGGGCCAATAAAGGCCACTCTCTAATACCTTATACATCGTCCTCGTACTTGTGTGATGACCGTCGGTGGGCAATGTATTTACAGTGACTAAGCACATTATCATATTCATTCTCGGGTACACACCTACGCGAAATACCATCCATGCACTGTCTCAAGAGAATAGGGTCATCCCAAAAATAATATCTCAAAGAATGGAAAAACCTCTTTTTCTCTTGATAAGTCCAATCATGTGGGAGTTCTTTACTTGCGAGATAATTCATGATATGTGAAAACCATGGATCCTTAGATTTAATTGAAAGGATTTTCTCATCGGGAAAGGTCTCTGTAATGTGTATGTTAGTATCTCTCTCATCTTCCCACTCTAACCGAGACAAGTGGTCTGCAACCACATTCTCAATTCCTGCCTTGTCCTTAATCTTAATGTCACACTCTTGTAAGAGTAAGATCCATCTAATCAGTCTAGGCTTGGCATCTTTCTTTTCCATTAAGTATTTTATGGTGGCATGGTCCGTCCATACCATAACTTAAAACCCCACTAAATATTGCCGAAATTTTTCAAAAGCAAAAACCACGACAAGCAATTCTTTCTCAGTGGTGGTGTAATTAAGTTGGGCATCATTTAAAGTCTTAGAGGCATAGAAAATAACTGGGGTTTGTTCTCAAAGCACTGCCCAAGAACAACCCCCACGGAAAAATCTAACACATGACACATAAGCTCAAAATGCTTAGTCCAATCTGGTGTTTGAACTCTTTGTAATACATTATCCAAATTATACAAGCACTCATCAAAAGACACACTGTAGATAGAAAAGTCATCCATAAAAACCTCTAGATAGTTCTCTACCATATCTGAAAATATAGCAAGCATGCAGCGCTAAAAATTCGTCGGTGTGTTGCACAAACCAAACGACATACGGCGATATGCAAAAGTCGCATAAGGGAAAGTGAAGGTAGACTTCTATTGGTCCTTAGGGTCTATGGAAATCTAATTATAATCAGAATAGCCATCGAAAAAACAAAAGTGAGAGTGGCCAGCTAGCCGCTCTAAGATCTGATCAATGAATGGCAGAGGAAAATGATCTTTTAAAGTGGCAAAATTTAGGCGACGGTAATCAATGCAAACATGCCACCTGATTACCAATCGTGTGGTGACAGGCTCATTCAAAAATTCTGAGTTACCATGATTCCCCCCTTTTTAGGGACTACCTGTGTTGGGCTCACCCATGTCGAGTCTGAAATAGAATAGATGATGCCTATAGGAAGAACCTTGATCACCTCCTTCTAGTAGTCACTACATTATGCATAACAAGGATAAACAAGAGATTTGAAATAAAAGAATATCTCACAAAGTGTGCTACATATGCATCCACTACCATGGTGGGAAAAGAAGCACAAAACATCCACTACAAGGTGGGCATAAAAATCTACATCAAATGCAGACACAATGCACAAAATAAGAGTCCAAGAGAATATACAAGGTCATAATAATAATATAGTTCATAAGAATGATGATATCAAAATAATAGAGCATTGTGTAGGATAATGTCAATAGGACCAAGAGTAAGACAAAAATAGGTTAATTTCTCAACATAGAGGAATAGGGGATACATCATACATTTAGAGTGAAGAATTAGAAATTGCTCAATATAGAAATAATGTGGGATGCAATCATACCTAAAAATCAGAGTCCAAAGTCCACAATACTTCTAGATTCAAGTGCAGGTCACCAAAGAGCCTTTCATTTAGTCTTTACCCATGTAAGTCTTTCTATTTATTTTAGGTTCCATGTTGATTCTGACCTCTTTCTCTTCAAATGTTCATCTTACCTCTAGATGGATATTTATAGGAGTTTTTTTTAGAATGGGGGAGGTTCCAAGAAGTATGGAATTTGATCTAGTTGGGTGGAGAATCCAAGCATAAGCTCTCAAAATCTATCCAAAATCACCTTCTCCACTTTAGAGGTGCAAACCCTAGAAAAAGAGCATGGGGATGAGGAGTTTTAGGGATCGAGGTGGAGTTCCACCATGAAAGACCATGTCTTCAACCTGGAGGAAGGTTGAAGGAAGAGGAAGAATAGAAAAAAAATGAAGAAGAAAGAGATAAAATCACTTGCCCTGGTTAAAAACCCTAGAAGAGGACCATGGGAACCCTAGGTAGGGCTAGATGGAGCTCTATGAGACCTTTTTCTCGATAAGGGGATCATCTTCCCCTTTGGACCACCTAGTTACACAAAAAAATAGAGAAATATGGGTACTCTAATCTAGAGGAAAGAAGGAGTGAGCAATGATTTTGAATTGGAGCTAGGAAGGGGTATATATAGCCTCATGGATAAGGAAGGGGTCAAGCATGAGGTGTACATTGAGTTTTCCATGTGTCAATAGCCTAGAGATTCTATGTCCATGTAGCACCTCCCTTAGTTACTACCCACAATTTCTCTCTTTTATCCATATTTGTATCCTTAAATTTATCTTTACCCTTATCTTGACCTTTATCCTTATCCTTATCTTCATCCTTATCCATGAAGGGGGAGAAACCCTAAAATGTCCTTGAAGAGAAATACTTCCAAACCAAGCATAACTAGGAGCCCCATAGCCCAAAAAATTAGAGAATGATAAGGAAATATCAAGGATTATAATGCATGTGAAAATATTCAAAGAAAACCTCCCAATTGGGTAAATTGTAGAAAAGTCCAGAATGTACCTAAAATTGCATAACTTGCACAAACAACATCCAAATTTGGTGAAACTTCATCCACAAGTTATCTTTGATGTTTTGAATATGAATTTGCCATTATTTCCATATTTTGAAGTTATATAATCACATTATTCATCAACTATTCATTTTACTCTCTCCTAAACTTATCCTAATATTTCAATGAGGTCCAAATTAGATGAAATTTGACATGTAGGATAATTATGATATGTAGATTACGAATTTGAATTTTGTTTCCACTTTTGAGGCTTCTTTTTATGATATATGTCATATGGCCCATTAACGGCCCATTATCTAAATTATTCGTCTAATTAAGTTCCTTGTCTTCATATTACCACCAAAATGAGTTATGTGGCATATTTTATGTATCCATTATAAACCTATGATTAATGTTAGAACCTTAGGTTACATTAAGGTAATATATACATGCGTTAGCTCGTTGGGGTTATACTAAACATCTATTTAGGTCTAACCTTCAACCTTTTTTGGGTACGTCCAAAATGTCAACTTCTGGGGTAGGGTCCGAGATCTAGTATGTTACAACATACCACCCCTTAAAGTGATTTCATCATCGAAATCAAAACATCCATATAAAAGTGACTATTATTCACCACTCCTTAAAGGATTCATCCTATTAAGCCAAAACTACTCTTTACATGTTAAAAGGTCTGACCTACCAAGTCAAACTAATCTAGTGGTATAATAGTGAGTGTAACTAAACCATGTACAAGATCCATCATGCTTTATTATGCACTCTGATGTCTTACTAAACACCAAACTTCAAAGTCTAGGTTATAGGGATAACTATCCAAACATGTGGTTATATGGGACATAAGGGAACTATATTGGGTATCCATCATCAAACAAGTCATTACACCTAGGAGACTAGATCAACATATTAAGGTCAATAAAGATATATCACATAGATGTGTAATGCTATTATTGCCTAAAAGCATGTTATTTTAGATAATCATCCGGAGAAGACATAGAGATTGGCAGACAATCCTCATAAGAGAAATATGCAATGGAAGTTTATTATGCAGCTCATCCAGAGAAGACATAGAGATTGGCAGACAATCCTCATAAGAGACTATGTCTTTGGAGACAAGAATGAAACATGGATTAAATTGAACTATTAATAAAGTTTATTGGAAGGAGTTTGTTCGACGGAGAGAAAAATATGAGTTCTAGGTATTGAATTAATTACATTTTTTATGATTTCTTATGGTTACTTAATAATATCACTTGTATGAATTAATCGGGCCCTTCATGCCGCTCAAAAAGAGAGGTGTGACAAAATGTACACAACCATCGATTGAGTTTGGGTGGTTATTAGAAACGTCATATGTTGAGAGAGATGCTACAATGAGAGTAAGATCTACAACGAAAACAAAAGTAAGGGGAATATGGAGAGCAAGAGTAAGCACAAGATCAAGGGAAACAACAAGACCAACAACAAGGGCCTTCTAATTCTACTCCTTCTACCACCAAGTCTTCTAGTGCTTTTGGACAATTGCCTCACTATGTTGAATGGATAGATGCAAAGAGAATCAAAGATAGAAAAATATCCATTCAAGAAACACAGGTGGTGACATATAATATTGTAAATTTCTTAGTTTCAAAATAATTGACCATGTTCTCTTTTTATTGGATTGTTATGTTTTGATGATTAGTCCACTTTTATGATAATTAGTTAGAGCTGGCTGCCCAAGCAAAGGAGGAAAAGTTCATCCCTCATGGAGCACACAATAAATTGTTGGTTTCTCTAGGAACAGAAGAGCATCCTGGATGAATTAGGGGAACTGGAGTTGGGCATGGTATAAAATCTTTTTCTGGCACATCCCATCATAAGAACAAACAAGCCAAGAAAGAGGAAGTGGATGTAGAGTACGTGCAGAGAATTGTAGATGCAACCTTGGTGAAATATATAACTTCTCAATCGACAGAAAAACTAGATTATCTAGTAGTGACATAACATGTTCAGCACTCGCCCACAAAGTGCATTGGGAGTAGTCCTTCGGACCCCTAGGGAACAACTAGGGTAAGATTCAATTGAAGTAAATTTGTATTACCTTCTGATAAATAATCTTTCAAGTCAATATTTATGTATGTCAAATTAAATTTTGTGTTTCATAAAAATGTAGTTGGCCAAAAAATGCTATCTTGCTATCGATGAACCAACATGCAACATTGTGGCATATGTTAAGGCTTCTATTGCTGATGTGCTACACGGTATTCCCCTTCCTAATGAACACTATCTTGTGATAACCATACATGTCCCTCATGAATGAGGGACATGCCTCTCCCATACAAGCACCCAGATGCCATCATTGTCAGAGAGGTAGATGGAGGCTTTACTAGGTAGCCCAAACAACTCATTCTATTTGTTTAGGCATGACAAATGTATATTCAAACTCAAATAAAATAATAGAAAGCTAATATTAGAATACATGCATGCAACCTACAATAACTAAGAAGCCTGCTAAAGTTCTGAAGCCACTACCCCCTCATTTTATTGCACATGAATTTTTTGGCTCCTTAGGCCCTAACTGCTAGACGCTGACAAGATGGTTAAACACTATAGACCAAATAGATACCATAGTGATCATCCTTGAGGAGGATAAAGTAGGTGTATAACATGACTATGTTATAGTATTGATAGATGTTTTTGAGGTATTTAAGTATGATTGGATGAACACATCAGTGGTAGAACTTTGGATAATGTGAGTGGCAATACCCTACCATATGTGAAAATTGTTTAACTATTTCCTACATATAAACTGAGTATTGGTTATATCTAATATTTTAATCATTTGTATTGCGCTACTCATGACTTTAGAATATCAAATGTGGAATTTCTAATGCCATCATAGATTAGCAATGTACACAGAGATCCGAGTGGAATCAAAGAATATGTGACTACTATGATGCAATATTTTAGTACTTCCAAGAAAGTGATCTTAGCTCCCTTAAATGTTAAGTAAGTTTTTGGTTTGTTGTTTATATGTCTAACCCATGAATACAATCTTGTTGTGAGATTTAATTTTTTATTTTGTTTAACTTCTATTCAATCATAGGTATGCACTCACAATTGTTAGCGATTGTTC
This sequence comes from Alisma plantago-aquatica, assembly GCA_963693085.1. NCBI lineage: Eukaryota > Viridiplantae > Streptophyta > Magnoliopsida > Alismatales > Alismataceae > Alisma > Alisma plantago-aquatica. The sequence continues at coordinate 152,757,972 of OY856415.1, forward strand.
TTGAGACTTGGAGGGTGTATCTCTTTGATCCTTCTGGTGAAAAACTACAACCAAGCTAGGGACACCCAATGAAATTTTCCATTTTTGTATAAGTATGGTTTCTCAATAGCCAGCATATGTGTTAATGTTTTCATCATAATGACATTTCAATAATGCAACATATATGCAAATTTAACTTATAGGGGTGCAAAAGAATTCTTTGTTGGAGGAGGGAAGGTAGATAAGACAAAGAAATTAGTTACTTGGACGAGTGTTGATGTATAGTCTTCTCATTCCAATTGCATAATATATGACCAACTATACTTGATTACATTTATTGATAATTGTAAATCTACATGCCCCTATACAAGATAATGGTTGGACATGTACATATTACGTGATGCTACATATGTAGGTGATTGTCAATCACACAGAACAAATCAAATGTATAGAAAATGTAAGTTAGTAGTCTTGGACCAAATTAATGAAGTAGTGTCATTAAAAACAATCAAATATAATTACAAGTTTCATTCTCTTTATAGTTTTTTGAGAAGACTAAACCTTATCCATTGGAGAAATTGAATGATCAACATGAATTGCGGGCATCCTGCTTCATCAATAATGTGGATTTGGACAAAAGATTGATGGTTGATTGATATTTTTTGATAGTTCAAACTTTGATGTCAGATTTGTTATATACATTTTGTCAATGTGAATTGGATGTTGATATGTATAATTATACATTGTGACTTAAAATATGAGATGTTAGCTGATGTTGATATGTATTTCTGAGTGTGAATTCAATGTTATGTGCATATGTGTTCGTGAATTTGAATGTGAAGCCATGAGGAAAATAATGACGTTTGTTCGTGCATATATGCATGAATTTGAAGTGTGGCTGAGAAATAAAATAATTGATCTGTGAGTTCATGGAATTGTGTGCAATTTGAATTGAAAAAAGATGATACAATGTGGCATGTTACTATGTGTAATTTTATCTTTCTCTTATTTGTGTACCAGCATGTTGTTAAGCTGTGATGCTTGTAGAGATTATGCTACTTTTTAGAACTTTCAATTATGAATAGTGAGGTTTCAGACATGCATTTATCATCAATTATTTAGCAATACCCGGCTATATATACATTCTCTGTCTATTATTTACAAACAACCAACGATATATACCCAAAATTTAACATCACATTCACTTATAAAGATGCCATCAAGAAATTTAGCATCAATTATTTTTCATCATTCTACCAATGAGGAAATTGAAATGACGTCAGTTGTTTACCTATAAACCGATGAGAAAATGTAAAATCACACCACAATATGTCACCTTCTATGCATTACATCCTTGGTTCCTCTCTAACAAAGAACCACCGACATAAACGTTTTTGTCGGTTTACGGAACTCGCGAAGAATGGTTATGTTTTACCGTTGCCCACTTGGTCACCAGTTCAAAACCGATACAGAACGCCTAAAATAACTGACACTATATCCCCATTCTACAGTAGTGGTATAATTATATGGAAAGTATCTAAAATTGGGACCAATCGGAAAAAAGATTAAAGAGAGATGGATTTTATAATATTTGTTTAAAGTTTCTTGATAAATGTCGTAATGAATCAATGTATTATATTTTGGTTCCATTAAAACATCAATCATAAAATATCCAACCACACTTGTTGGACCCAACCTCTTGAACCAACATGGTACATGATTATTTAAACATAAATCTAAAACTTGAAAGGAAAGTAAGATTAATTCGAATTAAGATAATTGCACTAGATGATTTTCTTGAAGTGTAAAAGAAATATATTAATTTATTTCCCCTTTTACAACAAGGATTGCCAAACTGAAGTTTATATAAAAAGTGATGGTTCCTTTTTCTTTACCTTTATATTTATAAAATAAAAATGAACTTAAGAATTTTTATATAAAATAATGGAGGCATATATTTATTCTTTCCTTGCATCATGATTTTCTTTCTCATAATATTACTTGGTTTTAAGTTGTTGAATAAGAAAGGTATCTCTTTAATGCTTATAGTATTGTAGGGATCTATTCATCATGATTCTAATGTGAAACATCAACCCTTCATTATCTATTAATCAACACTAGGTCAAACATGTCACTTAAAGGAAAGGTAGGATTCTAACTAAGGAGACAAAATTGAAATAGTCAGATTCGGACTACCATGGGCTCTGATACCATGTTGTAAGGAGGTGAGATCACCCCCTTACAAAAAAATAATTGAAAAATTAACATTCATTCCAAACACACTCAAAGGTATGGTTGGATAGGTTGTAAAATTTTGAAATACTTATTAATGGTATTCAAAACAACCAAAGTGTAGCAGTAGAAGAAAATGCATTGACTATATTCAATTTCACATAAGGTTACAAAAGAACATCTTAATCTTACATGTAAATGTACATCATAAGGATCTATGCAGAGGGTAATCTAAACCACATTAAGATTATCTCCAAGCCTTAACTCCTTAAGCTAATTCCATATCTTTATTCCTTGTCCTCCATATCTTTCATCTAGGGTTGGAAGCATACCCCAGTAAGAAGAGAAAATAGATGACATCAAAAAAGGTTGGTATGTGCATACTAAAATAGGAAATTGAGCAATATATGAAAATAAGGATATCAATTACAAACACTTCCCATAGTAGAGGAAAGTACTACCCAAAGGGGCATAAAAGAAAAGAACATTCATATCATGATGAAAGAAAAATATAAGTTTAGAGCATCCATGTGTTTCACTTGTGACAAAACTAGAATAATATATCATGTAGGTAGGAAATACACATCTACCAAAAATGTAGAGCGAGCAGGGTCTTGTATACATCTTCTCTATAATAGGTCATCGGTAGGGTCTGTCAACATCTACCTCGCAGGAATTTTCACATCTGCCAATATATATAAAAATATGCATGGATTTTCACATCTGCACACATATGTGGGAATTTTCACATCCACGTAAATTCACATTCAACATTATACTAGTAATCACCACATGATGCATAACAAGGATAAACAAAAGATATGAAATCAAAAAATATCCCACAAAGTATGCTACATATGCAATCCACTACCATGGTGGGAAAAGAAGCACAAAACATCCACTACAATGTGGGCATAAACATCCACATCAATCGGGCACAAAGCACAAGATAAGAGTCCAAGAGAATATACAAGGTCATAATAATAATATAGTGCATAAAAATCATGATATCAAAAGAATAGAGCATTGTGCAGGATAATGTCCATAGGATGAAGAGTAAGACAAAAATAGGTTAATTGGTCAACACAGGGGAAAAGGGAATACATCATACATTTAGAGTGAAGAATTAGAAATTTCTCAATATAGAAATAATGTGGGATGAAATCATACCTCAAAATCAGATTCCAAAGTCCAAATCACTTCTATATCCAAGTCCAAGTCACCAAGGAGCCTTTCATTTAGTCTTTACCCATGTAAGTCTTCCTATTCATTTTAGGTTCCATGTTGATTCTGACCTCTTTCTCTTCAAATGTTCATCCTACCTCTAGAGGGAGATTATTAGGTGTTTTGTTTAGAATGGGGGAGGCTCTAGGAATTATGAAACTCAAGCTATCTAGGTGGAGAATCCAAGCATAAGCTCCCAAAATCTATCCAAGATCACCTTCTCCACTTTAGAGGTACAAACCCTAGAAAAAGAGCATGGGGATGAGGTGTTTTAGGGATCTAGGTGGAGTTACACCATGAAATACGATGTCTTTGACCTGGAGGAAGGTTGAAGGAAGAGGAAGAATAGGAAGAATGAAGAAGAAAGAGAGAAAATCACTTGCCTTGGTCAAAAATCCTAGAAGAGTACCATGGAAACCCTAGGTAGGGCTAGATGGAGCTCTAGGAGACCTTTTTCTTAATAAGGGGATCATCTTCTCCCTTGGACCAACTAGTTTCATAGAAAAACAGAGAAAGATGGATACTATAAGCTAGAGGAAAGAGGGAGTAAGAAATCATTTTGAATTGGAGCTAGGAAGGGGTATATATAGCCTCATCGATAAGGAAGGGGTCAAGCATGAGTTGTACATGGAGTTTTCCATGTGTCAATAGCTTAGAGATTCTATGTTCGTGCAGCACATCCCTTAGTTACTACCCACACTTTCTCTCTTTTATACATATCCTTATCCTTATATTTATCTTTATCCTTATCTTGATCTTTATCCTTATCCTGATCTTCATCCTTGTCCATAAAGAGGGGAAAACCCTAAAATGTCCTTGAAGAGAAATACTACCAAACAAACTATAACTAGGAGCCCCATAGCCAAAAAAATTTGATAATGATAAGGAAATATATAAGGATTATAATGCATGTGACAATTTTCAAAGAAACCCCCCCAATTGGGTAAATTTTAGAAAAGTCCAGAATGTATCTAAAATTATGTACCTTGCACAAACAACATCCAAATTTGGTGAAACTTCATCCACAAGTTATCTTTCAAGTGTTGACTGAAAATTTGCCATTATTTCCATAATTTGAAGTTTGATAGTCACATTATTCATCAATTATTTCTTTTACTCATTTTCACTCTCCTAAACTTATCCTAATATTTCAAGGTGGTCCAAATTAGATGAAATTTGACATGTAGGCTAATTATGATATCTAGATTATGAATTTGAATTTGTTTCCACTTTTGAGGATTCTTTTTAAGATATATGTCATATGTCCCATTAACGGTCCATTATCTAAATTATTCATTCTATTAAGTTCCTTGTCTTCATATTACCACCAAAATGAGTTATGTGGCATATTTTATATATGCATTATAAACATAAGATTAATGTTAGAATATTAGGTTACATTAAGGTGATATATACATGAATTAGCTCATTGAGGTTATGCTAAACATCTATTTAGGTCTAACCATCAACCTTGTTTGGCTAAGTCCAATATGTCAACTTCTAGGGTAGGGTTTGATATCTAGAATGTTACACCCAGAGTAGGGGTTGATTTGCAAACTTGCCACCTCTAGAGTGTTCCTACTCTCTCTTATCATCATATAGAGGATAGAGAGAGAGAGGTGGGCATCTTGTTTGACCTTGGATGAGTGGTGGCATCATTGGTGGTGTTTTGGACACATGTTTGAGGTGTGCCTTGCACCTACAAGTGTTGTCTTGGGCTTGAGAGCCTTGGAGAGGCCCTATATCAGTTTGTGGGTTTCTTGAGGGACATCCTATAAATTTTTTGGTGTCTCAAGATGAACCATGTCGATTTGTGGTACCTAGGGTTTTCCCCTAGCTGTTTGTGTTGAGGGTAGATGTGTATATCGGCATTGACCATCACAAGTGACCTAGTGGGTGAGACATAGATCATATCACCTTGTTGTATGGTGTTTCATGTGGCCCTTCTTCATGGACAAGTGTCACCTAGGGTTATAAGGTGGTGACACCTTCCCCTTGCTCTTTCTCTCATCCCTATTGTATATATAACACTTTCTCCCCATGCAAGAGAACCCTTTTGGTTACCCTTGGATTCTCTCTTTGGTGGACAACCTTGAGCTAGAGGAGTCTCTCCCCTAGAGATTGGAGGATGAGTCCCATGCTTGTGGTTCTCTCTTCATCCTCTACCTTGGTAAGACATGATCCTTAGCTTCCTTTATCGCCCTCTTTCTTCTTCTCAACCATGGACCTTGATTACTTCTTTTTCCTCTTATTCACTCTTAACCATGACTCTGTCTTCTCTCTTGGAGGTGTTGTAGTGATCAAGCTTGGAAGGTCTTCTTCTACTTTGAGCTCATGAAGCTTGGAGCTTGGTGGTGATCTTTGATGGGGTTTTATATAACTCTAAACCCTCTTTGTTATTATCACCCCATACTTACTATCTTGTTCTTTATCTTTGGCTTGTTATCCATTGCTTGTTAGCATTTCCTTCTTGGTGGTTTTATGTACTATTTTAAAGAAAGGGATCTTTCTTAGTTTTTGCCTTTGTGTTAATCTTTCTTGCCTTTCTTGAATGACTATTCCTCAATTGAAGATGATGAAGTCGATCAGAATGATAGGCCGATATGTATGGGTGGCTATCACGGCCTGTGATGCCATTGACCATCACACCTTGTGACAGGTCGTCAAGACCTTGGCAAGGCCTAGGTTGACACGTTAGAGTGTGTGGCCATCATGACTTTGAGAGACCTAAGTCGACATTTTATGTGGATGCTAAGTCGATATGCATTGTAGGGTGTTAGCCGTCATGCCTTGATTAGGGTAATCTTTCATGACCTAGAAGCACCCTAAATTGAGACACATTGCAGATTGAGACTCGTTACTAATGAATGCTTTTGTTAGGTGTTTCTACCTGACATACATTGATGTTGCATTAGCACATCATATCCATGGAAGCAACTTGAGGAATTGGTCTATTTTGGAGGCTAATCATGACGCCTTATTTGGGTAGAGGTTGATACACCTCTAGGATGGTGTTTCCTGATTCATCTTGAACCATGAAGTCTAGACAAAACCTAACCCTAACACTTCAATGTTACTTGATATATCTGTGTGTTGCCCATCACAACTTAAGTTTTATTGTTCCCGATACACCCTGGTGTTGATCGTCACACTCTCCATAGGTGGTAACTGATACATCCTTATATTGTTGCTGATACACCTTGATGAAGGGTTGCATGTTACACTCTCAAGGAGCTAAACTGATATAACCTTGTGTGGATAATCTGACACCTCAAGTGTAGCTAAAGTGTCACCCTTATGAATGGTGAACCTGACATGATCAGATAAGATGCCCTAAATCGATACACCAAAAGAGGGTCCAAATCGATACACCAAAAGAGGGTCCAAACTTATACACCAAAAGAGGGTCCAAACCGATACAAAAAAAGAGAGTCTAAACTGATACCCTAGGTTGATAAGGTGAGACCAAGATCACATGATGAGGATTGAAGGGTATGCTTGGTTACTCAATGATGCACACATATAAGAAATATGTAATATAAAAGAGTGTTGTTTGGATAATGTATTAGTAATATTAATTGCTTCTCCTAAAGGTAGTAGTACATCATGGAATGATGTTACTATGAGTGGTCCATCCTCAACTAAAGATCTTAGCCCTAAACTCTCTAACTATGTGAGGAATATTGGATGTAGGGTTTCATGGTTTTATATCCATACAATAACCTTAATCATGGAATAATATGACTCATGTGCTCACCTTAAGGAAAGGTTAGAATCCATGGCAAATTTGAACTGTATTACACTTTCCTTATATTAACTTGTGGAATAAGGTTAATGATACTACAATGTGTATACACATGAGGGTGGTGATAAGTATTGTTAAATTACTTGGTGGAAACCTTTGTGTAAAGATTGTATAACAACTCGTTTTCCTTTATAGGTGCCTTGTGGATAACTAGAAGTTATACCTTCTATTTCTATAGTTTATGGTTCGACTCTCCTTGATATATGTGATTAATGATTTGTAAGAAGTGAAAATATGTGGATCATTTAATGATGAAATGTATCACTAGTGAAATGGTCAATATGTTATTATAATGCATTTTTTTAAACCACACATAACTTGATGAAGATGATACACACATGCATTAATAAAATGGGTGATAACTGGTACTGGAGGTAAGGTAAGTGAATCCTCTCTAACTAATGTTGTTCAAACCTAATCGGATTAGTGTTGTGTGGTGTAACCATGAAGTGTAATCCTAATTGGCTTTATGTGAAGGGCATTGACCCTAACTCGAAGGTCAGGTCATATTATTGGATAAGTATGAATGGAAAACATGATAATGTTCTCCCCCTTAAAATACATAACTATAACCTAATAAATTAATTAGGTGTTATTACTTGTGAGAACTATGAATATGGCTATATAATATCAAGATTTGGTTACAAACCTTGATAAAGGAACTCAGGAAGTATGAATATGTGAATGTGTATACTTGGTTACACTAATTAGTTCTCAGTCTTATACACTCCAATTTATGGGAGGTAGTACATGGTAGATATGTGAGGTAGAATGATGCTTTGGGACCTTATGTGAGTTTAGCATGAGGCCTAATCTAGATTAAAGATCTTACGATGCTCTTCTTTCTTTAACTAAATGTGTTTAAAGTGTTTTAACATCTTCTCTCTCTAAACGAAATGGATAATGGTTGTTATGGCAAGTACATGTGATGTCACAAGAGTAATGTGGCATGAGTAATGCTTACATGCTCAATGAGGCATGTTGGGACAACCATGAATCACCAGTGTGATGTGATAGGTCTTAGGATGTAGTAAGGGCTTACTTCCTGGTTGAGGTGATGCCCTCTGGTACTAAAATGAGGGGTTGATATCCCATGATAAAATGTTAATGATGATAGCCTTATGGCTGGCAGTGATATAGTAGCCTTGTGGCTGGAAGTGATATAGTAGCCTTGTTGCTGGCAGTGATACAGTAGCCTTGTGGTTAGCAATGATATAGTGTTATGAGATGATGGGAATTAGTGTATAGTTTAAACAATGATACTTGTTGTTGTAATACTATTCCCCTTTCCTTTTGAAGGATTTGTTTGTGGGTTGTATGTTGTAACTTGATTGATACTAAAAGATACTTAAATAGCCTAACTAATCAAGTGGAACCTAACCTTGTAAGTTTTCCATGTGCCATAGATCCATTCAGTGTCAGTACTTGTTGAATGGTGAAATGAGTTTAACTTAGAATGCATATTGTTGAATATGCAGGGTGCAAGTTGAGGTATCTACTTGTGTCCTGAATGTATATATATCACATGATTGGTTCATTGCCATACTTGGAAGAGTACATCTTTGGACTGTAGCTCCATAATATATATCACGGGATTGGTTGCATGCCATACCTGGAAGAGTGCAGCTTTAGACTGTAGCTCCATAATATATATCACAGGATTGGCTGCATGTCATACCTGGAAGAGTGCAACTTTGGACTACATCTCCATAATATATATCATGGGATTGGCTACATTCCATACCAAGAAGAGTGCAGCTTTGGACAACATCTCCGTAATGTATATCATGGGATTGACTGCATTCCATACCTAGAAGAGTGTAGGTTTGGACTGCGACTCCATTATATATATCACGGGATTGGCTGCATGCCATACCTAGAAGAGTGTGACTACGGTCGTAACTCACTAGCGCCATGACCTGTACTAAGGTGGGCTAAATCTACACAACTAGACTATACGTTGCTGAAAGTAGTTGACCTATGATGTCACTACATGTTCACTCATACTGATTGAGGAAGGTGAGGTTGTGGATTTTGACTCTTCCATTAGACCTTATATCACACTGATTTCAATTTATCAAGTGGTCAGTGGGATTTGGGTGGTACGACTTAAATCCTTGGGGCATAATAAATATGCACTCAGCCATGTAGCATACATACATAAGATCAAATATAAGAACTTTGGATGAGGCCTTGTTGTGCTTTTGCATTGTTTAGTTTATAATATTTATACATGTTCTTCGCATATCTTTTCTAACTATTAATGGTTCTCTTTTGCTTATTGGGAATTGCATGTTACTTCTCTAGTTACTTCATCCATGAGATATATGTCATTTGATTAATTTTTTTCAATTTGCTTGGTAAGTTAATTTATCTTCTTAGTTATTTGTGATAATAATAAAGTTGGCAGGGAGTTATATCTCTCGCTAGTACTATGTGTCTCACGCCATTTGTTAAATAACCTTTTAGGTGGACGTGCATGTCAAGTTAAAGATCATGTGATTGAAGATAGTATGAGAAGAAAACTACACCTGGCGAACATGTTATATGGGTAGTGTCTTGTAATAGAGTCAAGTGTCTCTTCCCTGTACACTCGCGTCTTTGGAGGTGTTCTCGATGTGTTTTTTAGTCATTATTCTTGATATATGATTTCTGGCTTTTGTGCCTCTGGCAGTATGATATACACTTGTGGAACTGTTATCTTATGTAACTAGTTGATAAGAATATGCTGATATAGGACCTTGAATATATGTTATCAAATGCAAGTGTTGGCTCTTGAGTAATGGTTCTCAGATCATTGTGCTTGTTGCAAATCGGTTTTAATTTCGAGTGATTTTAGGTAATATGTTGTTTATGGTTGATCATGGTTTACATTTTAAGTAATCTCAGTTTGTGTGGCAAAGGGTGTCACAACTTTCTTCACACATTCACAGAAAGCACAACATGTATCCATTTGGAAGCCAAATCTTTTGAAAACATCAATAGTTGAGGGCCTATCGACGAAGCATTTCTACTAAATGATGATTCCTTTTTTGGGTATTCCATCTTACCATATAAATTTACCCCATGGGACTGAAGGATGGATTTTTCTACAGATATTCCATTGATCTTTGAGTCAAAGAGAGGATTTTCCTTTGCAAAGAATAGAATCTTTGAGCCTTGTAGGAGGTATAGATTAAAAAAAGACAGACTTAAGGGCTTTAGAACCTCTGAAATTTGGAATATATGAAGAATTGTCTTTAATACAGACTTTTATCTTGCAGTTAAACCTTTGTGAAGATGGAACATCAACTGGATTTCAACAAGATCAAATAGTCAGCATCCCTCTAGAAGCCATGGTCCCCTTTAGAGTAGGGAGTTGCAATTGTCCCCAAGAGAAACGGAAATATTATTTAGCAGAGTATTCCTTTTCCTTAGGAGCCTTTTTCCAGAGTCAAGAAGATATATGATTCCTTGACTAACCAAATGGAATAATGTTTCAGATAGTTTCCATGTAACCATCTGACCCACAAAGTTTTTTATCATTTATGATATCCTAAAGATTTTTTATCAAGCTAGCATTACATCATTCTTTGATAGAATGGATACCAAGACCACCTTCAATTATGGGCTTGCAAATAGTTCTCCAAGCAATAGTATGGATATGTCTCTTGTTTTTCATTCCAAATGAAGTTCCTCATCATTTTTTCAAGATCATCAGTGACATATTTAGGCAAAGTAAAAGTCGAGGACCAATAGATGTGGTATGTAGAAAGGGTCAAAATGATGAGTTCCACTCTCCTTACAAAGGATAAGAGTTTACTTTTCCAAGAATCAAGAGTGCTTCTCATTTTATCCAAAATAGGTGAACACATGTTCTTTGTAAGTTTGCCTATAAAAAGTGGGAGTCCCAGATAACGAGTAGGCAAGAAAAAGTGTTCAACATCTGATCTAGATCAGTATCCTCGCATGATTTACTCAATAACAACTAATTTTTCTCATTATTCAATTTCAATCCAGGAACATCATAAAATTGTTTAAGAACATAGCTTATAGCTTCAACATTCTTATTGTCAGGTTTGTTGAAGGGGATCAGTCATCTGTGAAAACAATGTGAGAAACACCAATATTGGTAGATATAGAATATTTATCAATGAGTTTGTTAGGGACGACGTCCTCAATACTAGAATATAACCCTTGCATAGAGAAGACAAATAAGAAGGTAGATATTGGGTCTCCTTTCTTGACCCCATTTGTGGCTTGAAAAGGGGAAGAAGTGGAGCTACTAATGAGTACTTGAAAAGAAGTTGAGCTAAAACATTCCTCAAACCAAGCTAACCAACATTGAGAGAGCTTGTAACGTCACCTGATTCTACCGTCTCAAGACTTAGAAGGAATGAGTAGACAAATCTAATAATGTTAATTAATTGATTCAGAGAGTGATCCGGAAGAACAATATGCATACATGAACATTCAAATATATAAGAGTATACTACAACATTCTCAACATTCAACATGTGTACATTACCAAAATGAGTTATAACAATACGATTTACAATTACTCATTGAATGAAATCTCTACAAATCTGTGAACATTATGCTAACTAGGATCTACACAATAGGTACAACATGAACATTGCTCACTTCTCATCTTTTCTCCCATGATAGCTATGGACCTAAAACATACGTGAAACAATGAATCAACACATGTTTTGTGTACATGGGTATAAAGATACACATATTTATGGATTTTGCAATTTGAAATGATTTGCAAAAAAAAGAAGGAAGATCATAGAAAATAGTTCTTTAATAGGTGAAATACGATAATTTTATTCATTTTTATAAATGAGTTGCATTATCAAGGTGGATTAGTACCAAAGCATACATGTTGGGCCCCATCTCGTGTACCAAGTACTCTGAGAAACTCCCCGTACACCGTGCTCTAGGGAGGTGTACTAGTCAACATTAATCCATTCCCTCGTAAGGGGGATAATGAACACCTTCAATAACTACAAAACATCTACACATAATATATGTTTCAAGTGACAAATCACTGAGTACTTACATTAATACTGCATCCAATATTTGCAAATAAGAGAGAGAGCATACATAATATCATGATTTCAACAAAGAAAACCATAGTCATATACTTAAATAAAACCCATGTACCTGAGTTCAGAGATTGCTAATGATCCTTGATCATCTAGATATCTGGGCATCACCTAATTAATAGCAATTAATTGTCACTAATATAAGGTTCACCATAAGTAATGGTATTAGGTCCATATTAGGGTTTAGCATAAACTAGGTTTAAATCATCTGAAATAGATGTCTGATATTTTTATTTTGATTTATATGTCACTATTAAGGACTGGTGCGAATTTCATTTTTTCTCTTACTTTATATATTTTGTTCAATTAATATGAGGTTTAAAGAATCCAATAGCCTTTAATGAGGAAAAACCTAATATTTGGGACATAATGTACAAATCAGAGTCTGGATCCAGTATGTACATGATATTATGATTCAACGATATATTTCTAAGATTTAATTCTTATCTATACTATTTATATCATGATCATTAAAATATGCATTATAATCATAACATAAAATCACATGTAGCTAATTATAAATAGTCTATTCTAAGGGTCTTATAAGAAAGAGGGTATTTTATTGAATTCATGGGTATTTTTGAGAAATTATAGGGGAAGGAAGCTATTTTAACCTATTTTTTAGAAGTATTGGTGTTTATGGGTTTTAATGTTGATTTACATGTTCTGGTTAACTGCAACCATAAGATTTAGGGATCTAGAAGTGCTAGATCTGTGCCACATCGGTTGGTAGGATTAGTGCTAATTCATCTCCAAGTTTTGAAAAATGCCACCTGCTCCTTTCTTTTAGGAGCTAACTAACGATGGGGCCTCCAAGTATAGTCAGTCAAAGACATGAATTCACCCAATAATGGTTCTCAATATGCACATCCATCGTATATTTGATATTTACAACCTTTATAACTTGGTTTAGGAGCATCATTTCTATTTTATAATTTAACCACAACTAATAAATCATCATTTAAGAAACTTTATATTAATTATGAAAACTTAAACATATGATGATTAACTAGATTCTCTGAATAACCTGATAACTAAGCGTGAAAACCTTGAATACAATTAAAATGATCATAAAATATTAATCCTAACTCTTGTTAAGATACTTACATACCTCAAAGTTCACTAATATATCACTTGAGTCCATTGATACTATTCAATGGGTAACTTGGCCTCATAAGTATCCAAATCGACTAAAAACATAGGTTTATATCATAAATGAACTGAATTTTTTTTGTCTATACCAGTTAGAACCGGTTACATCAATTAGCTAAATCTGAAAATAAGTGAGGAAATAGGGTCTTGTCTGAGAGATAAAGTTGTAGAGCATTTGCAGGGCACCTATTCCAGTTGGTTGACATAGATGGTTGTTTTAGGCAGAACATGGCTAGCATATCAGTTAGCATGCTTTGATCCCTCTTCAGGTGCACAATGTCTTCAATACCCATAAGCTGGAAATGCTCCCGGATCCTCATTGTAATTATGAAGTACTTCGGTGGTGGTTCTATGATGCCTTTAATCCATTGGACCGCATTCCAAGAGTCCGAGATAATGATCCCAGACTATATATTATTATGCAATGTGATGCGATGATTTTGAGTCGCATTTATAGACCGATTTCATATGTGTTTTGTGCCTTAATTACTCATTTTCATTAATATTATTGCATAATTCACTTTATTTGGTCATTGCCATCATTTTATATCAAATCCCCTTTATTTCATTATTTTAAGCATTATTGATCATCTTATCATAAATCGTGTGGATTTATTTGGTCTTGTTGTGAAATTTCAGGAAAAACAAGTATCTACATCCGTCGATACCATCGACGGATGTCGATACCATCGACCAAGCCACAGGTTGTCAGCCGAGAAGAGCAATACAGAGTCGATACCATCGACACCCAAGTCGATGGCATCGAGATGTCTCCAGGCTGCTGGCGAGGATGAAGTCGATACCATCGACGCAAGTCGATGCCATCGACACAAGGAGAGCTACAGCGTCGCTAAACGACAACAACCGACGCTAAAAGAGTCGATACCATCGACACCCAAGTCGATGGTATCGAGATCACCACAGGCGCTCAGAATAAAAGAAAGGAAAGCTGCCGCTAATCCGCTGGGTCGATACCATCGACCCGCGTCGATGGTATCGACGTCGGCAGATATGCGTTGGATTTGTTTTGATTTCGATCGGACGGCTGTTGTTATTGGACGACCTAATTAGGGACTTATACCTAATGACGGCCGCCCAGACGGGAGGAGGATCTCATTTTTTGATTGCACGAGTGCCGAGGAGGAGAGAAAGGAGAACGGAAGCCGAGAAGCTCATCCCGGGTGATTCGGACGCTGCCGAAGACAATTTCCACCACCGACAGGTGGGGAAAGCTTGTGTTCTACGCCAAGGATCCACCGGTTCTTCTCCGTTCAGGGGTTTTCCCATTTATTTCACGTTTTTCTTATGAATTCCCCAATTTCTACCATGTATTCGTGTAAAATGAACATGAGAGGCTAAAACCCTCAATCTTTAGGACCGGGAGTAGCCCGGGGATACATTGTATGATGATTTTATATTGATAATTCATATTTTTCTCTCATATCCGTGGTATAAATTCGTTTTCTCTATAGCTATTGTTATGTTTGATCACCATAATAATAAATTAATGCCCTTAATCACTTCGACAGAAGGATTAACGGCTGAAAAGAGATGAATTCTACATTAATTAATAAAACCCTTGACAAAGGAGTTATAAAATTAATGGTGGGAACTGAGGGACCGATCTTAATGCGCTTAGTTTAGGGGAATGATTACTATGACGATGGAATCAACCTAAATCTAAGTAGTGGATTACACCACGACAGTGGGTAATTCTCATTTCAGGCCACTACCCGGATAGAGAGAGAAGTGTGAGGAATTATATGAAATCTAATACAATGTTGACCCGCGGTGAAACCGCCATCCTAAAGATACCCCTTTTAATTGATTAAATTAACCTTTAATCGATTGTTTTCTTTGTTTGATTTTTTATTTTCTTTTAATTTCAACAACAAACCCTACTTTGTTATTCGGCCTAGCTGATTGCGATTAGTTAGTAGAAGTCTCCAACAATTCACGTATCCCTGAGTTCGACTCGGGCCTCACAAGGCCTATATTACTCGACGCGTATACTTGCGTTTAAGCACGTAGTAAAATACACGTCAAGTTTTTGGCGCCGTTGCCGGGGATACGGCGAATTATTGGCACTTTGAGTGCTAAGAGCGGCCATTCTAGGCCACATTTTTTTTATTTATTTTAAAACAATTTCAAAAATTCCTTTATTTCTCTATAATTGTGTTGACTCGTTCAAAGCATTGTACTGAACCCCTATTTCCATATTTCAGGTACTTTGCATGGTGCACACACGTAGCCGAGACTACGTGAATCGCACACCTGAGGTTCCATCTGTGGGACCAGAGGACGAGGACTACTACGAGGAGGAACCCCACAGTGATATACATTCTGAATCTGAGCAAGAACAAGAAGAAGAAATGGCTGAAGAACAGACAATATGGGAGAAGATCAAGGTGTCTTCTTCCTCAGCATCAAAAGGGCCTATAAAGAAAAAGGGGCTGGACATTCCAACTTACAAGATCGATCCAGCATTGATTAACCTAGTTAAATCAAACGCATTTCACGGACTGAAAAATGAAGATCCAGTGGCACACATTAGTCAGTTTGTTGAAAATTGCGATATGGTGAAGATTGATCGATTTCCACAGGATGTGCTTTTCCTCAAGTTATTCCCCAGTTCCTTGGCGGGAGTAGCAAGAGAGTGGCTCCACAACCTCGACGACGAGTTTGTAGAATCATGGGATCACATGGTAGAGGTTTTCTTCGAGAGGTTCTTCCCTCCTGAGAAGACCAATGATATGATTAGGAAGATTCATAATTTCACCCAACAGACGGGTGAAACTTATTCTGAGACTTGGGAGCGATTCCAGGTCATGTTGAGGAGATGTCCACACCATGGATTGGACAAGGAGACCCATGTGAAGATCTTCTACTTTGCTCTCTCCGAGCATGATAGAAGTAATCTTGATTCAGCCGGATCTGGTTTCTTTCTAAATAACACGGATACCAGATGTTGGGAAATATTGAAGAACATGGCTAGGAAACAGTCATGGGGTGACAGAGGTGCCGTGGAACATGTCAAAGCTGCCGGTGAATCCAGAATAGTTAGGGAGCTGAACGACAAGCTAGATCTCCTAGCCAAGAAGCTACTAACTAGGGAAGATGCATCTGAGGATGAGGAAGCCCAAGTAAAGTTCATGCAACAACAGGGCTATAGAAACAATGACTATTCATGGAGAAAAGATAAAAAGTTTTCATGGAAGGATCCAAATAATTTTCTGTAGGATCCGGATGCCAAACCACAGCAAAGAACCGAGGATAAGAACACTGAATTACTAACTCAAATGGTCCAGCAAAACCAAGAGATGATGGCCATGTTTGGAAAACAATTGCAATCTCAAGGTGATATTCTAACCAAGTTTGGGCAGACGCTGCAAAGCCATGGAGCGCAAATGCGGGCATTAGAGACCACCGTGGCACATATTTCAAATGAAGTGGCGGCTATCAAGCACGCCAATCAACAGAAACCAGCCGAGAACGCGAATGTGGTTCAAGCGCACCATCAGGTCAAATACATTTATGTGGTGAGTAATGAAGAAGAATCTCAGGTGCAAGAAGTTGCAGAGGAAAGGAGAATGACGTTCAATGTGAATGCAACACCGGCAATACCATTTCCACGCACGTACTATGGACTGCTGGGTGGAAACCCTTTCTTCAGAAAATCTGATAGAGTTGTGAATACTGTATCTCCACCTGGGCAAAAAGAAGAAGTGCAAGTTTGTGCACATGCGGAGACAAAGAAGGTGGAAGAGGAACCACAACAAGCTGCTACTAATGAGGATGACTTGCAAAAGCACACGTCCGAGATAGTGAGTGAAGCAAGCTTAGGGGAGGTACCCCCGAAAGACTCATATGTGCCTCCTCACAAGCGTGTCAATGCGGCAGATGTTTCAAATCGGGACAATCCAAAGCCGAAGAAGGAGCACCGACACTATAGGAAATTCTTGGAAATATTCCGCAAGCTGCATATCAACATTCCGCTGGTGGAGATGATTGAGAAAGTGCCCACCTACGGGAGGTTCATTAAAGAGATCATCAACAAGAAGAGGCGGATAAATGATGATGAAATTTATTGGTTGAATGAGACGGTGAGCTCGATGATTTATGGGAGTTCACCAAGGAAGAGAAAGGACCCAGGAGGTTTTTACATTCCGTGTTCAATAGGTGGTCAACATGTTTCTAGAGCGCAATGTGATTCTGGCGCTAGTATCAATCTCATGCCTTTGGCTACTTTTCAGAAGCTAGGGTTAAAAGAGATCAAGAAGTTGGCTGCGACAATTGAATTGGCAGATGGGTCGACAGTGAGACCCTATGGAGTATGTGAAGATGTGCTAGTTAAGGTTGACAAATTCGTATTCCCGGTGGACTTTGTCGTCATGGACATTCCACCACTCCAAAGCTGCGAAATTCTCTTAGGAAGACCGTTTCAAGCAACGGCGGATGTCGTGACTGCCTTAGGCAGAGGGACTTTGTCCTTGGGTATTGGAGGAGATCGTGTTGAATTCAAATTACCGAATGATCCTCTAAGTACAGTTCCCAAGGTGAAAAGATTATGATTGTCACACCGTCTAGCCTAAGACGCTAAAGAAGGGCGCTTGTTGGGAGGCAACCCAACCATTGGTACATTAGGATAGTTTAGTTATAGTCGTAGATTGTTTTTATTTCGTTTAAATTTTAGTTTAAAAATGATACCTTGATCCGTTTGTTGAATGTGCAGGCACAGGCAGGGTCGATACCATCGACACATCCGTCGATGGTATCGACATGGGTTCAGGATTGACAGCTGCAAAAAATTGCACTGCGTCGATACTATCGACGGTCCCGTCGATGGTATCGACATACCTACAGGAAGGTTGCACAATAAAGGTCGATGGTATCGACATTCCAGTCGATACCATCGAGATCTCTGGAGATTTTCAGAAGAAATTGACTCAGTGAAGTCGATACCATCGTCGGGTCCGTCGATGGTATCGACATGTTCAAATGAAAAGGCGGCGGCCGGACTGGCGAGGCAGTTGCCCTAATCAGCGAGTCGATACCATAGACTTCCGTCGATGGTATCGACGGGCACACAGCAGTGTCAGTGTTAGTTATTCAAGACGGGGTTATTGGAAAAATGCAGTCACATCATCCCGAGCAAATCCGGATTCCACGACCCACCACCGCCTCCGCAAGATTGATCAGGGTATCACTGTTCCGCCCTTAAGTTAGTCTTTGACTATGAGGCCATAGTCGGATTCAAGCTTAGGGGGGTGGCTGGAACAACTCTATCTTTTATCTTTTCTTTAGTTGTTTTTAGTTTCTGCTTTGTTATTTGTTTTTGCAATTTTAAGTTTTTATTTAGGATCCACATCTATCTAGTGCAATCGTGGATGTCTTAAAAATTGTCATCTTGCTGTTTTCATGGGGAAATTAAGGGAATTTAAAATTATTCTGGGTCTTTTGGATAGCTTTACTTGGTTGTCCTTGGGGAACTTATTCGATGAAAATGATTGATTATGTCAACTTTGAAGCAATATGTCATACCCACACCCCTTTGACTCATGAAAAGTGGATAGTAACGGTTGTTTGAGCCTAACCTAATCAAATGGTAATGAGACCTTAATCAGATGTAAGAGAAAGAACCCTTTAAACTACTACACATGTCAGTAAGGAGGGACACATAATTTTCTTCTAAGGTTCAGTCACTTAATCTTGTGATCATTCCACCCCAATTCCTATAATCCACCCAAGAATTGGAAGTAAAGTGCAGTTTCAATTTCTTTTGCGTGCATGGCATGTAGATAGGTTTTGCATTGTTATTTTCATGTTTTTGCATAGAATGAAAAAAAATATATAGTGATACATGCATATTACCCTTAGGTGCATGTCATGTAGTTGCACTCACAATTTCATGATTTTCATGCATAAGCACACCATGTATCTCAGTTTTCCTAAATAGGTGATCTAATTTGTTCCATACCCTCAAAATAAAGCAAAGATCTCCAATTGGAAAGAAAATGGCCTTATACATGTATCTCTAAGCAATTGTGGATATATGGGCAAAGAAAAAAAAAAGAAGAAAAAAATTAAGAAAACATGAAAAAAAATGTTAGAAAAAAAATTAGAAAAAGAAAAAAAAAAGAGAATTTAGAAGGAAATGGAATAAGAGGGAGAAAGGAATGATATCACTTGTATAACAGGGGAATTGAGTACATGATGTGGCTTTAGTAGATTTCTATCTCATTTTGAGGTAGAAGGTTAGTGCATGCATCATTCCACCCACCCACTTTTAGGCAGTAGGGCATTCTTAATGTGCATTTACATCATTTAGGGCATTTTGTTATATGCATACTGAAACTGTGTAATACTTCCATATTCTCCCATGAACCACCCATTCCATCCACCCGTTGCTCGAATTGGTAGGCCACCGTGATTTTCTCCTCACTCATGTGTATAAGGAGGACGGCTTCCATGTAGATGGTAGTTAGGGCGAGCAACGTAGTTTAGGTGATCACAAGATGCACCATGGCTGAATCGGCGAACTTTATTATGTTAACTGCCTTATGTGATAGTGTTCATCGGTTTGAAGGATAATTCTTTTATTTATGATTATTGTCGCCTACAGGGTAATTACTGTTCTGTGATTGGGAAAGGCCGGTTTGAGAACGTCCAGTGGGAGTCATTTGTGATGTGGGTTGGTATTTTGATTGTTAGTTGACATTCACAATTCTATTCTAAGGATTAGTTGCTCGAGGGCGAGCAATGTTTAAGCTTGGGGGAGTTTGATGCGATGATTTTGAGTCGCATTTATAGACCGATTTCATATGTGTTTTGTGCCTTAATTACTCATTTTCATTGATATTATTGCATAATTCACTTTATTTGGTCTTTGCCATCATTTTATATCAAATCCCCTTTATTTCATTATTTTAAGCATTATTGATCATCTTATCATAAATCGTGTGGATTTATTTGGTCTTGTTGTGCAATTTCAGGAAAAACAAGTATCTACATCCGTCGATACCATCGACGGATGTCGATACCATCGACCAAGCCACAGGTTGTCAGCCGAGAAGAGCAATACAGAGTCGATACCATCGACACCCAAGTCGATGGCATCGAGATGTCTCCAGGCTGCTGGCGAGGATGAAGTCGATACCATCGACGCAAGTCGATGCCATCGATACAAGGAGAGCTACAACGTCGCTAAACGACAACAACCGACGCTAAAAGAGTCGATACCATCAACACCCAAGTCGATGGTATCGAGATCACCACAGGCGCTCAGAATAAAAGAAAGGAAAGCTGCCGCTAATCCGCTGGGTCGATACCATCGACCCGCGTCGATGGTATCGACGCCGGCAGATATGCGTTGGATTTGTTTTGATTTCGATCGGACGGCTGTTGTTATTGGACGACCTAATTAGGGACTTATACCTAATGACGGCCGCCCAGACGGGAGGAGGATCTCATTTTTTGATTGCATGAGTGCCGAGGAGGAGAGAAAGGAGAACGGAGGCTGAGAAGCTCATCCCAGGTGATTCAGACGCTGCCGAAGACAATTTCCACCACCGACAGGCGGGGAAAGCTTGTGTTCTACGCCAAGGATCCACCGGTTCTTCTCCGTTCAGGGGTTTTCCCATTTATTTCACGTTTTTCTTATGAATTCCCTAATTTCTACCATGTATTCGTGTAAAATGAACATGAGAGGCTAAAACCCTCAATCTTTCGGACCGGGAGTAGCCCGGGGATACATTGAATGATGATTTTATATTGATAATTCATATTTTTCTCTCATATCCGTGGTATAAATTCGTTTTCTCTATAGCTATTGTTATGTTTGATCACCATAATAATAAATTTATGCCCTTAATCACTTCGACAGAAGGATTAACGGTTGAAAAGAGACGAATTCTATATTAATTAATAAAACCCTTGACAAAGGAGTTGTAAAATTAATGGTGGGAACTGAGGGACCGATCTTAATGCGCTTAGTTTAGGGGAATGATTACTATGACGATGGAATCAACCTAAATCTAAGTAGTGGATTACACCACGACAGTGGGTAATTCTCATTTCAGGCCACTACCCGGATAGAGAGAGAAGTGTGAGGAATTATATGAAATCTAATACAATATTGACCCGCGGTGAAACCGCCATCCTAAAGATACCCCTTTTAATTGATTAAATTAACCTTTAATCGATTGTTTTCTTTGTTTGATTTTTTATTTTCTTTTAATTTCAACAACAAACCCTACTTTGTTATTCGGCCTAGCTGATTGCGATTAGTTAGTAGAAGTCTCCAACAATTCACGTATCCCTGAGTTCGACTCGGGCCTCACAAGGCCTATATTACTCGACGCGTATACTTGTGTTTAAGCGCGTAGTAAAATACATGTCACAATGCCATTTCTGCCCCATGTAAGATCGCTTTCAATTCTACCTGCATAGCATCCACGCCTACTGTCATCATCGCCGAACCATGAATCCATTCTCCAGCGGTACTCCTGGCAATCGCACAAGTGCATGACTGATTGACGACAGAGGACGTGGCTACATCAACGTTGATAATTGTGGATGCCATATGTATTTGTAGTGCTTTGTTGGATTCCTGAACTTCATTAGGTGTCCGAGAGGTATGACAGAATGCTTTCTATATGGAATTGGCTTCAGAATAGCATTGCACTGCCAGGACACGGTGCAGAATGACCTTGTGCTCAAAGATGAAAGTATTCCAATTCTTCCATAGCTTCCAACATGTAACCGTGAACTTTGTGCTCCAGCCACTCACATTTCGTAGCGATTTGAGATTATATTCCAACCAGCTTTTGACAGTTGTGCTAGTGTAGAAATGGACAACTTCAGGGGGTAGTATGATCGACCAGACCATCTTGGCTTCCCTGCAATCACGTAGAACATAGATGCAAACCTCGACCAAGGCATCACATCGCAGGCACTTGGTGTCTTCCGTCATCTTCTTTTGGGCACGGAGAGCATTTATAAGTAGGTGATTGTGTAGCAGCAACCATAAATGGGTTTTGATGTGGTGCGGAAGCGATAGAGACCAGATGGTCTGAAAAGGTGCCTGGTCTGTATCCACCGGAGCTTGATTGATAATCATATACGCCGCGTTTGCAGTAAAATTACCATGAGCCTCTGGTTTCCATATGCATGCATCCTCCCCATAATGTGGTCTGGGTGTCGGCATGGCAGTGATGATGTTAATTGATGTAGAGGTGAACCATGCATTGAGGAAGTCTAGGTCCCAAGATCCATCATCCTTCACTAGGTTGGAAACCTTGAGATCCAGGAGGTCTTCAGGGGGCGATAGACCGAGCATTAAGGTAGGTGTTTGCCCATGTCCAATCCATCCATCTGTCCACACAAGGGTTTCAAGTCCAGAGATGGCGATGTGTTTCGAATTATGCATGATGAAAGGGATATGAATCTGTATGCTTCTCCAGGTATGTGATCCTATTAACTTGTACTGTCCTCTAGAGATGTACTTACCAGTCATGACTTCCACCCATGGTATTCGACGTCTCTGAATGAACTCCCATGATAGCTTCATCATCAACGCGACATTGAAGTTTCTGGCCTTTTTGATACCCAAACCTCCCAATTTTTTTGGTAGTGTGGTGCGCTTCCATGCAACCAAGTTTAGGTGACCTGAGTTCGAAGATCTGTTCCAGATGAAGTTCCTTACTATTTGGTCGATTTTATCACATATAGAGACCACAAGTTGGATGTATTGCATGATATAACAGGCCTGGGATTGGAGCACCGACCTTGCTAGCATTATCCTCCCTGCTAGGGATAGTAAATTATTTTGCCAAGAATTGATATGCGTGTGAAATTTCTCCAAGAGAGACTGGAAAAGTTCTTTACTCTTCCTTCTATGGACGATGGGAATACCCAAGTGTCTACCCAGGTTACTGGTTTCTTGGACCCTCAATTTCCTGCAAATTTGGCTTCTGGAACTCATGAACGTGTTGTGGGAGAAGAACACAGTAGATTTTTCATAAGATAAGAACAATCCAGAAGCGTCGCTAAATTTCCTGAGACATCGACACATAAGTTTGTCTTGGTGTAGAGAGGCTTCTCCGAAAAGGATTATATCATCAGCAAAGCATACATGTGTGATCAGCACATTCGCTTTGGATATAATAACATGTCTTCAATTTCCAGTAGCTGCTTCCATCTCAATAAGCTGGCTGAATCTTTCAAGGCAGAGGACAAAGATATATGGTGAGAGAGGGTCTCCCTGCTTGACACCACAAGAGAGGTGGAAGGAGCCTACAATCTCCCCATTCCATAGAATAGAGGATTTTCCTAAACATATTATCTGCATAATGATATTGATGATGTTCCTGGGAAGTGAGGTGCGAATAAGAGTGTCATGGATGAAGAGACAGCTTAGCTTATCGAACACCTTGACAAGATCTAGATTGAGTGCTAGGAACTTCTTAGAGCTTGTTTTGGACTCCATAGTGTGAACAATCTCTTGGACCAGTGTTGTATTGTCTCATATCTTCCTTCCTGGCACAAAGCTTGATTGGAAAGGTGAAATCCAATCCTTCAGATATGGTTTGATCCTTGTCACAATGACCTTGGATAAAATCTTCGTACAGACATTATTTAGTGAAATGGGTCTGAACTGGGAGCATTTTTCCAGAGAGTTAACCTTCGATATAAGTATAATAAGGGAGTTTGTCGATGTAGGAGGAAGAGTGGATCCTATGAACGGTTCCTGTATAAATCGACATAGTTGTGCTTTCAAGTGTTTCTAGTTTTTTTGATAAAACGCTGCATCCACTCCATCCGGCCCCGGTGCCTTGACCGGTGACATGGAGTTGAGTGCGAACCAGATCTCGTCCGCCAAAGGGGTTGTTGTCATCTTCAAAAGTTGTTCTGGGGTCAGAGGTTGGAAGGTACCAGCAAAGATGGGACTCTCCGTCCTCCTAAGCTCACTTTGATTTTCCTGGTAAACAATAGAGAAGAAATTAAGAATAAGGAGTCTGATTTTCTGTTCGTCTTCCTACCAGACGCCCATGTCATCCTTCAGGTAGGTGATTCTATTTCTCCATCTCCGTGCTTTTGTGAGAGAGTGGAAATAGCGAGTGTTGTTATCACCTAGCTTAATCCACTCACACCAGACTCTTTGTTGGCTCTCAGCCTCCTCTCTTCGAAGAATGTCATCTAAGCGTGCATGTAGAACCATGGTTTCTTGGGCAATTGCATGATCGAACTGGAGAGAAAGATTCATCTGGTACCATTTAATTTTATTAGTGATTTGATCTTTTGTCCTTCTATCTGCTTTGTGTCTTGCAGAGTCCCAGCTGGTGGCTTGTGCGAGGAAGTGTGCATTGGCAGCCATTAGGTCCTGGTCCCTGGGCCATGACCGCATTAGAATATCTTCAAAGCCAGGTGTAGTATACCATCTCATTGATGTGTGAGTAATATGCCTTCGATTTTCCAAGGATGGTGACTCTGACGACACCAGGATAGTTGCATGATCTGAATGATTCTTTTCTAGAACTTGGACCATGTTACTGGAAGATTGGTTTATCCTATTTCTTTTCCCCAAAGCTCTATCCAGACGCTCATGGAGAAGTCCCCTCCTAAATGTGGTGCAGGCTCCACTTGCTCCCAGATCATAGAGAAAGCAAGCTTTAGTGGCCTCGATGAAGTCCCGGCTATTAGCACTGTCGAAGGTTTTGCTTCCAAATTTTTCTTATGGGTACATGACAACATTGAAGTCCCCTACCACCACCCAAGGAGCAGCGATGGAGGGGGCCAACGTAGCAAGTTGGTTCCAGAGAAGTTTCCTCCCGCTCCTTGTTTTGCTCGCATAGACGAAAGTAAAAAAGGACTTATGAATTCTGTAGTGAACAAACTATTTGTGCGACACAATGATTTCCATGGGGATGTCATTCCTCCATAGAATCTAGATTCCTCTGGAATAGCCAATAGCTTCCACTCTATGGGATTGTGCAAACCCCATCTTTTTAATGATGCTCAAAGCCAAAGCACCACTGCACCTTGTTTTGAGGAGACAATGGACCGAAACGACATATTTCCTGGACAATTCTTTAGCAGTGTTTTGGGTGTCCTTATCACAGACACCTTGCACATTCCAAGTAACAATCTTCATTGACCAGAGTCAGTGACAGTGGAGTTCCCCATCAACCTCGCCTCCTCCTCCAGATCATGAAGATGTGAGGTTTTGCCTCGTTTCCGGTTGGATGACTTGCTACCGTCCCCAGAGCTTACAATTTTCAGGTTACACAGATGTATCCCAACAGAGTTGTGACTACGACTCCTGTAGGAATGGGGCGGGACATCCACTCCTGTGGATTCACCAAAGGAGAAAGGCGTGGTGACGAATGGGTGGGTGGTGTTTGTTCTGCCCGGGACTAATGAATCCCCTGTTGGATTTACTGCCGAGTGAGAAGGATGGGGCCGATCGGTACTTTTTGCTTGCTGCGTTGCGTGATTCTTTTGCTGTAAGGGAATCATTTGGGACATGCCATTAGTTTTCTTGGTCTGTTTGAAATTCTTTTTCCGGGTACTCCAGTCAATCTCGTTAGTTACTCTTTCAGCTACATTGTCAATGTCTATTACCTCTGTTGCTTCGTTTTCCTCTTCCTGGTTCTCCAGGTTCAAGAACCTATTTGCAGATCTCGACTGGTCTTTCGTTTGAGCAGACCTTTGCTTACGTGGGATGGGACATGTGTGGATGTAGTCTGCGAATCCTTGCAGGGGGAAGGAAGGGGTGGAGTTGACAAGCCTGCAACAGCTGAGGCCTTCCTTGCATCGTTCTCCTCTGTGATCTGTTTTGAACAGTCTTTTTCAAGGTGTCCAGCCCATCTGCAATACATGCAGATACAAGGGATGTTCTCATATTCTATGCGGTAACGATTGCCTTCGATCATTACTTGTGGGGTGAGGGTTTAGCCATGTCCAGTTCAACTGCTATTCTTGCAAAACGTCCATGACGCTGTGAGATCATGTTAAGATCGACTGTGATTGTCTTCCCTATGTGGTCTCCAATCTCAGCTAGCAACACCTCCCGGTATAGGTGAATTGGTAGGTTTGGTATACGAAGCCATGTAACTAATTTGGGTAAGGATGATGCATCCAGCTAGAAGTCTGGCTGCCATCGCTGCACTGATAGATATGATCTGAATAGCAGCCAAGGGCCTCCCGTCAGGGTGTGCATGAAGTCATCTTCTCACTGGAGTTGGACAACGAAATAGTCATTGGCTAAATCGATTAGATTGAAACCTCTCGTTGGTTTCCGCATTGATTTTATCCGGTCCCGAAGAGTTAGAAATCGAATCTCCATGGAGAGTAGTTTCACAATCACTATGTATTACCACAACTTTAATAAACATTCCCTGGCATCTTTCTTTAAGTCGAACGTAGGAAGACCATTATCAGTCAAGACAATGATGTCTTCAGGCTTCAGGGTAATACCGTAGTCCTCGGCATCTATGCGGATGTCTCCATGATCATCTGTTGCACTTTTCCCCACTTTGTCTCTATACGAGGGCCTTGATTTGTTGAGTGTTAGCTGGACCGGCGGCATGTTGGTTGGAGTTTGGGAGATCTGGATATTGTTGCATTTGATTCGTCTCAACATCGACCTCGATGGCCTAGTTTAGAGGTACAACATTCTGTTTTCGACTCCTTGCATAGCTTGTGAATTTTAGGTTCAGTCCGGTATTGCCCAGCGGTACTGTGGTGCTACGTCACGGTTGTCTTCCATCCCCGTCGTCATCCAGAAGAACGTCGTCGTCCTAGCCGCCACTGTCTCTAGAAGTATTAGGGTTAACCATCGAGTCCATTCACTTCATAATCTAATGAACTGAATTTAATATCATAATCACTAATAAAATATTTAATACTACCTTGTAAGGTGATGATGATTAAAAATTGGAGGATCAATTCCGTAATTGTATTCAACCACCTATACACCATTCATGGTCCTCAAATATCATATTGGGTATCAAATCCCTAATTTTTGGGGTCATCACATTCACCCCATCTTATATGGAATTTTGTCCTCAAAATTCAAGTCACATATTTTAGGAAATAGAAGGAGTCTCTACTATCACTAGGCCAACACTACGAGTGTTATGGCTATCATAGTTCTAAAGGCATCCTAAGTTGTCACCTTAGGATTTTAGAGCATCTAGGGTGTACTCACCCCACCATATATGGAACTAAAGAATCATTTAACATATTATTTATGACATCAAATTCTTTTATCTTAGGCTTTACATCCTCATACTCCGTTAAGAATAAGGGTTTGCTCATAATTCTATAATTGAGAAGGAAATACTCAAGGTTCCAATTTCATCTCACTAAACCATGCAAGGTGATACCATGTTTTCATGTCATCATTTTTCTAAATTATCACACTTATTAATAACATTAGGGAGACTATGATAAACATAATAATATAATAATCAATAATAAAGGGATTTTTTTATAGGCTTGAATATTAGGGTTTCACTCTAGTGTGTGAGTTGTCAACAACAAGAAACATAGGTTCAGAAGGATTGATGATAATCACTTTTTTTTTACCACATAATATGCGCTATATTATTTTATTCATTTCAAACTCATGTTTTAAAACTTGTATATTTCATGTATGATATGAAGGGAAATACAATATACTAATGCAAGATTATGAGTTTAAACTTATACCATGTATGTTGTAGAAGGAAGTATAATATACTAGGTTAAGCTTATCTAAGAGACTCCTCATACATAATCATCAATATAGTTCAAGTGAGGTTTCTAGCATCATAAATCACGAAAGAGATAAGTAAGGAACTACATGTATGAGTATCTCATCCGCAAGGCATTTTACTCTCAAAAAAAGAGCTTCCAATATCACCTCACTTGCCACTAATTATCAGATTCACAAACACACATCACTCAAGCAAGGATCTAACTCAATCAAAAGAATCAACTTCCTAATTATGAGTTTCCTACCCATCATTTTGTTACCCAACTCTCACATATAGGATTGAAACATGAAAAAGGACTCAACTTATCTACTCAGGAGTAACCCATCTTAGGACACATCATTTCATATATATCTCATTATTTTCATATATTGTATGGTAGGTCCTATAACCCTCTCCTTGTGGGTCTTACTCTCTCTGGAGTTTACCATGTATCTTGTCCTAACACAAGAGGTCCTCCTTTGTAAAAGAGCTTGAGGGTCATGCATATTCAACCTTAATTTAACTTTGTTGATCTTAATTAAGAAAAGGGAATGTACTCTCATCATCAAGACTTAGCTTAGAATCTTTAAAATTGGGTTCATCTCATATACAACTTAAATCTCTATAATGAAACTTATACCATCAGATCAAACTTAGATAATATTACACATGCTTATACAAATGATCATCTACTCTAACTATCACTTATCCAATAAGGCTCTAGACATCTAATCTAGATCTACTCTCTCTTCTAGACTGATGTCACACCCATTCACTTAGGTTGCATGAACACCTACTACTCTCCTGTGTGAGGGACATATTTCATATTTACATATATATGATAAAATATTATAAAGTTTTTTCTCCATTAAAGAAGACGTCAGAGAAACTATCGAAGCCAGATCCAATTGGAAAGCAAAATCAAATCAGCAAAATCAGTGTCCCACACATAGTAGATAGTCCAGTGCCATGTCACCTAGTGAAATGGTGCGAACAAGGTGTAGACTAGTGTAGCTATGCAATACATATGAGCTCTATATGTAAAGGGTTTCACACACCTATATAAACCTAGTTCTCAAACATCTAGGTTCTAACTTTGATGCTAAGTGAAACCTTAATTCTATAGAACAACTTACTAAGTTTTGAGGGTTTAAATTGAAAGGTTAATTTAGTTTTATGTTTCATGATGAGAAATTTTCAGGTATATCTATTGTTCATGCTCTGATACAAACTACAACATCCCCAGATTATGCCATCTCGAGACTTACAAGACATGAAAGGAAAAATATGAAAATGTTAACTAATTTTTTTATAGAGAGAAGCAGAAGCATAATACGCATACATGAACACTCAATTATATAAGTGTACACCATAACAATCCTGACATTCAACATGTGTATATTACAAAATGAGATATTACAACACGATTTACAATTACATATTGAATGAAAACTCTACAAGTCTATGAACATGTACGCTAACAAGGATTTACACAATAGGTACAACCTAAATACTGCTCACTTCTCATATTTTCTCCCATTCTAGCTTTGAACCTAAAACATACATGAAACAACAAATCAACACAACATGTTGTGTACATAGATATAAAGATACATATAGTTATGGTTTTCGTAATTTGAAAAGATTTACAATAAGAAAAAAAGGAATATCATAGAAAATAGTTCTTTAATAGGTGAAATATGACAATTTTATTCATTTTTCTAGATGAATTGCATTATCGAGGTTGACTAGTACCTGAACATACATGTTGGTCTCTATCCCAAGTACCAAGCACTCTAGGAAACTCCCCATACATTGTGTGCTAAAGGGAGGTGTACTAGTCAACATTAATCCATTCCCTCATAAGGGGGATAATGAGCACCTTCAATAACTACCAAACATATACACATAAATTATGTTTCAAGTGACAAATCACCGAGTACTTAAATTAATACTAAATCCAATATTTGCAATAAGAGATAGATCATACATACATATCATTATTTCAACCAAGAAAATCATAGTCATATAATTAAATAAAACCCACGTACCTGAGTTCATAGATTCCTAATGATCCTTGATCATATATATATTTGGGCATCACCTAACATATAGAAATTAACCATCATTAATAAAATGTTCACCATAACTAATGGTATTTACTTCCATATAAGGGTTTTGTCACATAACTATTCTTACCCCAATCCCAATCCCATTGCCTAGATAGTAGAAAAAGGATTGAAACGGTAACATCCCTGACCTGGGTTATGAGCTAACCCTAGGTGTTTTGCCTAATTATGTAATTAAATGTTTGTGATTATCTTTTGGTATGTAATTAAAACTCCTGAGGAACATATGTTTCCATTTATGTCCTTTTTAAACAATGTTGTAGTATTGTTTTGTTATACATGGACCTATGTGCAAATTACCCCATTAGAAGGGTTAACTTGCTAATTTCACATGTTAAGATGTTCCTTTGATTTTGAGACATCATAAGAATTAGTATGATGATGTATGATGGATTCTCCAAGCTTGGGCATCAAGATGCAGCTTGTGGAGCAATCCTTGTACTTTAAAACCCTAGTTTTGGAGTAAAGTGGAATTTACCCAAATGTGGGGTGCAACTTGTAAAATAAACCTTCTAGAATATCTTTTATGACTCTTGGCATCATTTAGAGTAATAATGATGAAGAGGGCGCTCCATTTGAATAACCAAATAAGAGGGATAACCCTTGTATTTAAATAATCAAGTTGTAAGCATAATACCCTTTATGTGTGTGCACTTTAGTAATAAGTTGACCTTCTTTGCCTTTAGCCTTTGGTTTTAGAAGGAGTTTTTCTTTAGAAATAAGGATAAGGGACGTGCCTAAAGGAGAGAGGGACCTAGATGTGAAACTAAGAATATAGTTGTCCTTATGTTGAAACTTTACCCAAAGTATATAGGTTCTTTTCCCTTGCAACCAAAGGAAACATTTCCCCTTCACTTCTCACTTATCCCCTTGCTAAACCGACTAAAGGCAGAGCTCTGGATCAGAGGAGAACGTCTAAGGAGTTCTAGGTAAGGATTGACCATCTTCTTGCCCGAATTTGTGGAGGAAACCATGAAGCAAGGTTTTTTTGTTAGTATTTCTTAGTTCTTCTTTCTAGCCGACTTTTCTCAACCATTTCTTGGAGAATCAACCTTAGCCAACCTGTGGAGCTCAGGACGCCATTAAAGGCTTGAAATCTTGGAAGCTTGGAGGTCTAGGAATGACCTTAAGGTGGGTTTTATAACTCTAAACCCTTTTGCTTTGTTATGCATCTCTTTTCTATGTGTTAGTTGCTAGTTCTTCCTTTCCCCTACCTTCCCTTGCATTCTTGCAAGCAAAACTGTGAAGAACAGACCTTAGTCTCAAGGTAGATGATGATGGGCATTAATCCCAATGTTGGTCCTTATCCTAATTTACCAAATGACCTTGGACCTTAGGTCTAAATGGTTTGCAAGACCGTTTGAAACCAAACGGTCTCAAGACCGTTTGATTTCATACGGTTTGCAAGACCGTTTAGATTCAAATAGTCTCCAAGACCGTTTGGAAAGTTTGACCAAGTGAAGACCATTTAGAGGTCTTCTAAACACATCATGAATAAATCATCTACAAGGAATCATAATCTAATTGCAAACAAATCATAAGTTGAAGGCACTTCAATCCTCTAAACCCTAATCGGGTTCAATTGCTGATTTCAAGGACCAATCTTGTTGAACTTTGGGTTGAGTGACCCAAACGGTTTCAAAACCATTTGGGGATCACCCAAACGGTCTCAAGACCGTTTGGTGATCACCCAAGACCGTTTGGAGGTCTAGGGTTAAGGAAATGTGATCAATTGAAGGTCCAATCACAATAGGTTGTTGAATTAATCAAAAGTGCTGATTTGTGACTTATTTAGGGTTCAACCCTTGACAAATTGACTTAGATTTTGATGAGACTTTGGGAAAACGGTCTCAATACCATTTGGAGGATGTCCAAACGATCCCAAGACCATTTGGGCCAAGTCATGGCCAAATTGGATGTCAATTGATGGGTCCAACTTCATTTAGACTCATGTTAATGGACATTGATGGTTGATCGAATATAAACCCTAATTCAATTGGCTCCAACCCTATTTGGCTATCAATTGAGGGTCAATTGAGTGTCCAATTGGTTAAGGAAAACCCTAATTGGCTCAATTGATAAGTGGTTAAAATATATGAGGTCAATTGAAGGGTTCAACCTTGAAAACCCTAATCGATTGCAAGTGTTGATGCACTTTTTAGGTCCATACGGTTTTGAGATGTTTAGACCAAACGGTCTCAAGACCGTTTGAATCCAAACGGTCTCAAGACCATTTGAATCCAAACGGTCTCAAGACCGTTTGGGCTCAAACAATCTCAAGGTCGTTTAGATTCATGCGGTTTCAAGGTCGTTTAGATTCAAACGGTTTCAAAGTCAACCATGTTCAAACGGTCAACATGTTGAAACGGTTTCAAGACCGTTTAAGGGCAAACGGTCTTGAGTGTCATGCGGTCTTGAAGTCAACCATAACCAAATGGTCAACTCTTCCAAATGGTCTCAAGACCGTTTGGAGGTTGAAGTGTGAAATCGTTTGGGGTCTTTTAGGGTTAAGATTGCTTAATGCTTTGAAGGCTTAGATGGTTCAATGGTTGTTTAACCTAA
Organism: Alisma plantago-aquatica; assembly: GCA_963693085.1. Taxonomy (NCBI): domain Eukaryota; kingdom Viridiplantae; phylum Streptophyta; class Magnoliopsida; order Alismatales; family Alismataceae; genus Alisma; species Alisma plantago-aquatica. Next base: position 152,790,883 of record OY856415.1, read on the forward strand.
ACTCTAATGATACCTAAAAATATTAAGGGTCTAAGTAATTAGTAGCTTTTCCCATTTTATTTTTAATGGTGAACATTACCAATGTACCCTTGAAGGGTTCAAGTAGATAACAATCCCTTGATCAAGCAAACCCTAATGATTATAATGGGATGTCTTAATCTATGTTAATTAAATATGACTTGACCTAATCTAACCTAGAGTGATGTAAACATCATCTAGCAGTCAGAGGAGAGAGAAGGCTCCTTATATGAATGAGAATCAAGTAACATACCTTCAATATGGAAGAATGTACATGATTAGAGTATGATCCATCAAGGTGAGATTATGGAAACCCTAATTACGATGATTAATGAATCTTAACCTAATTTGAGGGCATCAATGATGATAATTTCATACATGATGATGTTATGGGCTCAATTCACTATGAAGTGAATAGTAAACCCTAATTTTAGAATAATAACATGTAATATGAATAGTAAACCATAATTTAGGGTGATCTGATAAATGGAGTAATTCAGGGTTATGCCTTTGGGTATGAAACCCTAATTACAAGTTGTAATATGAGAAATCTTTATGCCTTGTGAGCTAAGAGGTTCAATAACCCTAGGTTGAAGTGATTAAATCCAAAACCCTAGAAATCAATGGCGATATACTGATTCTCAGCACGTCCTTGCTAAGGAGCACGGCCGTGGTATCTTTCTCTTGCACGACCGTGCAAGGAAGCATGGCCGTGGTGTCCTATAAAGAATTTGAAAAGTTTTGGTATTGTGATGATATTGTTATATATGCATATCCTCAATTATACTAATCATGTAGGTGGTTAGCAAGAAATAATCATAGCCAGGTAAGGGTTATGATATCATATTCATTAAAAGCATGTTATTAGCTTTATGAATAGTGACATACTATGTTGCCTAGTTTAAGTGGCATCATATGAGATTGATAGGCTGTAAGATCCATGAGTAACAAAAAGGTCATGTTGATTAGATGACTTATGATGAGATGATTAAGAATTGATATCCATTTGATAATTGATGTGAGTTAGAATTTATACATTTAGTATTCTTCTTATATAGTGGTGTTTTAATAGTTAAATGCTTGAAAACATGCTTGATGCTAAAAGAATGCTGAAATGTACCAAACTAATTAAGTATAATCATATCATGTAGAGCCCTGATCATAGATCCATCATTGTCAGAAGCTAAATGATGGTGAAACATGTTTTCCTAAGGGAACTCCCGGATCACATACTTTTGAGTATGTGGGGGATTATGGACGCGAATATCCTTACGTCCTAGTGAAGGAATTGATGTAAGATGTACCTTAATCCATAAACCCTTCACTATATGTTTACGTCAGGGTGATGTTCCACTAATCTCCCGAGGGAATCTTTAATGCCGCATCGATGAGAGATAAACAAGAGATCTTTCGATGGTGAAGAGAGTACAGAATGCCACTGTGACTCTGATAGCGAAGTTGCCAGAATACCCTGGTAAGCTATCTTAGCAGAGACTTGAGATGTCCTGCATGTTGATCCTCACACTGACTGAGGAAGATGAGGTCATAAGAATCCGGCTCTTTTGATGACCTATGTATGATACCGATGCGACTTAGTAGTGATCGGTTGGAGTATGAGCGGTATACCTCATCTCTGTGGGGCATAATAATGTTTGTAAAACATAATCAACCGCGTAGCATATTTGCTTAGGTTGAACTACGAGAAACAATGATTGATGTTACATTGTTTACATTAATAGTCTGCTCAAGTAACTAGTATACATGTTCTTCATATTCCTTATTGATATGATTGCTTAAGTAGAAGATGTTTTATTTAATCCTAAGACTGCTGTTGAATGATTTAATTTGTTTTGCTTATGTTATTCCATAATTGCTATAACATAGCTTCTGGCGGAGAGTTATAACTCTCGCTGGGACAATTATTTAAATTGTCTCACTCCCGTAGGTTTCAACTTTTTAGGTGGACGTCGAGGACGTAGAAACCAATCTGAGGGTGAGCTGTATCAGCAGTAGCAACACCAAGGGTAGCAGTGAATCTCAGGTGGAGATACTGACTGTCAAGTCCTGTAGTTAGTTTGTCTTACGTCGTCTCTGTACTCTCAGGTTCTAGGAGTCAGTAGGTCTGAGATTTTTGGCTTTAAGCCTCGAGATTTTGTATCTGGATGTATATAATCACTCGAGAGGTGATTTCACAATGATATAAATTGTTCATCTTGTTTCTTATAAAGAAGCTTTATCGATTAAAGATCTTTTCCTAAAAAGTTTTAATTTCTAGTGATTTTTCTTAACTTCCGCTGCCAGTTAATAAACCGCTTCCGCTTAGTTTATCTCATGTCTTATAAGTCGGATCCCACAATTAGTGGTATCAGAGTTCTAGGTTCGCTGAATCTACAGAGACATAGGACTTAGGATGTCGAGTCTATTCTTAGTGTTTTCCAGTATATCTAATAGTGTCTTCTACTCCTCAGGAGAAGAAGATAGGTAAGGATGTCTGGACCACATGAGGAGTATGTGGCAGAAAGTAGTGTCGCTGCACCCCGAGTAGGTGCAAGAAACCCAGAAATAGAACAGCCTGAACATGAACCACCTATCGAGCCACCTCAGTTTAACCCAGCTGTGATGGAGATCCCAGTTGTTTAGACTATGTTCGGGCAGTTTATGACTGGCATGACACATATAACAGATAGGATGCCTATGCCTGGACCTAGGGCACCTGCCCAACCTGAAGGACAAGGTATCGGTAAGACGTTCGAACGACATCATCGTGTCGGAGCAACCGAATACTTTGGAATAGCTGACCCTGCAGATGCCGATCTGTGGTTAACTGAATTAGAGAAGGCTTTTAGAATCCTGAACATCCATGAAGCCGAGAAGGTTAGACATGTTGTCTATCTTCTCAAGGGGAGTGTTGGTCACTGGTGGACCATGGAAGAACAAAAGAGGCCTGGTGTGTAAGTAGCATGGGAAGTCTTTTGACGGTATCAATAGATATTTCCCTAAGACATTCCTGGACGAGAAAATCTCTCAGTTCAAGAGGTTAAGGCAAGGTCTGATGAACATTAGCGAGTACGAAGCTAAGTTCATGGAGCTGTTGCGGTTTTGTCCGCATATGGCTGCTACAGATGAAGAAAGGATTAGACGGTTTGAAAAAGGGTTGAACGCTGAGTTGACTACTCCCGTGTCTGCCCTAGAGAACCAGGAAAGGTTTGCTACCTTCATTGAGTCAGTCTGAAGGATAGAGAGGTCCGTGGAAAAGAAGAGGCAAACCCATAAGAGATATCCTCAGTTCCAGGGATCTTCATCTAGAGACTTTAAGAAGCCTAGGTTTTCTGTGCCTACACCACCACCACCCAGACCTAGTGCTCAGACACAGTGCACACCGAGTAGGGGTAGAGGACGAAGACTACCAGTACAAGGAGCTCGCAGTTCAGCATCGATGTCAGTTACAGGACCACCAAGACCAAAACAATTGGATAGAAGTTGTTATATATGTGGGAAGATGGGGCATTTGATGAAAGACTACAGAGCTAGACCAGCGAGTGTAACACAACCACAGAGGCAGAGTCAGCAAGGATCCTAGAGGAGGCAATTTCAAGGAGCATCTAGAGGACGTGGACAAGCGTCCCAAGCTGGATCGTCAGCACCGAATCAACCTCAGGCGACAGCAAGGTTCTATGCAATGAACCCACCTGATGCAGTGATCAACCCTCGGGTTGTGGCAGGTCAGATGGAGTTGTTATTTTTTGATATGTCTACATCCTGTATTGTATCTGTTTTGATTGATCAGGGTGCTACACACTCCTTTATCACTCGAAGAGCAATTTGTAACTGGAATATGATAGTCAGTCATAGGGTAGATAGCCTGTTGCTTGAGACTCTGTTGAGAGGGTCTACTGTGTTGCAGGAGGTATGTTCTCCCTGCATCCTTTTTTTTCTGATCATCACATTCAAGTGGATCTAATACCACTTGAGATGCAAGGATTTGATATAATCCTTGGGATGGATACCTTGGAAAGGTATAGGGTTGTTTTGGATTGTGAATCCAAGCAAGTTGTGTTTGCTGATGAAAGTGACACATGGATCTTTCAAGGAGAGAGAAAGATTCTACCCACCTGTCTTGTGTCAGCTATGGTTGTTGAGAAGCTGATGAGGCAAGTATGTCATGCATTCTTGTCCCATGCGGTAGATACTACCATGGAGAGTCCTAACCCTACTGAAGTTCCTATAGTCAGGGAATTTGAAGATGTATTTCCTGAAGAACTTCTAGGTGTGCCACCACCTTGGGAAATTGATTTTGAAATCAATTTGATCCCAGATACACAACCTATAGCACAGACACTATATAGGATGGCGCCTGCTGAGATGGTAGAACTCAAGAAACAACTGCAGGAGTTGCTTGAGAAGGGTTTCATCCGACCGAGCACTTCACCTTGGGGTGCTCCGGTCCTTTTTGTTAAAAAGAAAGACGGATCAATGCAGTTGTGCATTGATTATAGACAACTAAACAAAGTAACGATAAAGAATAAGTACCCTCTACCGAGGATTGATGATCTCTTTGATCAGTTGCATGGTGCAACCATCTTCTCAAAGATAGACTTGAGGTCGGGATATCATCAACTTCGTATTAAGGATAGTGACATATCCAAGTCTACCTTCAAGACAAGGTATGGTCACTATGAGTTCACAGTTATGTCGTTTGGACTAACAAATGCACCTGCTGCATTCATGGAACTCATGAATAGAATATTCTGACCTTTCCTTGATCAGTGCATTGTTGTCTTTATAGATGACATTCTGATCTATAGTAGAGATGCTCAGCAACATGAACAACATCTTCGTCAAGCTCTAGCTTTGCTAAGAGAACATACACTGTACGCTAAGTTTAGCAAGTGTGAGTTCTGGTTGCCGAAAGTATCTTTCCTTGGACACGTGGTATATGCCTCAGCTATTCGTGTTGATCCTAAAAAGGTGGAATCTGTTCTACAATGGGAACAACCGAAGACACTGACAGAGATCCGTACTTTCTTAGGGTTAGCTGGCTATTATTGAAGGTTCACTAAGAACTTTAGTTCCATAGCCTTACCCTTAACTAAGTTGACCCGGAAGGATGTTCCTTTTGCTTGGAGTGACAAGTGTCAGCAATCTTTCCAGCTACTGAAGGAGAGGTTGACAAGTGCACATGTACTTGTATTACCTGAGCAAGGCAAAGGATACATAGTTTTCTGTGATGCCTCCAAGAATGGACTCAGATGTTTGTTGATGCAGGATAAGCAAGTGATTTCTTTTGCTTCCCGATAGCTTAAGAAACACAAGGAGAATTATCTGACACACGATCTGGATTTAGCTGTTGTGGTTCATGCCTTGAAGATCTAGAGATACTATCTCTACAGAGAGACATTCCAGATTTTCACTGATCATAAGAACCTTAAGTACATCTTCTCTCAGCACGAACTTAACATGAGGCAACGTCGCTGGATGGAGTTTATCAAGGACTACGATTGTACAATTGATTACCATCCAGGGAAGGCCAATGTGGTTGCAGATGCTCTGAGTAGGAAATCAGCAACACCAACCTTAGATAGAGCACAACTAAACTCTTTAGTATGCTCTAGGAGAGATATGCTTATCTCCATAAGGCAAGACAATGTACAATTGAAGGTGTCATTGTTAGCCGGGTTGTTGGCTGAAATGCATATAAAACCTACCCTAAGAGAGCAGATTAAGGAAGCACAGCATGTTGATGTTGTAGTTCAACAGATTAGATCAGAGTATGGTGATGAAAAGTGAGATGGTTTCCGTGACTCAGATGATCAAGTAGCCTGTTATCATGGGAGGATGGTAGTGCCAGATGTGGATAACTTGAGAAAGTTAGTCCTGGAAGAATCTTATTCATCGATGTATACTATGCACCCAGTTAAGGTTTAGTACGGCCTTTCATCCACAGACTGATGAACAGTCGGAAAGGACTATACAGACCTTGGAGGACTTGCTGAGAGCATGTGTTCTCCAGTTTACAGGGAGTTGGGATCTACACCTAACCTTGATAGAGTTTGCCTACAACAATAGCTATCAACATAGCATTGACATGGCACCTTATGAAGCTTTGTATGGTAGACGTTGTAGATCACCCTTATGTTGGTATGAGACTGGTGAACATCAGCTTTTAGGTCCTGACCTTGTGCAGCAAATCACAGAGAAGATTAAAGTGATACAACAACCGATTAAGACTGCATAGGATAGGCAGAAATCTTATGCTGACAGACGTCGTAGACCCTTAGAATTCCAGGTTAGAGACAGAGTGTATCTCAAGGTTTCGCCTTTGAAGGGATTTCTGAGATTTGGAAGGAAAGGGAAGTTAGCTCCTAGGTTTATGGGACCTTATCCAATCATTGAACGGGTTGGAAAGGTAGCCTATAAACTAGAGTTACCACCAGAGTTACAGAGGTTACACCCTGTGTTTCACATTTCTATGCTGAGGAAATGTCACCCTGATACAGAGTCAGTTGTACAACCTATGGAGGTAGTATTGAATGATGATATATCTTATGAGGAAGGACCAGTGTCAATCCTTGATAACAGAATTAAAAAGCTAAAGAAGAAAGACATAAGTCTTGTGAAAGTCCTCTGGAATCACCGTGGTGTTGAAGAAGCCACATGGGAACTAGAGGAAGAGATGAGAAGGAAATACCCTACTCTTTTCTCTTAAAATATGTTTTGTTGATTTTGGGGATGAAATCCTTGTAAGGGGAGGATAATTTGTAGCATCACTGACCTGGGTTATGAGCTAACCCTAGGTGTTTTTCCTAATTATGTAATTAAATGTTTGTGATTATCTTTTGGTATGTAATTAAAACTCTTGAGGAACATATGTTTCCATTTATGTACTTTTTAAACAATGTTGTAGTATTGTTTTGTTATACAGGGACCTATGTGCAAATTACCCAATTAGAAGGGTTAACTTGCAAATTTCACATGTTAAGATGTTCATTTGATGTTGATACATCATAAGAATGAGTATGATGAAGTATGATGGATTCTCCAAGCTTGGGCGTCAAGATGCAGCTTGTGGAGCAATCTTTGTACTTTAAAACCCTAATTTTGGAGTAGGTGCAATTTACCCAAATGTGGGGTGAAACTTGTAAAATACACCTTCTAGAATATCTTTTATGACTCTTGGCATCATTTAGAGTAAGAATTATGAAGAGGGCGCTCCATTTGAATAACCAAATAAGAGGGATAACCCTTGTATTTAAATAATCAAGTTGTAAGCATAATGACCCTTTTATGTGTGTGCACTTTAGTAATAAGTTGACCTTCTTTGCCTTTAGCCTTTGGTTTTAGAAGGATTTTTTCTTTAGAAATAAGGAGAAGGGACGTGCCTAAAAGAGAGAGGGACCTAGATGTGAATCTAAGAATATAGTTGTCCTTATGTTGAAACTTTACCCAAAGTATATAGGTTCTTTTCCCTTGCAACCAAAGGAAACGTTTCCCCTTCACTTCTCACTTATCCCCTTGCTAAACCGACTAAAGGCAGAGCTCTGGAGCAGAGGAGAACGTCTAAGGAGTTCTAGGTAAGGATTGACCATCTTCTTGCTCGAATTTGTGGAGGAAACCATGAAGCAAGGTTGGTTTGTTAGTATTTCTTACTTGGTTCTTCTTTCTAGCCGACTTTTCCAAACCATTTCTTGGAGAATCAACATTAGCCAACCTGTGGAGCTCAGGACGCCATTAAAGGCTTGAAATCATGGAAACTTGGAGCTCTAGGAACGACCTTAAGGCGGGTTTTATAACTCTAAACCCTTTTGCTTTGTTATGTATCTCTTTTCTATGTGTTAGTTGCTAGTTCTTCCTTTCCCCTAACTTCCCTTGCATTCTTGCAAGCAAAACCGTGAAGAATAGACATTAATCTCAAGGTAGATGATGATGGGCATTAATCCCAATGTTGGTCCTTATCCTACTTTACCAAACGACCTTGGACCTTTGGTCTAAAGGGTTTGCATGACCGTTTAGACTCAAACGGTCTCCAAGACCGTTTGGAAAGTTTGACCAAGTGAAGACCATTTAGATGTCTGCTAAACACATCATGAATTAATCATCTACAAGGAATCATAATCTAATTGCAAACAAATCACAAGCTGAAGGCACTTCAATCCTCTAAACCCTAATCAGTTTCAATTGCTGATTTCAAGGACCAATCTTGTTGAACTTTGGGTTGAGTGACCCAAACGGTTTCAAAACCGTTTGGGGATCACCCAAACGGTCTCAAGACCGTTTGGTGATCACCCAAGACCATTTGGAGGTCTAGGGTTAAGGAAATTTGATCAATTGAAGGTCCAATCACAACAGGTTGTTGAATTAATCAAAAGTGCTGATTTGTGACTTATTTAGGGTTCAACCCTTGACAAATTGACTTAGATTTTGATGAGACTTTGGGCAAACAGTCTCAAGACCGTTTGGAGGATGTCCAAATGATCCCAAGACCATTTGGGACAAGTCATGGACCAATTGGATGTCAATTGATGGGTTCAACTTCATTTAGACTCATGTTAATGGACATTGATGGTTGATCGAATATAAACCCTAATTCAATTGGCTCCAACCCTTTTTGGCTATCAATTGAGGGTCAATTGAGTGTCCAATTGGTTGAGGATAACCCTAATTGTCTCAATTGATAAGTGGTTAACATATATGAGGTCAATTGAAGGGTTCAACCTTGAAAACCCTAATCGATTGCAAGTGTTGATGCACTTTTTAGGTCCATACGGTTTTGAGATGTTTGGACCAAACGGTCTCAAGACTGTTTGGGCTCAAACAATCTCAAGGTCGTTTAGATTCATGCGGTTTCAAGGTCGTTTAGATTCAAACGGTTTCAAAGTCAACCATGTTCAAATGGTCAACATGTTGAAACGGTTTCAAGAACGTTTAAGGGAAAACGGTCTTGAGTGTCATGCGGTCTTGAAGTCAACCATAACCAAATGGTCAACTCTTCCAAACGGTCTCAAGACCGTTTGGAGGTTGAAGTGTGAAATCGTTTGGGGTCTTTTAGGGTTAAGATTTCTTAATGCTTTGAAGGCTTAGATGGTTCAATGGTTGTTTAACCTAAACTCTAATGATACCTAAAAATATTAAGGGGCTAAGTAATTAGTAGCTTGACCCATGTTATGGTTAATGGTGAACTTTACCAATGTACCCTTGAAGGGTTCAAGTAGATAACAATCCCTTGATCAAGCAAACCCTAATGATTATAATGGGATGTCTTAATCTATGTTAATTAAAGATGACTTGACCTATTCTAACCTAGAGTGATGTAAACATCATCTAGCAGTCAGAGGAGAGAGAAGGCTCCTTATATGAATGAGAATCAAGTAACATACCTTCAATATGGAAGAATGTACATGATTAGAGTATGATCCATCAAGGTGAGATTATGGAAACCCTAATTACGATGATTAATGAATCTTAACCTAATTTGAGGGCATCAATGTTGATAATTTCATACATGATGATGCTATGGGCTCAATTCACTATGAAGTGAATAGTAAACCCTAATTCTAGAATAATAACATGTAATATGAATAGTAAACCATAATTTAGGGTGATCTGATAAATGGAGTAATTCAGGGTTATGCCTTTGGGTATGAAACCCTAATTACAAGTTGTAATATGAGAAATCTTTATGCCTTGTGAGCTAAGAGGTTCAATAACCCTAGGTTGAAGTGATTAAATCCAAAACCATAGAAATCAATGGCGATATACTGATTCTCAGCACGCCCGTGCTAAGGAGCACGACCGTGGTAGCTTTCTCTTGCACGACCTTGCAAGGAAGCACGGTCGTGGTGTCCTATAAAGAATTTGAAAAGTTTTGGTATTGTGATGATATTGTTATATATTCATATCCTCAATTATACTAATCATGCAGGTGGTTAGCAAGAAATAATCATAGCCAGGTAAGGGTTATGATAGCAATTTCAAGCATATGTCAACGTTTCATTGGAATGTCACGACTTTTAGATAAGCAATATTTTATTGTTAAAGGTACACTAAGTACAACATTTCAGATATGTAAAAATGCACAACTGTAGGAAATCAGCATGATCTTAGTTATGAAATTGCATTCCATTATATTTACATATAAATAGTTATTGAATATACAAATTTTGCACATTCAATTAGTTTTTATGACGTACACTCACTATGTTGCACTAATAGTAATACTCTTTACGGTTTAATGGTAGGGCAAAAAGAATAAATTGATAGATACTTCTACAATAAAGGATTTTGAAATAGCCAAAAAGGTTGAAAGGTCAACATCTTTGTAGAAAAAGGGCTGGGAGGTAATGAATTCAAAAAATAAAGTACATATGAAAAGTGCAATAAGAAGAGGATTGGTCAACCGACTACAAGGGAATGACCAATCCCAGTGTCCAAATGGCAACAAAATCATCCTCAATTATGCACACCATAGAGCAACATGAATTATATCTACAACTCTGCAAACACAAGTTACAACACATATAATTGCATGCTTATTGAATACATCCTTGTCCATAACTATAACACGCCATCTCCTATACCACAACATCAATGTGTCCAGTCTGAAGTGAGCAACAACCAAATAAGGCTTAATGCAACTTCAAACACAATATTCCTCTGTCAGAATCATACTCAATGTACGCCCTCTAGCTCGAGGATCGACCAAACATTTAGCATTCCGTCCCCTCTTGTTGCTGCATGGTTAAGATACACTACCCATTGAGCCTAGCATTTGGTTTAGATGAGGTTGCATTTTTTGTCAAATGTTTTGTCCACACACAAGTACATTTTTAAATGGTAATGGTTTACGCCATAAATATGTTTGTACAACCATGTGTAACACTCAATATTGGTCCAAAATGTTAGTCACACTAGTACAATATATGTACAATTTTACATTTGTTTCATGTTATCCTAGTGATGACAAATGATCAATGTAGTTACAACACACACTATTGTGTTTCTACCGTGTTGTTATTTGTATCATCCTTTGTTACAGAAGTCTACGTAACTGCTTGTCACAACATCGTACACTCACCACATTCTACTATGGGTTGGCATACTATTAAGTCCGCTTTATAGCTTATGCTATGTAAATAAACACTTAGCTTACTTTTAGGTGTACACAAAGGTCAATCAGATTTCAATACTACTTGCAATACAATCTACAACCATACATGTGTTAATGCTTGATCTCCTAGTATACCCAACAATACCTCGAACCAACATAATGAATCCACATGGCATACCAACAATAGTCACACTACCATGAAACCAACATAATGAATTCACATGGAATACCAACAACAGTCTCGTTACATTTGCCAATCTGTGGACCTATATATACACAATATATAAAAAAGCACGCATGTCCATTCACCAATTTTAACAAAAAACAATTGGTAACAAATTAGGCCCTCCGAAATAGCAATAATTTAATAGAACTTTCATGTTATCAACATTGTGTTCTCGCATCAGGTAACAACACTCATGCCCTTTCGATGTCCATATCCAACCAAACCGCAATTATCAATTATGTCTTACTCCACAACAAACTCAATCTCATTCCTTACCATAAAAACTTCAACCAAGTCATTGAACAACAACTCCAATTCCCCAATGCCATAACAAAACTATTTTGTTAGGAGTTTAATTCTCTATAGATATAACAAAACTATCATGTCACAAGTTCTAATCAACAGATATATGACACTGGTGTTACATTTTGCAAAACACACTGACTTATATTTATCATAACATTCACAACTCCTACATTCATCCTAAATGATTTGCATAACAACTAGATCTTACTCTTCCCCTTTAGCAATAAACACACATTTTGCCAAGGTTTCCCAAGCATTGCTAAGCTTTAGTGCTGACCGCAACATCAGTACCCCAACATACCCATTTTAGGTGATGTAAGAAGAAAATATGTATTTCCATACATTACTGTCCATTGAATTTAAATGCATGTCCATTGCAACAACCTCACTTTCTGCATCCCCCAATTAAGGAGAGACCTTCAAGTTGATAGGCATCACCTATATTCTCAAGGATCCAGATCAATCAAATAACAAATAATAGGGAACAATTTCAATTAAATTTCAAATTTTGTTTATAAATTGTACAATGATATACATCATGAAACTAATACCTATTCAGAAGAAGTAACTAGCTATCTAATCCTTCTTTAACTCAATTTTAATGCTTTTAGGTAATTTCCATCTGGTTTATCACATGCTGACATCTTCATAATTAGCATGTACCTAAAACACCAATAAACAAAATGCGAGTCAATATAACAAGTTATATTGTGTATGTGGGGTGCAACCATAATGTGTGCTACTACGATAATCACATATAAGCATAAAAAATTGCACATTAGTACTAGCATATTCTTTAGATATTCTAACCCATATTGGTAGCATTATCTTGGGTGTGATCACTGTCCCCTCTAGGGCTTGTGCGCATCATCCCTTGATATATGTCAGCCTAGGGTTTAGAATATTATCATTAACTAATGTCATACTCATTTTGGCATTATAGTTGAACATAAATTAAATAAACAACCATCAATTTGATCATAAATCGGTCCCTGAAAATCATTTGGAAAACATCAAAAAACTATATTTCGAGTAGTCATAATCGTAACCACGTACCTTTGCCATGAAAAACATTTCAGGTGTACTTTATGCAATCCAAATCATCAAGTATATTCAACAAGCAAGTTTACATCCAATCATTCAACATGATCTATAATTGTATTCAGCCTTAAATTGTCACCATACAATTTAATTAGATAAAATCCTATTCAGTCCTAATCTAGGATTTAGGTTCCCATGGTATCAATTACCATTAAGGTTATGCCTCAAAACCCTAATTCACATGATTCTCACTTTAATGACTCAAGAACCCTAATCAGTTTTTAGGTGCACCCATGATCATCATTTCCACCATATACCTTTATTATGATCACTAAGATTCAATCATGTTCATTTACAATATAGCAAGTTAAGATCTTTAATCCTAATCCATCATATTCTTGGTTATTCACATTAGGAACTCTAATTACTCATCATTATGATCATAGTCATGCCGATTACTCATCATGATCATCTTCTTCCCATTATGTCTAACAACACCAGATAATAATACAAAACAAGGCTTTTTAACATATTCAACATGTTAATAGTCAAAACTAGGGTATTTATGTTTTAATAACTACTTTAACTCATCTTTGCACTAATTTTGAAACAAGAAACCTAATTACATCTCACTTATACTTTATTTGCATTCCTCTCATTATCTCAATCATTTTGATATATAAGTTTACTATTTTTTGAGCATCCTAGCAATTTCTATAATTTTTGCAAGAAGAAATAATTTTTATACCTTACGTTTGGGCCACGTGGTGCCCTCCCACAAGTCGACATCAGTGCTAATTGGATAAGTGTCTCACAGTTCAGATGTTGGGTTCTTTTTTCTGGACCGACATTAATTGGTTTAGTTGGTTGAACCGCTGGTCATCGGTGGATTGGCCCATCCTCCTCATGCCTCACACGTTACAAAGGCATGAATAGTTAGGTTTCACGTAGTGGGACGACTTCCCTTCCACCCTATCACCTTCTTGAGAAATGAACTCACCACCCTTCCATGTGCTGTGGCATTCTCTAGCATCGGGCCTCTTAGTCGAGAGCGCCACCCTCAGGGCTTCTCCTCACTGCCGTATGGCTGACCTAAGCTCCCTCCCTCTCTCTCTGTTCACGGCCATGATAACACCGGCTCAGGAAACCGTTGCACGATATCTACTGGTGACCCTCTGTGCGAATTCTCCACAGTTCTTCATAGGTTTCTGCCCACAAGGCTACTTCTTCTTCACCGCCCTACTGACCTGACCATGCAAGAAGATGAGTCGAGGGCGCCCAAGATGACTGGGACCCTATATGCAAGCGTGCATTGCATTGAGGTTACAGGTCCGGGAGTTCTGCCGAGGGTTCAAGAGAGGAGAAAGGGGAATCTAGGCACTCTTAGGAGGATCATGCACTCTACATCACCATCTGAATAGTACCCAGGTCTGTCTTCCTCTTGCTCCATGGGCGGCTAACGGGTCAACAGAAGAAGAAGCTCCTTCTTCCATGTCCTTTTCTAGTAACCCAGTGAATGACCTTTTGTCTCCTCTCATGGGATTCAGAGGGTTGTGGGTGCAGTGCCTTAGCCAACTCTTATTGGAGGCAAAAGCTCCTATGATTCCTTTTATTGCCGCTAGATAGGGTTTCCTAGGGTGATGGTGAGGAGGGAGGGGAGATGGAGGTAATCTAGGGTATGTTTCCCTTTTGATCGCGAGGCAGGGGATGCCATCAGGAGTTTCCTTTCTAGTGTGTTTCTTATTACGAACCTAGACATCTCACCAACTCTCCTTTTCCTTGTTTTACCATACTCAATGATGTAGTAGTTATATTGGTGGTTACTTAAAGCCAAAGTATAGTGCCCACGAGTCACAAAACTCCCATCTTCCCTTTCTTTATCCTTTACTAATACATTTCCAAAATCACTTATTCATAATACTTGGTTGGCACACCAAAAAACCATAAAGGAAACTATGTGAATACATGGCACATTATTGGCTAAAGAATTCTAGATCATTCATGTATTTCTCTTATTGATATATTCATACAATTTATGATTTTTTATTCCATGAAAACTCACTTATGCCTTTTTTTAAAAAGTAATTGGGATAAACAAAATTTTCTCTTTTAACTTTTATTAAAACCAATACCATTATCTCATGGAATATTCCTTTTCTCCCATGATCTAGAATTCTCCTCTTTTTTTTATTATTTCAAGTATATAAAAGATAAACTGAAACATTGGAACACATATTTTTGAATATGTGGGGGTAATGGGAAAATATATCCTCATGCCTCATAGGAATGATTGTGCACAAGAATGGTTATGGACCATATCCCAATAAGAGTATGGCTATGGGACATAACTCCACAATACTAGGCATTGGCTACGGGCCATATCCTGAAAAGAGTATATGCTAAGGGCTATAACTCTATAGCAAAGTTTCCAGTATACCCTGGAAAGCTATTTAGCAGAGACACGAGATGTCCTGCATATGGTCTCGTACTGAACAAGACATATGGGGTGATGGAGTCCGGCTCTTCGATTGACCTATGTATGGTACTGATGCTTAATGTAATCATGGTTGGTTAGAGCATGAACGGTATACTTCATCTCCTCAGGGCTTAAGTATGATTGTAAAATGTAACCAGTCGTGTAGCATATTTTCTTAAGGTTGAAATACAAGAATCATTGGTTGATGTTACCTTGCTTAGTATATCCTAGATGGATAAATATCATACATGTTCTTCAATTCTTTATTGGATAAGTGACATGCTACTTTATCAAGTTATAGATGAAATGCTTTGAATGAGAATATTGGTCTAATCTATTTAGACATTGACTTATCTACTTTTGAATATATATATATGATTCCTCTGCTCAATTTTATTCTATTAAACTGCAATAATAATGTTTCTGGCGGAGAGTTATATCTCTTGCTGGGACAATTTTTCAATTGTCTCACCCCTGTGGGATCCAACCTTTTTAGGTGGACGAGGATGAGGAGGTAGAAACCCTACAATAGGGGAAGGATAGCAGCAACAGGGACAACAGTAACATTTCTATGTGGAGATACTGACTATCGTGTCTTGTAAATAAGAGTCCTATGTGTCGTCTCTGTACGCTCAGGTCCTCGGAATTAGTAGTTAGTACTTTTAATGAATCGATCTAAGATTTTGGCTTGATGCCTCAAGGTTTTTATGTTGCATGTGTATAGCTTTAACAAGGAAGTTGATGCTTGTAATCCTCGAGAAGAGACAATACAAGATATGTACTTATGAACCAGGATGTAAATAAAATACTTTGGTTCTTGATAAAAGAGTTTTCCTGTGTTTGGATCTCTTTGTAAATGGTTTTAATTTTTAGTGATTTTCAGTAATCCGATGTTAATGATCACTTTCTCTTAGTGAATGACGTTTTGTTCCAATGATGTGTCACAATTAGTGGTATCAGAGCTCTAGGTTCGCTGAGTCTACAGAGACATATGATTAAGGTTGTTGAGTTCATTCTAGTGTCTTCCAGTATATCTGATAGTGTCTTCTGCTCATATAGTAGGAGAAGAAGAACTTAAAGATGTCTGGATTACACGAAGAACATGTTGCTGAGAGCAGTGTTGCTGCACCAGGAAGAGGTGCAAGGGACCAGACTAGGGAGGAACCAGAACCCGAACATCCCCAGCTTAACCAGGCTACACTGGAAAACCCAGCTTTCCATGATCTGTTTGGGCAGTTCATGGAAACCATGACGCATATGGTGGATAGTATGCCACCACCTGCATCGAGGGAACAAGCCCATAATGAAGGAAAGGGAGCCGGGAAGACTTTTGAATGACTTCACCAGGTTGGAGCCACAGATTATGCTGGTACAACTGACCCAACATATATTGACTTGTGGTTGACTAAGTTGGAGAAGGCCTTTAGAATCCTCAGTATCCCTGAAGCTGAGAAGGTGAGACATGCAGTGTACCTTCTAAAAGGGAGTTCTGGCCACTGGTGGACAATAGAAGAGGGCAAGAGGCCAGGTGTTGAAATCAAATGGGGAGAATTCTGACAAGAATTTGTCAATAGATACTTTCCCAAGGCGTATCTAGATGAGAAGATATCTCAGTTTGATAGGTTAAGGCAAGGACCAATGAACATTAGAGAGTATGAAGCTAAGTTCATGGAGCTTTTGTGGTTCTGTCTGCATATGGCATCTACTGGTGAAGAGAGAATTTGGCATTTTAAGGGGGCTAAATGCTGATTTGACTACTCCTGTGTCTGCCTTAGAGAATAGGGAGAGGTTCGCCACCTTTGTGGAGTCCGTGAGATGGATAGAAAGGTTGGTTATTGAGAAGCGTCAGACTAAGAGTAAGAAGGTGTATAATTAGTTTCAGGGATAGAGGTCCGAAAGTTTCAAGAAACTAAGATTTTCCGCATCAACAACACCGCCAAGGTTTAATACCCAGACACAATGGACGTCAAGTAGGGGTAGGGGCCTTAGTTTTCCTCTAAATAGATCCCCCAATACAACATCAACGTCACCGACTGGACCTTTTAGACCATATTAAGAGAATAGAACCTGTCACCAGTGTAGACATGTAGGACATCTAGCAAGGGATTGTCTAGCTGGGAACACAGTGGTAACCTAACCACCGAGGTAGAGTCAACAAGGTCATCAGAGGAAATAGATTTCGAGTTGCACTAGAGGACGTGGACAAGCATCCCAAGCCAGTTCGTTGGCACCCAACAATTGAGCACAGGGTCAACAACAAGCAACGGCGAGATTCTATGCGATGAATCAACGCGAAGTAGTAGTCAATCCTCAAGTTGTGATAGGTCCAATGGAACTATTTCATTCTGATATGTCTTCATCCTACTTCATATCTGTTTTGATTGATCTGGGTGCTACACATTCCTTTATCACTCGAGGAGTGATCCTTGACTGCAATATGACTGTCAGTCATCGAGTAGATAGTCTGTTGTTAGAAACCCCTTTGTTGGGATCTACAGTCCTGCGGGAGGTGTGTTCTCCCTGTATTCTTTCCTTTTCTGAACATCACATTTAGGTGGATCTTATACAACTTGAGATGCATGGGTTTGATATAATTCTTGGGATGGACACCCTAGAAAAGTATAAGGTTGTCTTGGATTGTGATTCCATGAAAATTGTGTTCGTAGATGACAGAGACACATGAATCTTTTAGGGAGATAGAAAGATTCTTCCAACCTGTCTAGTGTCGGCTATGGTAGCTGAGAAGCTGATGAGACAAGGATGATTTGCATTCTTGGCACATGTGGTAGACACCACCATGGAAAACCCTAATCTTTCTGAAGTTCTGATAGTTAGGGAGTTTGAAGATGTGTTCCCTGAGGAACTCCTAGATGTTCCTCCGCCCTAAGAGATTGATTTTGAGATTAATATAGTCCTGGGCACACAACCAATAGAAAAAAAACCATATATAATGGCACCTATTGAGATGGCAGAGCTCAAGAAACAGCTGCAGGATTTGCTTGACAAAGGTTTTATCCGATCGAGTACTTCTCCATGGGGTGCTCCAATTCTATTTGTTAAGAAGAAGGATGGATCTATGCGGTTATGCATTGATTACAGACAATTGAATAAAGTAACCATAAAGAACAAGTATCCTCTACCAAGGATCGATGACCTGTTTGATCAGTTACGTGGTGCAACTGTCTTCTCTAAGATAGATCTGAGGTCGGGATATCATCATTTGTGTATCAAGAAGTGTAACATACCTAAGTCTGCCTTTAGGACAAGGTATGATCACTATGAGTTCATAGTTATGTTGTTTGGACTAACTAATGCACCAACTACATTCATGGAACTCATGAATAGATTCTTTCGACCTTTTCTTGATCAGTTCATAGTAGTCTTCATAGATGACATCTTGATATATAGTAGAGATGCTCAACAGCATGAGAATCACCTCCGTCAGGCTTTAACTTTGCTAAAAGAGAATAAGTTGTATGCTAAGTTTAGCAAATGTGAGTTCTGGTTACCAGAAGTTTCTTTTCTAGGACACATAATATCTGCCTTAGGTATCTGTGTTGATCCTAAGAAGGTACAATCTATCCTGTAATGGGAATAGCCAAAGACACCAAGGAAATATGCAGTTTCCTAGGACTGCCAGGCTATTACAGGAGGTTCATTAAGAACTTCAGTTCTATAGCTATACCCCTAACCATGTTGACCAGGAAGGAGGTTCCTTTTGTATGGAATGACATGTGTCAATATTCTTTCCAATTGTTGAAAGAAAGGTTAACAAGTGCACCTATGCTGGTGTTACCTAAGAAAGGGAAGGGGTTCATAGTTTTATGTGATGCATCTAAGAATGGTCTATGATGTGTATTGATGCGTGATAATCAAGTGATTTCTTTTGCCTCTCGACAACTAAAGAAACATGAGGAGAATTATCCAACACATGATCTAGAGCTAGCTGTTGTGGTCCATGCTTTGAAGATCTGGAGACATTATCTCTATGGAGAAACATTCTAAATTTTTACAGACCATAAGAATCTAAAATATATCTTCTCACAACATGAGTTGAACATGAGACAATGCTGCTGGATGGAGTTAATCAAGGACTACGATTGTACAATTAATTATCATCCATGGAAGGCTAATGTAGTGGTTGATACACTAAGAAGGAAATCATCATCACCAGCCTTAGATAAAGCACAGTTTAACTCCTTAGTGTGCTTTAAAAGAGATTGTTTATCTTCTTGAGGCAAAATAATATATAGCTTAAGGTATCGTTGTTAGCTAGGACAACAGATTAAAGAAGCACATCAAGTTGATACCGTTGTTCAGCAGATCAGGTCAGAGTATGGTAGTGAGAAACGAGATGGCTTTAATGAGTCATAGGATCAGGTAGTTTGTTACCACGATAGGATGGTAGTACCTGATGCCAATGACTTAAGGAAGTTAGTTTTGGAGGAAGCTCATTCTTCTATATATGCAATGCATCCAGGGAGCACCAAAATGTATCATAACCTGAAAGATATGTATTGGTGGCCTGGTTTAAAGAAGTATGTAGCTGAGTTTGTTATGCGGTGTCCGGTGTGTCAGCAGGTTAAAGCTGAACATCAGAAGCCCGCAAGAACAATGCAACCTTTGCCTATACCGCAGTGGAAATGGGATCATGTGACCATGGACTTTGTGGTTGGTTTTCCTAGAACAACCAAAGGTCATGATTTCATATGGGTGATAGTTGATAGGTTGACTAAGACAACACATTTCCTTCCTGTCTAAATAACCTACACCGCTGAGAAGCTTGCATAGATATATATAGATGAGATAGTGCAGTTGCACGGGGTTCCACTTACTATTATTTCAGATAGAGGTCCCCAGTTCACAAGTCATTTTTGGGAATGACTACATAAATCTTTGGGTATACATTTAAGGTTTAGTACTGCCTTTCACCCACAGACAGATAGACAATCTGAGAGGACCATACAAACCTTGGAGGATTTTCTTAGGGCATGTGTCCTTCAGTTTGTAGGAAGTTGGGATCTATACCTGAGCTTGATAGAATTTGCTTACAATAATAGCTATCAGCACAATATTGATATGGAACCATATGAAGCATTATATGGTAGATGTTGTAGATCTCCTTTATGTTGGTATGAAATAGGAGAATATCAACTTTTGGGTCCTGAGCAAGTGCAGCAGGCAACTGAGAAGATTAAAGTAATACAACAACAATTAAAGACTGAACAGGATAGATAGAATTTGTACGTCGACAAACGGAGGAGACCTTTATAATTCCAAGTTGGAGACATAGTATATCTCAAAGACTCACCTTGGAAAGGTGTTCTCAGGTTTGGAAAGAAGGGAAAGTTAGCTCCTAGATTTATGGGGCCTTATCCAATCATTGAACAGATTGGAAAGGTAGCCTATAAGCTAGAGTTTCCACCTGAGCTGCATAAGTTGCATCCAGTGTTCCATATCTCCATCCTAAAAAAGTGTCATCCTGACACAGAGTTAGTTCTGCAACCTGTGGAGGTATAATTAAATGATGATATATCATATGTTGAAGGACCTGTGATGATCCTTGATAAAAGAATTAAAAAGCTGAAAAAGAAAGGCATATGTCTTGTGAATGTTCTCTAGCATCACCATGGCATTGAAGAAGCTACGTGGGAGCTAGAGGAAGAGATGAGGAGGAAGTATCCTTCTCTTTTCTCTTGATGATTTTGGGGAGGAAATCCCTGTTAGGGGTGGATAATTTGTAACATCCCTGACCTGGGTTATGCTTTAACCCTAGATGTTTTGTTTAAGAAAGATAATTATATGCTTTCTCTTACCTTTTGAAAAGTAATTAAGGCTCAGGAGGAGCTTATGTTTCAATTTTAGTCCTTTATGAATAATGTTGAAAACAATGTTTTTCCCGTTTTGGAATAAAGTACAAATTACCCAAGTTGAGGGGTTAACTTGCAAATGTTACATGATAAAATGTTTCTCAAGAGTTGAAGAAACATAAGAATGAGAATGATGTAGAGGTATGGCTTGTGCAAGCCTGAGCAACAAGAAAGATCTTTTTATGGAATGTTTGTGCATTAAAACCCAGTTTTGGTGTAATGTGCAAATTACCCAAAACCTAGGGTTCAATATGCAAAATACCACTTCTAGGGAGTCCCTAATGTTTCTTGGTATCAATTAGAGACAATAAAATAATAGGGGTGTCTCATTTGAATCTCTTTGGAAGAGAGAGAATGTTGATATTAAAATAATCAACATTTAAGCATAATTGAAACCCTAATTCAATTTAATGCAAAACTAAATATAATAATGGACGTGCCCTTTTTTCAAAAATGAGATGGTTGGATTTATGTAAGTATGGACGTCCTTGTGCCTTGAAATGGCACCGAAATATCCTAAGTAGGTGAAGAAACCCACTCACATTTGTTAATAAAAAAGAAATGTCCACTAAAAATGGATAATAATATTATATTGATTAAGGTGCTTAAGTGGATTGCCTTTAATTCAAGGATAAAAGAGAGGTTTTTGAAGGCAAGGAAGATGGCTTCAAAGGCAAGGAAGTGGAGGGGGGCATGTGGCAAGAAAATGGATGGAGTTTCTTCTACTTTCTCTCTCCTAGAAAATCAATCATATGTATTCAATTTTCTCCTTACTTGAAAGGCCATTTTGCAAACCACTTTCTTTCTTTGATTGGACCAAAGACTAAGGAACTTAGGAGCAAGTGGAGAACATGCCCCAACCTGTAGGTAAGCTCCATAGTCATCTTCAACCTTGAATTCATGATGGAAATCAAAATTCAATCCTTATTTTCTTCTTTTCTCCATTCAATCTTTAACTTTAGCCATTCTTTTCACTCAAAGACTTGAGAACGGGCCTTGGAAAGTTGAGAAGATTCATTTGCCATTGAGGACGTGAAGCTTGAATCTTGGATTCAACTTTGAAGGTGGGTTATATAACTTGAACCTTTAAATATCATTATTGATTTCATTTCTTCATCATATGTTGATTCCTTTTTCATTCTCAAATTTCCTTTTGATTAATTGATGAAATCACCACAAAGATTACAACAAATTTTTAAGGTTTGTAGCTTGAATACGATGATGTCATTGATGACACCCATTTTTGTGATATTTATGGCCCATATTGTGTTATCAAAACTGCCCTTTTAAATTATTTTCCTCTTCATTTTGTCATGTTATTGAATAATTGAGTCATACTATGCTCTTAACTCCTTTTATCATCCTTTACAGAGATTTCCTCACTTTTCCATTCAAATCAGCAAAATGGCCCTTCCCGGCTCACTTATGAAGAAACGACCTTGATCTGGCTGCACGACACGTCCACTACCCGTCACGGTCGTGGCCCGACATGGTAGCAACCCGACACTGGCGTATCGTGCGGTGTAGAATCTGACGAGCGACATGCTACTACCCAACAAGGAGCCGTTATCGCGCCATGACCAGTCACCCCGACACGGGCATATTGCGCGACATGAGCCACTCACCGAAAAAATGACTGTCCGTCACAGCCGCCCGATGCCACCACAACCTGACACGTGATATCCAAGGTGTGTCGGGTGATACCTAGGTGTCGTCCATCCCCGAAGCCAGGTAAAGGGAGTCGATGAAGGATACATGGCACCCAAAGATCCACAACTTCTTCCAACCGCTGCCTATAAATAGCAGCTGCAGGACTCCGATGGGACGGGTCAGAATCTCACAAAAGCTAACTTTGGAAAGCACCTGGAGCTAGTGTGTCGCGTCCTAGAGGTGTGTCGGGCGATACTAGGTGATCACTTCCCCAACCCGAGAGGGGCGGGCATGGTTCACTTAGAATTCGTCCCGGTAGCCGCAGTAGCCCGATATCGACCGAAGAGGCCACCTGATACGAGAGCCCGATACCATAAGTTGTCTCTAGCCCGACACGATACCGAGCCCGATACGAACAACCCATCACGGTGTGTCGCCCGAGAGGGTGGCATCCCGATATGATCGTATCGGGCAGGATGCTTTGGTCGATAGGTCTGCCCATCATGGCCTATTGCCTGACAGGGGATACAACCCGACACAGGCATATCGGCCAGACCTCCCGATCGGTATCGGGTTAGAGGCACCTTAGGGACCTACTGCTGAATGTCGCCCTCCTAAATCAAGGAGGTGATATCTATCTTCCCCTTTTTTAGTCATTTACTTTCTTTATTTACGCAATGTAACTAAACCTTTTTATACAGTGCTTATGCTAATGGAAAAAGAGGAGTCTTAATGCCTGTTGCCCTATGTTTGGTTCCTTTTTTTGGAGGATTACTTTGTTAGCATCCGAACTCTAGCTTGTATGCTTGGATCATGTTTTGACTAGCTATCAAATCGTGTTTCCCGTTGCAATTTCCTCGAGAGAGGGGTTGTAACTCTAGTGTTTGGTCCGATCAAGGAGTACGAGAGTACCCAGGGTCAGAGTTTCTTCAGTTATCTTTCCTCTCCAACCCAAGTCCATCACCTTTGAGAGAAGGTGGTGGTTCTTAGTTAGATGTACCCTCTTTGAGAGAAGGGGTATTGGATGTTTTCTGCTGCCGCTTGTTATGCCAAAGTTTTCTTCCTTCGTTCCTTACCAAGGCAATTGCGTTATCTCCTCCGGTTCTGTTACGCAAAACCCCTAAAAACTGATAAATGCCAAAAACCTTAATTCTCCTTGTAACTCTAGTTGGAGATAGTTTTCTTTTATTTTTACCGATCTTTACCTGTCGTTCCCTTGGGAACATCGTTCTTACCTATCTTCTACCGGAGTGTAGAGTGTTGATTCCGAGTTCTTCGCACGACCACCCTTATCCCTGTGGTTTGACCCCGATCGCTACTTCGGACCCCGTCATCGTTGCGGGGGCCTAAGAGTCGGGTTATTTAAAAGTCCGACTACTTCAAATCCACTCCTTTTGGACGCGTGATTTAGGGCGGTCAACTTTTTGGCGTCGTTGCCAGGGACAAGGGAAGTGGTAATGTTAACGAACTCGAATCCACTAACTACATTCCCGTGCCTCAATCTTAGTAATAAGCTTGACAACATAGTTTCTTTTAGTCTTCTAACCTGAATGCATAAAGAATAGTTCATTGCATTAACACAAGTTTTCTAACTTGATTATATGTTCTATTCAGGTACTCAGGGAGAAGTACTCTGCTCAGTCGAGCACCATTCATCATGCCACCTCACGTGGAACCACTTCTTTCAGAGGGTGAGGGAAACACTAGAGTGGGACCCCCACTACTACAGAAATAGCATTCAGTGTCGCTTTTCTGGGCTTCGATTATTAAGGAACACGGACGCCTTATATTAAAGGCGTCGGTTATTTAGAAGAACCGACGTCTATATTCAAAGACCAGCCAAACACGGGTATCGCTTTGTATACAGCGTCGGTTGTTTATAAAAAACCGACGCATAATGTCATCCAATTTTCGAGTGAAAAAAATAATGTCACTTTCGGCGTCGAGTCTGTAGTTAAAACACCGACGCTTATGTGCGATGGAAATTTGCGCGAAAAGTGTCCTTTTCCGCGTCGGTCGTCCTTTAATCACCGACGCTGAAGGTGGTTCCCGCCAAACATTTTCACGAAAATATCGTCCAAATGGACGTCGGATGTTGCGAACGACCGACGGTAAAGATGTTTAGGCGTCGGTTTTTGTAAACAACCGACGCTATTTGGGAACTTCATAACCTTCGATCGCCCGACTCTTCCCCTTTCTTATGTTTCATTGCTACCCTATTTCCCTATTGCGGTGATTTCTCCGGCGATTTCTCTGCTGCTGGTACTAGTTTTTCTCCGGCGCTTCTCTCCGGCGCTTCTCTTCGGTGCCCCATCTCCGGTGTCCCCTCTCCGGCGCCCCTCTCCGACGCGTTTCTTCTCTGGAACCCCTACTGCCCGCCCTGCTGCTCCAACCGCCTGCGCCGCCGCCACACCTGACAACCGGCGCCGCCGCAATGCCTGGTGCCCACCTGCCTGCCACGCCTGAGAACCGGCGCCGCCGTACCCCCTTCTCCTTCTCCTCCGCCTGGCCGCTTCCTGCCTGCCGCCGCCTGGCCGCCTGCCTGCCTGCTGCGGCTGACGCTCCTGCTCGTCGGAGTCACTGCCACTGGTTCTGGAGCTCGTCAGCCGCCACCCACGTACTCAACCAGCTCGACCTCACCCTACTCTTCTTGCCCAGGTACCTGCAGACCTACCCAGGCGCGAAATTGGTTCTTTATGTGCTGACCTAATCTGCTTGCCTAATCTGCTTGCACGAAATTGGCTCCCTACTCTGCTTGCTTAATGTGCCTAATCTGCTTTAAGTGGTCCTAATATCATAACATGATAGTTTTATTATATGATTTGTGGCATATACATGCAAATTATATAAGTGATAGATGTTGGATGTTTGTCAAGGTTTCTTGAAGATTGAATAAGTGATAGATGCTGGATGTTTATTTATTTCATCTATCCATGTTGCCTATAGTTTATAACATTGCATTGTGAATTATTGCATGTTTGAAACTATGAAATTCTTGATTTATTAGATGATATTCAAGAAAACCCTAGTTTGATGAGCATGTTGTTAATCATGTTAATTATGATTCTTCTATATATTCTGATGTCATTATATAATTATGTGATCCCAACATATTAAATTGAATTAGAATGATTTCATGAATTATAGGGTTTATATAAGAATGACAACACATGTATTTGTTGGCCTAGAAACCCGTCCAAGATTTACTCAGTAGGAGTAAATCTTGGATAGTCCCCAGTTTGGGACTGTTCTTGAACACCTAATCTCACTTAGGATGTAAGTGTATAATGTGTATTGGGTTTTCGAGAAAATTTCGGCAGCATTTCCCCGTTTGTTCTCTAAGTACATATGTACTTAGAGAACAACGGGGAAATGCTGCCGAAATTTTCTTGAAAACCAAATACACATTATACACTTACATCCTAAGTGAGATTAGGTGTTCAAGGATGGGATAGGTGGTACACATTTATTATATATAAGATTGACATCAAATGTGTTTGTTGGCCTAGAAACCCGTCCAAGATTGACTAATATATACTTGTTTCCTAATATATACTTGTTTAAAAGGTTAATTGATGTTATACAACTTTTTCTGAAAATATATAACATCGTTATATGTACTTACACTTTGTTAATACTAATATTGTGCAGTCTCTGTCTTCCCATAACAATGACTATGAATTGGGCCTCTATGTCAATGTTAATGTTCCCTATTAAAGAACAATTGGACATCATCCTAGATGATCGTTCCTTAAACCAATTGGTCATACCCAAACATTGGCGTTTTCTAAAAGGAAGACACTACATGCCTGGTAAAGTGACCCTAACTTTTGGAAATTATTCACATGTAATCGAGGTTGAGTATGATTTGGCGGGAAATCTTGTATCAAAATCTGGTTGACGTGATTGGATTGGAGAGCTGTATCTGGTCCGTTGGAATAGGCTTTTTCTCCGTCCAGTTGGCGATAATTCCATCAAAGTTTGGATAACCAACAACAACTGCGAGACCCCCAATCATCTTCTGCGGTATGAGCGCACGGCGTCGGATATCATCTATGAGGAATCTAAATCTGAGGCGTGATTGGATTGGAGAGCTTCGTGACACAGCTTCATCATCAAAAAGAAGTTATTGATGCATGCGGGACCATGTTGGTGTAGTATTTAGTTGTCTATCTATCTAGACTTGTCTGTATTAATAGTTTTTTAATTATGCGCATGTTTAGGGGTACACCAACCCCTTTGTTTAATTATGTGCATGTTTAGGGATACACGCATGCCCGAATGATTGTGTATTATTTCAAAAGGACTATGTAGATTTGAAAGATTGTCCAAAATGTGGTGCGTCACGATATAAATTGATGACTTCGGGGGAGTCCAAAACTGGTTCTCCTGCCAAGGTGTTGTGGTATCTACCTATAACATCACGGTTTCAACGCTTGTTTGCAAATCCGAAAGATGCGAAGAATTTGAGGTGGCATGCAGATGTTAAGAAAAATAATGATGGGATCCTACGACATGCGTCTGATTCCCCACAGTGGAAGAAGATTGATGTATTGTTCCCTGAATTTGGTGAAGAAGTCAGGAATCTAAGACTTGGGCTTTGTACAGACGGGATGAATCCGTACGGGACATTGAGCAGCCAACATAGCACTTGGCCAGTCATGCTTGTTATATACAATCTTCCTCCCTGGCTGTGTATGAAAAATAAGTACGTTATGTTGTCATTGTTGATATCGGGCCCTAAACAACCCGGAAATGATATCGATGTTTATCTTGAACCTTTGATTGATGACTTAAAGAAACTTTGGGCTGAAGGTGTGATGACCTATGATGCTTCAGCAAGAGAGACATTTTGTTTGCATGCTATGTTGTTTTGCACTATTAATGACTTTCCGGCATATGGGAATTTGTCTGGATATAGTGTCAAAGGAGCTAAAGCGTGTCCTATATGTGAAGAAAACACTGATTCAATAAGACTAAAATATGGCGGCAAGACTGTATATCTTGGTCATCGAAGGTTTCTTTCAAAATTCCATCTGTATCGTAGGAATCGCAAAGCATTCAATGGATGGAATGATGAACGGAGTGCACCTAAACCTATACCAGGGGATGTTGTTTATGAAAGAGTAAAAGACATTGTCAATGAATTTGGTAAGAAATCACAATGTAGTATGGCCACACGGAGTGACAATTCTTCATTCAAAAAGAAGTCAATATTTTGGGATCTTCCTTATTGGAGTTCTTTGTCAGTCAGGCATTGTATCGATGTAATGCACGTTGAGAAAAATGTTTGTGATAGCATCATTGGTACTCTATTAAATATACCAGGTAAGACTAAAGATGGGATAAAATCCAGACTGGACCTACGTGAAATGGGAATAAGGTCAGAATTAACAGAATTACGTGAAATGGGAATAAGGTCAGAATTACGTGAAATGGGAATAAGGTCAGAATTAACAGAATTACGTGAAATGGGTAATAAAAGAACATACTTACCTCCCGCTTGTTACACGTTGTCTAGAAAGGAGAAGAAAACTTTTTGTGAATGCTTGGTAAATGTTAAGGTGCCACATGGTTACTCATCCAACATCCGTAGATTGGTATCAATGAAAGATCTGAAGTTGATAGGTCTTAAATCTCATGATTGTCACACTCTAATGCAACAAATATTGCCCGTGGAAATTCTATCTATATTGCCGAAGCATGTAAGGTTTGCAATTACCAGACTTTGTTTCTTTTTCAACAGTCTATGCAGCAAAGTTATTGACCCTGATACTCTCGATAATTTGCAAAGAGAAGTGGTTGTTACCCTATGTCAGCTTGAGATGTATTTCCGTCCTTCGTTCTTTGATATCATGGTACATCTTGTTGTCCACTTGACTAGGGAAGTGAAAATCTTGGGACCGGTTTTCTTGCATTGGATGTATCCCTTTGAACGATACATGAGCGTTTTTAAAGGTGATGTTCAAAACCGTTATCGTCCTGAAGGGAGTATTATTGAAGGTTATGTGGCGAGAGAGGTTATGGATTTCTACAATGACTTTCTCAGTGGTAATGACACTCCTGATAATGACAAGAATATTGAGGAGGGCAAAGGAATTTTGAGATCACGGGTGAAAGTAATCAGCCATGAGCAGTTGGAACAAGCTCACTTGTATATTTTACATAATATGGACGAAGTGAGTGTTTATATCGAGGAACATACCAATTTCATAAAGAGACAACATCCTCAAGCAAGTTCAATGTGGCTTGCTAGAGAGCATAATAAGACTTTTACTAAGTGGTTTGAAGATAAAGTCTTACATCAACTATCTCAAACACCAAATGATATTACAGAAACTATCAAATGTCTCGCCTTTAAACCAAAACCGAATGTTATGTCTTATGAAGGGTTTGACATTAATGGATTCACATATTACACAAAGTGCCAAGATGATAAGAGTGTCGTCCAAAATAGTGGGGTCACTCTTCAAGCGTCAACTATGTACTTTGTAAGTGCAAAGGATAAGAGTCCACGTGAAGCTAAAATGTCATATTACGGTGTCATTGAAGACATTTGGGAGTTTGACTACATAGATTTCAATATTCCGCTCTTTAAATGTAATTGGGTTGATAACACCAAAGGAGTTATAGTGGATGAATTGGGTTTCACTTTGGTGAACTTTGAAATGATTGGCGAGAAGGTTGAACCATTCATATTGGCATCACAGGAAAAACAAATATTCTATATCGATGATCCTGCAAATGATAAATGGTCGGTTGTTCTTCATGGTAAAAGACAGTTCATTGAAGATCCTATAGATGAAGAAGAGTACTATGATAAGTATGATGACTCCAGTCCATTCTCAGTTGGGTTGCCAACTCCACAAAATATTGAAGCTAATGATGACTTATATGTGCGCGGAGATCACAATGAAGGATTGTTAATTGATAAAAGACCACAATTTTAGAGACATGTATGTTTATACAAATGGTAAATGTTTTCCTTTTTCTAATTTATACAAATGCTAAATGTTTTCCTTTTTCTAGTTGATACAAATGCTAAATGTTTGCCTTTTTAATGACATTTTCAGATGGTTGACCATGATGAGAATAATGTTCATGATGAGCATGAAGTCCATGATGAGCATGTTGTCCATGACGAGCATGGCGAGGATACCAATGTAAGTTCTAAAAACATATCCTGTATTTCTATAAAATTCATTATCTTCTAGTTATGTCATATACCCTATATTTCTATATTGGCCTAATTCAGTGTGTTTATTTTTGTCAAATTTTAGGTTGATGATGCACATGTACCCACTGAAGCACTGGAGCAACTTGATGCGCGGAGAGGACATTCCAACTCGAGATATCGTCTACCGTTTCCTCCTCCTCCGCAGTAATATCCTCATCTCTAAACGTTTCTCGTAGGATTCTGAACCCCTCCTTTCCCTCTACTACACCGAAGCCATGCCGCAGTTGAACCCTTTCGCCGAGCCCTACCCGGCCAAGCAGGCGTCGCCTGAAGCACCACCGTCGTCGTCGTCTCCACCTCCATCGCAATTTGCTGTGCTAGTCCTGACAGTTTATCACCCCACATGCCTTCCTCCTCAGTTCCTACCGCTAGACGACCACACAATGGATCCAAGAGGATTGCAGGCGTTCGCCAAAG
Organism: Alisma plantago-aquatica; assembly: GCA_963693085.1. Classification (NCBI taxonomy): domain Eukaryota; kingdom Viridiplantae; phylum Streptophyta; class Magnoliopsida; order Alismatales; family Alismataceae; genus Alisma; species Alisma plantago-aquatica. Next base: position 152,821,228 of record OY856415.1, read on the forward strand.
ACTATAGGCTGAGTTAACTCAATAGTTAACTCAGCCTATAGTCTTTGGCGAACGCCTGCATATCCTCTTGGATCCATTGTGTGGTCGTCTAGCGGCAGGAACTGGGGAGGAAGGCATGTGGGGTCATAAACTGTAAGATATAATTGGGATGTTGATAGTGATGATGAATGATACTTTGTAAATGAATGTTTCTGAATGTTAAAACATGTATTTGAATGATTCTATATGTGTGAACGTGACAATTGAATTGATGTCTGAATGTATCTACTTGTGTGAATCTTTTTATGTTAATTTTGCAGGTTTGTGGCCTGTTTGTAGGCTGATATCAATGGATGTCGTAAACCTGCAGTTCAGAAAACTGAACTGCAGGTTCTCATCCTGCTGACCAGCCACAGCAGGCCTGCAAACAGATTTATAAAAAAAAAAATAGATATAGGCGTCGGTTATTTACCGATAACCGTCAACACAGACTTACAGCGTCGGTTTTTTGTTGAACACCGACGCCAAAAGTGTTCGCACTACAGGAAATGGGAGTCATCTAGGACACTTTTCTGCGTCGGTTTTTTAGTATATAACCGACGCAGAAAGCGTCCTAGATGACGCCATTTTCTGTGGCGCGAACCCTTTTGGAGTCGGTGTTTTATAATAAACCGACGCCTTGGTGTTAAATAGGCGTCGGTTTTTTAACCGACGCTGAAGTGTCCAACCTTTTAGCGGTGCCCACATAGGCGTCGTTTAGAAACCGACGCCAAAGGGGGTTAAACAACCGACACTAAAAGGCACTTCTGTAGTAGTGCCCACTCATCTCCGTGAGGGAACAATGACCGTTATAATAATGACCATCAACATGAAGAACCTGAGATAGAACAATTCGAGGATGATCATCGCCACGAGAGGCGTCGTCATCGCCACAGGCACAGAAGAAATCAACATAATCAAGAGCAGAACCATGGGGACAACGACAGTGAAGATTCTAATGTGGAAGAAAAGACCCTCAGGGAGTTGGCTGCCACGAAGGCCAATAACTCTAGATGTCCTATTGTCATCCCAAGGTTCAATGCAAAAAACTTTGAACTGAAACCATCTATCATATATATGATCCAGAACAAGAGCTTCTGAGGGAGTTCAAAGAACGATAACCCTTACCATCATCTTGACGCTTTTAAGAATATCTGTGATACCATCAAAATGCGGGGAGTTCCACAAAAAGTCATTTACTGCAAGGGCTTCATCTTCTCCCTAGAGGACAAGGCCCTATCCTGGTACCTCGGGCTACCGCATCAAGCTTTGAATGGATGGAATGCACTTGCAGACACATTCGTGAACAAGTTTTACCCTACGGAGAAAACTGTCAGAAATAGGCAAAGGATCACGTCATTCATGCAGAAGACAAATGAGAATCTTCATGAGGCATGGGAAAGGTATCAAGAGTATCAGAGAGACTTCCCTCATCACAACTATAAGAAGGTTTTCCTGATAACCACCTTCTACAATGGTATGACCCCTGAAGAAAGGGTATCGCTGAATGCAGCTGTAGGAAGCGACTTTCTGGGGAAGAAGCCCAATAGATCCAAGAAGATCATCGAAAACATGGCTGAGTTACAAGTTGGGACTGATTATGATCGGGCCGACATAGGTTATGCAAGGAAAGCCACCAATGAAGGACCATCAATTGAATCAAAGGCTCTTGAAGCCATCATGTCTCAAATATGAAAGATAGCCACATATGTTAAACAACTGAAGGAATCAGGAGGAAAAGGGAAGAAGCCAATTGAGAAAGTGATGACATGTGTTACCTACAGTGAAGGCGGGCATGGGGTAGACAATTGCGTCTATACCCGACCCGAAGAATCAAGTGAAAGTGAGTCTGAAGAAGACAAAGCTGAGAATGTCTCTTATGCTAACTTTAAAAGACCAGATCACCCTAGATTCATCTATGGGAACAAGGATGCAGTAGAAAACTCGAATCAATTGAATAATCCACCCAAGAAACCACCTGGTCTCGGGCAGGGACAATTCACCAAGAAGAGCACTTTCCATACAAACAAAATCAACTATCAAGGTCAAGGTAAGTATCAAAACCGCCAAGCTGCTAACAGAAGCCAAGGACAGGGACAACCCTAAGGACAGAGTCAAGCAAGAAGTACTAGTTAGCCCGACTTTGTTGGCCAACTATCTGACTTTATGAAGAGACAAGACACGATAAACAATCAACTTGCGCAGAGTGCACTGTATAACTCTGGCATCTTGAACAATATGCAAGTACAAATGGCGGATATGCAAACACACCAACGCTAGATAGACCTGCTGTAAGGGACTGAAATCATCCCTTTACTAAAAATTTGAAGAATTGACATCCATTCCAAACACTCTCAGAGGTATGATGATGGAATGGGCATAAATTTTCCAAACTTATTAAACATTGGTATACAAAAGACCATTAGAAAGTAGCGGAATAAAAACTTAACTAACTATATTCAATTTCATAAAAGGTTTACAAAATACATCAAATTCTCCCATTAGGGTTTACATCAAGACACACAATCATGATCTAGATAGAGGGAAGTCTAGACTACTACAATCTTGTCTCCAAGCAACATCTCCATCAACTGAGTCCAAGCCAAAAGCTATATACGCCTTGTCTTGTTCATCACCTTGCTCATCACCTGGGTGGTTGGGAAAGCACCCAGCAAAAAGGGAAAGGGAAGAAAAGTATGTGTCAAATAATGAATAAGTACAAGAGAAAAGGAAATCATATGAAACATAAATATATTGAATCATCATAAGATGAGAGGGCCAAGAGAATGAGGCACATAACAAAATAGATTCTTACCATTACAAAACATATAAGAAGTAGCATGCATGATTTTAATTGGACTACATTAACTAAGTAGGGTTGAGGAACCTACCGGACCTCAACCTATTGGTGAGGGGAGAATTCATACATTCCCAGACACCTATCAAATTTTATAGGCGAGGAATAACACATTCCCCAAGGGGAGAATAAGACGTTCCCCAGGGCGATTATTTACATGCCCTCTGTGGGTGGTTGTACATAAGTACCACTACTATAGTTAAATAGCCAAATAAACCATCATGCTCAAGAAATAGTAAAGTGGCAAGATAAATCATCATATAATTTAAACTTGGTGGTGGGGTTCTAAGACCCAAGAATAATGTTCTGAAACTGATTTATGAGGCAAGTATAGCAAAAGATTCAAGAGTATATGAAATAGGGTTTAATAAAGCCTCATTATAGAAAAATAGTTTAACGCACAATTATTCCCAACTTAAGGTGTAAATGCACATACATAAAGAGGGATTGCACATACATAGCACATAGATTTCATTATGATTCATATTACCCACTTTCATCTCTTGATTGAGTCCATGATCAATTTTTCCTATTTTCAATTCGTTTACATGTATTAGAATATCATATATGCATTAAGGTAGAGAAAACCCATATTTTTACTTTTTATAGAAAAACCTCAATTTAGACTATGAAAACATCACCATAGACTTATTTAGGTTCTTCTGATTAAAAAGACATATAATTTTGCATATTTTGGAGTTACGATGATTAGAGTGTATTTTTGGTGATTTTTAAGTGATTAAATCATTTTCTAGAATACCACCATCAAGAAAACTCAAAACCAATACTTGGAAATATTATTATTGAAAATAAAATGTTTTTCTGAGTTTAGGACGTATTTTACTTTAGTTTTTGGACAAAGGAATCAAAAGTTATGAATTATTGAAATTCGGCCAATCAGAAACAGACACATCATCAAACCAAACGAGATAAGCAAAGAGAGAGAGAGAGGGAGGGAAAACACCATTCGACCTAATATCATGGTTTTAGATTAATAGTTATCCAAACTAGATCTTTTAGAGAAGGTAAACTAGTAAGAAACCAAAACCCTAGATGAACATGGTAAATGGAGATGGAAATCATCGATTTTAAACATAGATGCATGAATTTTAAGCATGTACTAAGAAATATATGAGATGGGGGTTAACAAAACTTGTCTCTAGGAATGTAATAAGGTCCAAACAGAAATTATCCCGAGATTATAAGGTATGGTTGCTCCAAGCTAAGCTCCTTTCTTGAGCAAAGATCACCTTCTCAACTTAGAGGTGATAAACCCTAGCAAAAGAGCATAGAGGTGTTTTAGGGTTCTAGGTGGGATTTCACCATGGAATTACATGGTTCCGACCTGTAATAGGGTGTAAGGAAGACTAAAACTATGAAAATAGGGAAGGAAGGGAGGCAACTTACTAGTTCTGGTCGAATTCACCAAGGAGGAGCTTTAGAAACCCTAATAGAGCATTTTGGAAGCCCTATGAGCCTTCTTCACCAAGGTAGGCTCCCTCTATTACCTTGGGGAAGCAACTTCGTGGAAAAATACAAACGGAACTATTATCTAAGCTAGAGGAAAGAAAAGGAGAGCAAGAGTTTTCGAATTGTGAGTTGGGAAGGGGTATACATGGCTATATATAGAAAGAGGTGAAGCATGAGGAGTCTTAAGGGACTTTCCATGTGTCTTTAGCCTAGGGATTGATGGCCATGCAAGAGGATAGCTCATAGAGGCTTCATGCATATCAAAAGTCGGTTCTAAGAGCCCATAGATTATTCTAGGCCATCCCCATCGTTTTTCAAGAAAGAAATAACCTCATTGGTTGATAGCTTTTAAGGATAAGCATCTTTATAAAGAGGGTAATCCCTATAATGCCCTTGGAAAGAAATACCATTAAACCAAGGTGAAAATAGGTTCTACAATGGTTTAAAATCTCGTTAATGTTAAGGGAATATTCAAGGATTAAAATTCAGGAAATAATTTGCAAAGAAAACCTCCCAATTGGGTAAATTGCATAAAAGTCCAGAATGTGCATATAATTGCATAACCTGCACAAACAACATCCAAATTGGACCAAACTTCATCCACAAGTTATCATTGATGTGTAGAATATTAATTTATCATTATTTCCATATTTTGAAGTTGCATAATCACATTATTCATTACTTATGCTTTTTACTCATTTTCTCTCTCCTAAACTTATCCTAATATATCAAGGTTGTCCAAATTAGATGAAATTTGACATGTAGGCTAATTTTGATATGTAGATTTCGAATTTGAAGTTTGTTTACTATTTTGAGACTTATTTTTATGAGATATTTCATATGGCCCATTAACGGCCCATTATCTAAATTGTTCATCCAATTAAGTTTCTTATCTTCATATTACCACTAAAATGAGTTATGTGGCATATTTTCTATTTTCAAATCACATCAAAAAGTTAGATTAAGGTTTAGTGCACTTAATTATGGTAATTAAGCTTTCACTGAGGTATTTGTGCATAAACCTTTCCATTGGTATAATTAGTGAATAAATGTTCACTAAACCACTATAAATTCCATTAATTAAATAGAAAGGCCAATAAGGATAGAAATGAAAGGAAAAGATGGGAAAGATGGTCAAAATATAAAATTTTAGAATTCGGTATGTTACAACACTCCACCCCTTAAAGAGGATTTCGTCCCCGAAATCACAAGCAAGAAGGGAAGGGTGAGTTGTGCAACATCTCATCACAAAACTTCAGGTTATTTCTCCAAGCTTAACTTCTACCAATCATCAACATATGCTCCTCAAGCATATTGACATAGGTTAGGTTCTCAAGAATCATCTAGGTTCCATTATTTAGATATTCTTTTTAGGAGATTTAACTTTATTTATATTTTTGGCTCATTAACATTATATTCATTATGATATCACATTATCACCATTATTTTAATTATGGCATGTATTAATCACTTTATTACCAAGGAAGTTATATTTCATTATCATGCATGAAACATCGTATATATACATATATATTTCTCATTTATCTTACTAAGAATTTTAGCAAAATTATGGGGTACTCAATTCCCTCAATATACTTGATCATTATCCTTAATATTTTGAATTTCGACTTCATTATCCTTATACTATCACCACATTAAGTTATAACTAATTATTTTGCTTGAAATATTCAATTTGTATTCAAGTATTCATTCAACACAAATTATGTCACATCAATTGCATATATTTATATTAAACATTATCTCATTACCACATTATGTTTATTTCTCACATTAATGTCATCATTAATCATTATATCATATTTATTTATATTATTGATATGCACATTTATGTTAATCGAATCACTTCATATTCATATTGAAGTCATTCCATGTATTTTAATGATCAAGGTGAGGCATATTACAAATTGATTCACATTAAGTGACTAATCGTGTGTATTAGATAACAAGGTAGCATACCATGCATTTCATATTGATGACTTGATTAATATGTAATTAGATGATTATATATATCATTTATGTGTATCAAAGTATGTTAACTGATTATGGAACCTAATGTCATTAATGTATCGTGAAAGGCATTAAGGATGTATATGTTAAGGTTAGACGATTACAACTTTAGGGTTCAGGTTAATATGATCACTATATTTTACTTAGTATGTACTAAGTCCAAGATTAGGTTACAATCATCTTACTTGTCATTTCATTAGAGTTTATTGGTTTATGACATGGGAAACACCATGCATATCCATTAGGATTAATATGTGAGTTACTCATATTATGTGCATTAGGTATTCATTAGGGTTTGAACATATAAATTATTCCTCAGATGATCATTATATGTTCATTAATATATAAACAAGCATGTTAGGCTATAACTATAACTTGTTTGGACCCCACTAAGGTTTCAAGCACAACAACCTCCTAAGTATGGGGTTAGGGTTTCTAAAGATAGTGTAGATAGATTTCAAGATGTCATAGGGCTCCATCCCCCTAAAGAGGATTTCGTCCTCAAAATATAACCACCCAACATCATCAAACTAACTATACTCCACCCCTTAAAGGGTTCAACCTATCAAGCCAAACTACACTAGGGTTAAAGGATGAGTCTAACTTAACCATGTATAAGATCCATCACACTTCCACTATGCACTCTGATAGCTCACTTAACCCCAAACTTCAAAGTCTAGGTTCTAGGGATAACTATCCAAACATGTGGTTCTATGGGTCATAAGGAAACTAGTCTTGGTATCCATCCTCAAACAAGTCATCATACACCTAAAACTTAGGGTTCCCATAGATATACAACATAGATGTCTAAGGTCACTATTGCCTAAAAGCAAACTATTTCAGACAATCCATTTTATCTTAGGCCAGGCCGGTATCATATGGATCTGGGAGTCCTCGTAAACCAAGCAAGTGGTGCGGAGGAAAATATTTCCAGCCCCCAGAACCTGATCCTTTCTAGACACCTATGCTTCAACTTCATGCCCTAATAATTGCCTAAAGGCAAACCTGAAAAAACATTAAGTTGTGCATATATTAGTTATGAGTATTTTAGGGTTTTATTCATCATGATACTAATGTGGAACTATAGGGTCCTAAATCAACCTTTCATCAATCATAGATCAACTGTAGGAAAACCATGTCACCAAAAGGAATTATGTAAGGCAGGGATTCTAATTAGGGAGAAAAAACTGAAATAGTCAGATTCCGACTACCATGGGCTCTGATACCATGCTGTAAGGGAGTGAAATCATCCCTTTACTAAAAATTTGAAGAATTGACATCCATTCCAAACACTCTCAGAGGTATGATGATGGAATGGGAATAAATTTTCCAAACTTATTAAACATTGGTATACAAAAGACCATTAGAAAGTAGCAGAATAAAAACTTAACTGACTATATTCAATTTCATAAAAGGTTTACAAAATACATCAAATTCTCCCATTAGGGTTTACATCAAGACACACAATCATAATCTAGATAGAGGGAAGTCTAGACTACTACAATCTTGTCTCCAAGCAACATCTCCATCAACTGAGTCCAAGCCAAAAGCTATATACTCCATGTCTTGTTCATCACCTTGCTCATCACCTGGGTGGTTGGGAAAGCACCCAGCAAAAACGGAAAGGGAAGAAAAGTATGTGTCAAATAATGGATAAGTATAAGAGAAAAGGAAATCATATGAAACATAAATATATTGAATCATCATAAGATGAGAGGGCCAAGAGAATGAGGCACATAACAAAATAGATTCTTACCATTACAAAACATATAAGAAGTAGCATGCATGATTTTAATTGGACTACATTAACTAAGTAGGGTTGAGGCACCTACCGGACCTCAACCTATAGGTGAGGGGAGAATTCATACATTCCCAGTCACCTATCAAATTTTATAGGGGAGGAATAACACATTCCCCAAGGGGAGAATAAGACGTTCCCCAGGGAGATTATTTACATGCCCTTTGTGGGTGGTTGTACATAAGTACCACTACTATAGTTAAATAGCCAAATAAACCATCATGCTCAAGAAATAGTAAAGTGGCAAGATAAATCATCATATAATTTAAACTTGGTTGTGGGGTTCTAAGACCCAAGAATAATGTTCTGAAACTGATTTATGAGGCAAGTATAGCAAAAGATTCAAGAGTATATGAAATAGGGTTTAATAAAGCCTCATTATAGAAAAATAGGTTAAGGCACAATTATTCCCAACTTAAGGTGTAAATGCACATACATAAAGAGGGATTGCACATACATAGCACATATCTTTCATTATGATTCATATTACCCACTTTCATCTCTTGATTGAGTCCATGATACATTTTTCCTATTTTCAATTCGTATACATGTATTAGAATATCATATATGCATTAAGGTAGAGAAAACCCATATTTTTACTTTTTATAGAAAAACCTCGATTTAGACTATGAAAACATCACCATAGACTTAGTTAGGTTCTTATGATTAAAAAAACATATAATTTTGCATATTTTGGAGTTACGATGATTAGAGTGTATTTTTGGTGATTTTTAAGTGATTAAATCATTTTCTAGAATACCACCATCAACAAAACTCAAAACCAATACTTGGAAATATTATTATTGAAAATAAAATGTTTTTCTGAGTTTAGGACGTATTTTACTTTAGTTTTTGGACAAAGGAATCAAAAGTTATGAATTATTGAAATTCGGCCAATCAGAAACCGACACATCATCAAACCAAACGAGATAAGCAAAGAGAGAGAGAGAGGGAGGGAAAACACCATTCGACCTAATATCATGGTTTTAGATTAATAGTTATCCAAATTAGATCTTTTAGAGAAGGTAAACTGGTAAGAAACCAAAACCCTAGATGAACATGGTAAATGGAGATGGAAATCATCGATTTTAAACATAGATGCATGAATTTTAAGCATGTACTAAGCAATATATGAGATGGGGGTTAACAAAACTTGCCTCTAGGAATGTAATAAGGTCCAAACAGAAATTATCCCGAGATTATAAGGTATGGTTGCTCCAAGATAAGCTCCTTTCTTGAGCAAAGATCACCTTCTCAACTTAGAGGTGATAAACCCTAGCAAAAGAGCATATAGGTGTTTTAGGGTTCTAGGTGGGATTTCACCATGGAATTACATGGTTCCGACCTGTAATAGGGTGTAAGAAAGACTAAAAGTATGAAAATAGGGAAGGAAGGGAGGCAACTTACTAGTTCTGATCGAATTCACCAAGGAGGAGCTTTAGAAACCCTAATAGAGCAATTTGGAAGCCCTATGAGCCTTCTTCACCAAGGTAGGCTCCCTCTATTACCTTGGGGCAGAAACTTCGTAGACAAATACAAAAGGAACTATTATCTAAGCTATAGGAAAGAAAAGGAGAGCAAGAGTTTTCGAATTGTGAGTTGGGAAGGGGTATACATGGCTATATATAGAAAGAGGTGAAGCATGAGGAGTCTTAAGGGACTTTCCATGTGTCTTTAGCCTAGGGATTGATGGCCATGCAAGAGGATAGCTCATAGAGGCTTCATGAATATCAAAAGTCGGTTCAAAGAGACAATAGATTATTCTAGGCCATCCCCATCGTTTTTCAAGAAAGAAATAACCTCATTGGTTGATAGCTTTTAAGGATAAGCATCTTTATAAAGAGGGTAATCCCTATAATGCCCTTGGAAAGAAATACCATCAAACCAAGGTGAAAATAGGTTCTAAAATGGTTTCAAATCTCATTAATGGTAAGGGAATATCTAAGGATTAAAATTCAGGAAATAATTTGCAAAGAAAACCTCCCAATTGGGTAAATTGCATAAAAGTCCAGAATGTGCATATAATTGCATAACCTGCACAAACAACATCCAAATTGGACCAAACTTCATCCACAAGTTATCTTTGATGTGTAGAATATTAATTTATCATTATTTCCATATTTTGAAGTTTCATAATCACATTATTCATTACTTATGCTTTTTACTCATTTCTCTCTCCTAAATTTATCCTAATATATCAAGGTTGTCCAAATTAGATGAAATTTGACATGTAGGCTAATTTTGATATTTAGATTTCGAATTTGAAGTTTGTTTACTCTTTTGAGACTTCTTTTTATGAGATATGTCGTATGGCCCATTAACGGCCCATTATCTAAATTGTTCATCCAATTAAGTTTCTTATCTTCATATTACCACTAAAATGAGTTATGTGGCATATTTTCTATTTTCAAATCACATCAAAAAGTTAGATTAAGGTTTAGTGCACTTAATTATGGTAATTAAGCTTTCACTGAGGTATTTGTGCATAAACCTTTCCATTGGTATAATTAGTGAATAAATGTTCACTAAACCACTATAAATTCCACTAATTAAATAGAAAGGCCAATAAGGATAGAAATGAAAGGAAAAGATGGGAAAGATGGTCAAAATATAAAATTTTAGAATTCGGTATGTTACACCAGCAACTTTGCTCAGTTGGCCGAGCTCGTATAGAACCCCTCGGGGAAGATCCCTTCTAACACAGAATCTGCCAAGATGGCGATCCTTAGATCGGGGAGGACTATAGAGCACCCTGAGGAGATAAGACCTGATGAATTGACACCAAAGAATGATACAGACAGCCCAACTAAGGATGAAAACCAGTACCCCCCAGCGAAGGAACCAGAGCGTGAAGAAGATTTGTTCGCCAAGAGAAGTAACTATTCACCAACATTGCCTTTCCCTTACAAGCTCGTAAAGGCTCACCTCAAGAAGAGGTATGAGAAGTTCATGGAATCGGTAAAAAAGCTGCACCTGGAAGTACCATTCCTGGATGCGTTGGAAGAAATACCGACATATGCCAAATTCTTCAAGGATCTGGTTACAAGAAAGAAAAGAGGAGGGAAGATTGAAACCGTACATTTGGCCAGCATGTCGACAGCTTTTGTAAAAGCAGAACTGCCTACCAAGCAGAAGGATCCTGGAGCCTTCACTATACCTTTTGCAGTATGAGATAATATAGAAAGGAAAGGTCTCGCCGACCTAGGGGCTAGCATCAGTTTAATGCCTTTAAGCCTCACCCAACGATTAGGACTGACTGAGATGGTTAGCACTAATATGAGGATCGAGTTGGCAGACCACACCTTGAAAAGACCGGTGGGAGTAGTCGAAGATGTTCTGATTCGCGTGGGGAAGTTCTTCATCCCGTGTGATATTGTTATTATTGACACTATCGAAGACCCTAAATGCCCTATTATCTTCGGACGTCCTTTCTTAGCAACCGACAGGGCATTTGTTGATGTTGCTGAAGGCATCATTACTTTCAGGGTCGGAGATGATCACATAGATTTCAAGGTGAAGGATGATATAAAGGGACCATCCCTTCTAGAATCTGCTTACTTCGTGGATAACTACAACCAATTTTGTGAAGAAGTGGAAGAAGAAACCACAGTGGTTGATCCTCTTTTGATGGCATTAACCAAGGAAGATTCGGAAATCGACAACCCCGAGGTCACTGAGATCCTCAAATACCTGAATCAAAATGCAGAGGAATTAAGCGACAAAGAGGAGGCTGTAGAGACTGTGATGTATGCTCATCTAGAATCAATAGGTGAAGAAGTGGAAGTACAAAAACCCAAACCTGAACTTAAGCAATTACCAAAAGTTTTGAAATACCAATTCCTAGATCCTGAAGAGAGGTATCATGTGATAGTAAATGCTAGCTTAATGAAAGAGCAAATGGGCAGACTCCTTAATGAGCTAAGGCTCCATAGGAAAGCTATAGGCTATTAGGTGGATGATATAAAGGGGCTAAATCCAGCTCTGTGTATGCACCACATAAATCTTGAAGAATTATCAAAATCTCCGGTTCAACCCCAGAGGAAGCTGAATCAAATGTTAAAAGAAGTGGTAAAGAAAGAAGTCATCAAGCTGAGGGATGCAAGTATTATCTACCCTATCAGCGACAGTAATTGGGTGAGCCCAATTCATGTAGTGCCCAAGAAAGGAGGGATGACTGTAGTAAAAGGTGATAAAGGAGATGAAGTAGCCGTCCGAACTGTTATCGAATGGAGAATGTGCATTTATTATCGAAAACTGAATCAAGCTACGAAAAAAGATCACTATCCTCTTCCCTTTATCGACCAGGTGCTGGAAAGACTGGCACACCACAAATACATTTGCTTCATAGATGGTTATTCCGGATTTTACCAAGTTCCCATCCTGCCTGACGATCAGGAGAAAACTACCTTCACCTGCCTATATGGTACCTATGCTTTCCGACGAATGTTGTTCGGATTGTGCAATGCCCCTGCAATGTTCCAACGTTGCATGATCTCGATGTTCTCAGACTTTTTGGAAGACATCGTGGAAGTCTTTATGGACGACTTTTCTGTTTACGGAAAAGATTTTGATGGTTGTTTAAGGAACTTATCGTTAGTTTTGCAACGCTGTGAAGAGAAGAGCTTAGTCCTTAACTGGAAGAAATGCCATTTTATGGTGCATGAAGGCATAGTTTTGGGGCACAAGGTCTCTAAGAGAGGTATTGAAGTAGATATAAGCAAGATCGAAGCTATCTCAAATTTGCCCCCACCAAGGTTCGTGATAGGGGTGCGCAGTTTTCTTTTGGAGGGCAAACAATCTCAAAACCGTTTGATGTTCTATCAGTTTCAATGATGGGTTGTTTATTCGGTCTCAAGGTTATTTTGATTGAACAGTTTCAAGGGTTGAAAGCACCAAACGGTTTCAAAACCGTTTAAGAGCAAATGGTCTCAACCCTAGATTCCCAAATGGTATCAAGACCGTTTGGAGGGCAAATGGTCTCAAAATCGTTTGAAGGTCAAGGATGTCAAAACCGTTTGAAGGTTCAAAAGTATCAAAACCATTTGGAGACCTAATAGTCTCAAAGCTATGAAAGATCAATTAACCCTATGATTGTTAATCATGTTTATCAAAGATAATTACAATGGTTGTACCTTTAAGGTACTAGGGTGATTAGTACCCTTAGAGGAGTTAACCTTTGATGGTTATGGAAGCAAAATCTCAATACACTATGCTAACCCTAAATGTATGGACTTGAATGAAGGTTTGACCTAATCTTGGGTAATAGTGTAACCCTAATCTAGGGTGATCATATGAGAAATCCCAATTCAGGGTAATATAATGAAAAACCCTAATTTAAGAGGATGCTTCATGAAACCTTAAATTGGGGAAAAGTTAGAAGGAACCTTAATTCAAGATAATGATGTGTGAAATTCTAATCTAGGGTGATATCATGTGAAACCCTAATGCAGAGATATCATGTGAAACCCTAATCTAGGGTGATACCATGTGAAACCCTAATGCAGCGATGTGATGTGAAACTCTAATCTAGGGTGATGCTATGTAATGCTATATTAAACCCTAATATGAAACCCTAATCCTAATATAGGGTGAAGGTATGTGAAACCCTAATATTGGGTTATAGTGCATGAAACCCTAATCTTGGGCAATATGATGATAAACCATAACTCTAATTTTTGGTAATGGGATGATTATCCCTAATTGACATTATTTGGGAAACCCTAACCCTAAAATGGGAATAGTGATTCTACCATTACATTGCATGGTGTTGATATATAATTGACATAACTGTTATCATGTGTACTAACCATGCATGTATCATAAGATGTTGGGCATAGCCAGCTATGAGCTATGATATTTTATTATCGAAATTGTTTTATGGGCCTTGTGAGCCATAATATTCTTTGTAGCCTAGTAAGAGGTAACAAGAGATTAAATGGGCCTTGAAAGCCATGTGAGATGCTTGTGTGGCAAGTATCATGTTTACCTTGGTCAGATGACCTAAAGATATTATTTACCTAATAAGTGATAACAAGTGTTCTTTGATGAAAAGAGGGTTTGAATACCCATATTCCATAATCATGATGATGAAATGTAAAGGGATGAGAATGCCCATGATGTGATAAGGGATTGAGATCCCAATATTTTATAAAGCTTCAAAAAGTACTTGATAAAAGTATTACACATTCTTTGTAGCATTTGTGATAATAATTTATGTTTGAAAACCTGAATGATGCTAAAAGAATATGGTAATGTACTTAATTAATCAAGTGAAATCTTATCATGTAGAGCCCTGACCATAGATCCATCATCGTCAGTAGTTGGTGATGGTGAAACATGTTTTCCTATGGGAATTCCTAGAACGCATATTTTTGAATATGTGGGGGTAATGGGCGAATATATCCTTACGCCTCATAGGAATGACTGCGGGCCATATCCTATGCATAGGAATGGTTATGGACTATATCCAAATAAGAGTATGGCTTTGGGCCATAACTCCACAATACTAGGCATTGGCTATGGGCCATATCCTGAAAAGAGTATATGCTACGGGCTATAACTCTATAGTGAAGTTTCCAGTATACCTTGGAAAGATATTTAGCAGAGACACGAGATGTCTTGCATATGGTCTCGTACTGACCGAGACAGATGGGGTGATGGATTCCGACTCTTCCATTGACCTATGTATGGTACTGATGCTTCATGTAATCGTGGTTGGTTGGAGCATGAACGGTATACTTCATCTCCTCAGGGCTTAAGTATGATTATAAAATGTAATCAGCCGTGTAGCGTATTTTCTTAAGGTTGAAATACGAGAATCATTGGTTGATGTTACCTTGCTTAGTATATCATAGATGGATAAATATCATACATGTTCTTAAATTCCTTATTGGATAAGTGACATGATGCTTTATCAAGTTATAGCTGAAATGCTTTGAATGAGAATATTGCTCTAATCTGTTTAGACATTGATTTATCTGTTGTTGAATATATATATATATATGATTCCTCTGCTCAGTTTTATTCTATTAAACTGCAATAATAATGTTTCTGGCAGAGAGTTATATCTCTCGCTGGGACAATTTTTCAATTGTCTCACCCCCATGGGATCCAACCTTTTTAGGTGGACGAGGACGAGGAGGTAGAAACCCTACAACAGGGGAAGGACAACAACAACAGGGACAACAATAACATTTTTAGGTAGAGATGTTGAATGTCATGTCTTGTAAATAAGAGTCCTATGTGTCGTCTCTATACTCTCAGGTCCTCAGAGTTAGTAGTTAGTACTTTTAATGAATCGATCTAAGATTTTGGCTTGATGCCTCGAGGTTTTTATGTTGCCTGTGTATAGCTTTAACAAGGTAGTTGATGCTTGTAATCCTCGAGAAGAGACGGTGCAAGATATGTACTTATGAACCAGGATGTAAATAAAATACTTTGGTTCTTGATAAAGGAGTTTTCTTGTGTTTGGATCTCTTTGTAAATGGTTTTAATTTTTAGTGATTTTTAGTAATCCGCTATTAATGATCACTTCCGCTTAGTTAATGATGTTTTGTTCGAACGATGTGTCACATTTATTATGTAAAACACTGACGTTGTATGTTACACTTTGGGGGCAACTTTTTTTCGCTCGAAAAATTTGGATTTCGCGGGCTATTTTAGGCGTCGATTTCCTTTCTCCAGCCGACGCTGAATAAAAAGCGATACCTGTGTCTGGCTGGTCTTCAAATATAGACGTCAGTTTTCCTTAATAGCCAATATGTAATGCTTATCATCGTCAGTTTCATGAAATAACTAACGCCTCGAAAAGCGACGTTGAATGTTGTTTCTGTAGAAGTGGACTTTTCTATAACTTACCTATTTGAGAGGTTTTCTTTGCAAATTTTCACTTAAATTGTGTTCCTTAGATGTTTTCTCATCATTCTTGAGCTTTTTGAGCCATTGGGTTCTCAATTGTACTTTGGATTTATGACAATTCCCTTTAAGGGTGAACTAGGGTTTACCCCCCCCCCCCAATGGATGAGCTACCTTGAATGCAAAAAAATGATGGTTCCACTGGTTTGGGCAACAAATGATGGCCATCAGCCACAGGAACCACTAGAGAACATCCTCAGGTCATCCTAAAGGATGTAGGTTAGTGATTCATGCTGGTTTGGTTCAGTTGAACCCATGGTTCAATGAAAAGGATTATCAACTGATGGTTCAACCATCTATGGTCCTAAACCATGAACAAATGATGGTACCTTCACCCAACAGATGGTGGTGAAACTGGTAAAACATCAATCGATGACCTATAAGTCATCACAATTTGGCAGACTTGCTACTTGCTTGTCCATGAAAGCTCTAAGCCATGGACACATGGAGTGTTGATTGTACACCTTATGCTTCTTCTCAACCTTATCCTCAAAGATTTATGTACCTATCCATAAACTCCCAAATGAAAATTTTGATCTCTATCATTTCCCTCCTTCTAATAATCTTGTTCCCTCTCAGTTTATCTATAGAGGACATATCCAAGATAGAAGAAGAAGGCAATTTTCTTGGTGGAAGCATCTCGGGTTTAGTTTTGCTTCCTTCAGGGTTTCTAAAGCTCCTTCTTGGTGATCTAGACCTAAACAAGTAAGCATCCCCTCTTTTCCTCCATTTATTTCTCTTTTTTTCTTCCTCCTACCATCCTCCAAGTCAAAACATTGTTGTTCCATGGTAGAATTTGCCCTAGAACTCAAGAATCTACCTTTCTTGCTTCTTCTTCTAGGGTTTTACTTCCTTATGGAGAAGGGTGCCTACTTGACTGATATCAGATCTAAAACTTGGGTTTTCTTTACTTCTTTGCTCTAGTTTATTGATGCTAGATGTTCTTCTCATTAGAGGCAATTTTTATAACCCTCTTCAATTTTATTTCATACTACAAGCTTGCTTGTGTAAGTTCTTGCTCTAAAACAAATATTTATGCTTGTAAAAGATAACCTTTCCTAGGGTTTCTATTTTTATGGTGTTTCTCACTTAGTTTCCAGCTTTAGATGGATCTGAAACTCTGTACACAACATACTTAAGGAAGAAAATGACTTGGATTGGGTTGTCTTGTAAACAAATGGTGCTAAGCACTTAACAACCAATGGCTCATACCTAGGTTTTAAGGCTGATTTTCATGTTGTACATCAATCGATGACAGTACCCTTGAAACAACCGATGGTATTGCTATTTTGACAACCGATGGTGGTGACCAAAGGTTTCAACTAATTGTGACAATTTATGGTCACCCCTTAGGCCAGGTTTTGGCTCAATTAGAAACTTAATGATCCACCACTAACTACCCTAATGAAGATATCAACCAATGGTGACATCAATGCAACACGCGATGGTGAAAGATGATAGTAGCGTTGACTCTATCATCCGATGGTGGATCAGGTTACCACAACCTATGGTGAGTCAAGGATTTAAATGTATCTTCAATTAAGCCCTAAGCCGATGGTTTCTTGGTCCAATTGATCTAATGGTGAGACCTATACTCCAATTGATGGTTTTGAAATACGAATCTAATCCATTGGTTAGGATCTATCACTTCTTCATCTAATAGTTTTGAATAATGTACTTCATTGAATAGTTGATATTGAATTCTTGAACATTCAATGGTTTAGATTGAAACCTATAGTATTACATCTGAGTTCTAATAAATATGAATTTGATGGTTTCCCTCATGTGATCAATTAAAGAAGCTTGATGGTTGATATGATGGCTTCCTTAAAGTGTACTACTGATGATGATGGGTTTTAACCCCACAACCTATGGTTCCCCCTTTATGTTATTAATTAAGGGATGTTTAGGGTTAATGGTGACTCTTTCTAGGTCACAATGTAATGTCTTTACATATTGTTGTTTAAGGTGTTTACTTATGTAAATACCCAATGGTCTTACCTTTTCAACATCCAATGGTTCTGGGTGATGTTGTGGTATGGTGATATGGGTTGAATGACTATGGAAACAATGGAGGTTTTCCCTTAATAAGGTAGTAATACCTTTGACCTCAAATGAATAGAAAGGATAATAACCATATTGTGTTGATATGTAACCCTAATGTGATATAGCTTGTTACACTTAATCTTAATGAACTCAGGTGACGATAATTAACTATGATCAACCTTCCCTAGTGGAATAATAGAACAATAGAGTACTTTGTTATAGTTGTAGAACACTCGTATACTATGATCAGAGGGTAACATCCTGAGTTAAGCATGAATCCATACTTGAGAATGGTATCGAATGTGATGATGGTGTTGTGTCTTTTGCATCCAAGACTGTGTGAGGATGCTATGGGTTATGGTTTGTGAATGAATGTTGAAATATAACTTTAATGTAACCTACCTTGATAAACCTAACCCTAATGATAGTATAGAATGGTGGTTAATCATGTAATCCATTCTTGAATGATTAATATAATGATAGAATATCCTTCCTAATGACTGATTGATACTCTAATGTGTTAACTGGTGGTCATCATAGCTTCATGATATATGCTTTCTTATGCTAAAATTGTATACTATAAGTATAAGATGGACAATCATATATCTTTCTTATATGTGATATAATAAAGGAATGCTCTTAAGTGCTAAGATAACCCTACAATGTTATCTTGTGAACATCTATTTGTTCTATGATGCAATATCATGATAATCTTGTGCATCACATGCATGGTGATGTATATTGGGCCTTGCAATAAGGCGTGGAAAGATAATGATGATCTCGCATGGAATGATATGATGCTCTTAATGACCTTCAGCCATGGTTGATCCCTGAATGATGTGTAATCCACTTATATTGACAAGGATTGATACCTTATGATATTGTGGTAAGGATTTATATCATGTGACAGTATGATGACAAGTATAGTTGCATGAATGGCAATGAATATACCATGTGATGATGAGATGAGGAAGAATAAGTTTCATATATTTTATAACATTTGAAGTTATTATATGTTAATGCCTTCTAGAGATGAATTAGGGTTTGAATGTCCACTTGTTTCATGCAGCCTAATTCACCCAATTGACAATAAATAATCAAGTGAAACTCTAATCATGTAGTGCCTTGTGCCATAGATCCATGTGAGTGTTGGAACTTGCCAAATTGTGAAACGAGCATTCCTAAGGGAAACTCAGAGCGCATACTATTGAGTATGCATGGTTTTTGTCATCATGAATCAAAGTGTTTAGGGAGGATGATTGTGGTCATACCTAGTCCTCAGTTTGAGTGGTCGTGTCTCAGTGATTATATATGAGATGAGATTGGAGGACAACTGCGGGTTGTACCTCAGATGGTACGGTATGCATGTCCACCTCCTTTCACTAGTGTCGTGACCTATACCAAGGATGGACTAGGCTTTTAGCAGCTTGACCTTATGTGTCATTGTGTCGGTCCCGTACTGACCGGGGCGGAGAAGATCTTGGAGTTTAGATCTTTCCTAGATCTTATATGGCAATCATTTTGACTTAGCAGTCAGTTGAATTTTGAGCGGTATCCTCAACATTCCTCGTATCTTAATAAAAGATGTAATATAACCATGTAGCATATCTTACTTAGGGTTATACACAATGCCTCACACTGGATGATAACCCATGTATGCTCTTCTTTCATAAAGATGATGAATGGTGCAATAAGAATTAATAGATATGCTTATGTTGTAGAGTTCCTCATATTGTACTTGTGCTTATGTTGTCAGATATAATGACACTAATAGTTAAGATTATGCAACTACCTATGTCTAATATTGCTAGCCGTGCCTCTATAATAAGAAATGCTTAAAATTCTAATTATGCTTATATAGTTAGTTGTAATTATGATGATAGCTCTACATATGATGTAGATCTATTCCATTTAATAGACATGCCAATATTTCTAGTCATCTTATGCTACTAGACATATTTAGGATGTAGGAAATGCTTATGCTACTAGATTACTTATGTAGTTAGGAAGGCATATGATGATAGTCAGACTAATGATGATGATTGTTATTAGATGCAATCTTATAAAACCTACGTAGATATCTGAAAGAAGAAATGGGTTCATCTATCATCTGTATATAAACTGATAACCTTACTTGTTTCTAATCTTATTTTCTTAACTTGTTTAGTATGCTTGTACAACTCTATCTGTTAAGTTGTCTGTTAAATACTCTAATTGTTCAGTTATTTATTGTTTAAACTGATGTAAACAATATTTGTTGGAGAGACTTATATCTCTCATTGGGACTAAGTTTCACCTCGTGGGTCACCACATCTTTTTAGGTGATCGACAAAAGCTACAACATAACCATGCCATGAAGGAAAAATTGAGGTGATGAACCCTATAGATAGTTGTTTGTTGTCTAGTGTGTCCTAGAGTCATCCTTGTACTCTCTAGTCCAGGTGAAAAGTTTGTACATGACGTTTCAATTGAATCAAGATTTCAATAGCATGTTAATGTTTCTATATGTGGAATATGTGGATAATGGTCCTTTGTAAAGTTTACGTGGTAGCTTAGGCTATAGAGCATTTGTAAGAGATTTCGAGAATTATATGGAATGAAGCAAATAGATAGCCATTTATGTAATTGTTTCTGAGCATTTGAGAAATTATGAAACTGGTTTTAATTTACCCTATTTTTTGGGTTTGTGTTTAACTAATGAGTAATCATGTTTTGTGTTTTGAGTAATCTCGTTTAGTGTAACGGATTCTCACAACATCCTATATTCTTGAAATTGAAATAGGCATAAGACATGGATATCAAACAAGACTATCCAAATGAGAAGTATTTCCAAATCATATTAACAGTTGATATTAAATCACCAAATCAACCACATGCCCATATTTATGTTCACATTCCCAACCAAATAAATAATAATATGGAAACATATTAATGATCATTGTCCACAACAAGTATTATAATCAACAACTGCATGTCTATCATCTAGCAGTAAAATGCATGCAACAAACATTCTGTGATGAACCTGATTTTAGGATTATGATACCCAATATAGTGTTTTAAGACCGTGAGTGTCATGTAGATTATTGATACCAAATTGAGGAATTGGTTATTCAATCATTGTATATTTCCACGCAAAAAGTGTAACTATATATGCAATTGACAATTCGAATATTATTTGAGTTCAAGTATGATGAATAGATTTGATTAAATTGATTTGGGTACATATGAGTTCAAGGGGCCCATTTAATAGTACCAATGGACTCAAGTGATATATTGGTGAACTTTGAGGTATCAGTATCATAATAAGTGTTTTTGGACTTGTAGGATCAAGATTTTATGATGATGTGTTTTGAATTCAAAATTAATACACATATTTGTAAGGTTGTTTGAAGAATTCTTTTGCATACCCAAACCATATATTTAGTGTCTCAATCTTTGATAGTAGCTACCCTAAGATATTATGGGCCTATGTATAGAATTTCAAAATATTAGGAGACTTCTACAAAGAAATGTAACTATTTGAAATTGAGGA
This sequence comes from Alisma plantago-aquatica, assembly GCA_963693085.1. Taxonomy (NCBI): domain Eukaryota; kingdom Viridiplantae; phylum Streptophyta; class Magnoliopsida; order Alismatales; family Alismataceae; genus Alisma; species Alisma plantago-aquatica. The sequence goes on from OY856415.1 coordinate 152,842,891, forward strand.
CATTGATGATAGAAATGTGTTAAACTTTAATCTTTTAACTATTTAGTAGTTAGGCCCACGATAGAACGGAGACTTCATCTCCCACCTCTTGTTTCTGTGGAAGAGGTAGCCTCGACCCAACTCAACAAAACTCACACAAATGACGGATCCAGGAGTGAAATTAGTAGTTTAGTTGCTTCTTTCTCTTAGAGACGTTCCCGGAGACCTCTCGAGTAAACCTTATCCTGACCGACAATGAGAGAACCAGATATCTCCCCTCTTCCATCTCCATCACTGCCTGCAGCATGGGCCAAGGGTGACCGGAGAAAGGGACGGCGACCAGGTGCCTTAGAGTTGACTAACAGTTGACTAGGAAGCTTCCAACCGTGCCCAAGCAGTAGGCGTTGAGAATGGCCCTTGTCAAGGGGAGCACAGGACGATGGTTTCCTCGGTGGAGTCTGGTCCAACGGCAGCGTCAGGAGTGTGACAACATCTCGTAGGTCATCCAGAGGAGGAGAGTGTAGCCTTTTTCTCACCGAAGACCTTCCCATGGCGGCAGACTTGCTGTGAAGGATCTGTAGGGCGGAGAAAAGCCTCTGCGGCGTCACTGTGAAGGAGTAGCGATGGAGCGAGGAGGAGCTTCCATGTTTCCTTGCCAGAGATGCAATCCACGGCGACACTCGACTCCAGCGGCGCCAGCAGAAACATCGGGTGGCTTTGGGGCCGTCAAGGAGCTGATGAGGCATGGAGCTTCCCACATCACCCAACCTTAAGGCTCCCTACCTCCACAATGAAGTCAAACTGCCACTAAGGTCTTGAAGGTGTTCGAAGTCTGGTGAGGAGGAGGATACCTTGGACGATCTCTCGCCGAGGATATAACCTAAAGCAGCCGGCCATGAGACAGAGTCCCATAGACTCGTGCGTTCCGATCGCGTAGGGCGTGAGAAGAAGGGTGAGGGGTGAAAACAATGAACAGACTGAATCATCCTAAATCGGGTTTAAAACCCTTAAACCAGCCAGACCCCAGTAAGGCAAAGGAGGTGCAACCTTAGGAGCAGGTGTCGGCTTCTGATTGACCATGAAAGGTAAATATTTAAGTAAATCATCACATCTTGCATAATTCACAGTAATTAGCTCCCTTGGCCAAATAATTCCCCAAAAATATCCCTAGACTCAGAAAAATATCCTCTATATTAATGGACCCCTAGATCAGAGCCTTTAACCACTTTCAATGATGATAATTAATTTAGAGTAAAAAGCTCCTTTTTAGGATTCATTAAATAAAATAAATAGTATGCAGTTGATATTAATTCTCAGAAAATTATCCTAGAACCTTGATGATGATATACATCCATATTTAGACTCTGATCTGAGTAATATATCTAAATAACATGTTATTTTCTATTAATGACTATTTAGATGCTTTCCATCCCATTTTAATTCTAGGAAATGGACTAAGCATCAGAAAATTATGAAAACTGAACCAGACCTAAATAATGACCTCTAGATCATTATAAAAATACTAGAGACATAGTTTAGATTAGTAACACATAGATTTGACCTGAACCCTAAATTGAACCTAAATACCATTAATAATGATGAACCTTGTATTAATGATGCTCAATTATATTTAATCAGGTCATGGACAAAGTTCTAGATGATCATGGATATGATTAGAAATCTCTGAACTCAGGTACGTGGGATTTATTAAGTATAAGACTAGTTTTCTGGTTGCCTATGATATGTAATATCTTGAATGCTCGTATTTGGATATGATTGCTTGGTTGAACTAGCATGAGTTATACTTCGCCAAATCTAATAGATCATAAATGAGTATGATGGGTTGTAGCTACTAGAGCACATAGCCTGGTGTGGATGTATGTTGCCTAACATGGATGTATGATTCCTTGGCCCATGTTAGATGTATGATGATACTATATTGCCCACACTAGATGTAAGTCAAGTGCAAGTATGTGTAGTACAACCGCATCAAATTGAATGCAATAAAAGGAATGTTTACCTGATCATCGCTTTAAATAATGTTTTCTTTTAATCTTTCTTTCTCAAGTTATTTCAATTATGCAAACATATTAGTAGGTATCTTTCTACCCACGTGTACAACACCTTGTGTGTTGATTCATTGCTTCACGTATGTTTTAGGTTCAGAGATAGCATGGGAGGAAAAAGATGGGAGTGAGCAGTTGTATAGGTTGTACCTATTGTGTAGATCCTAGATAGAATACATGTTCATAGATTGTAGAGTTTTCATTCAATATGTAACTGTAAATCATTTTGTAATTCATATTGTATAAATATGCATGTTGAATGTTGAGTATGTTATGGTTGTATGTTCATGTATGCGAATTATGCTTCCGCATCGCTTTCTGATATGATTGGATGATGTTTTTGGATTCTGACATATCATTCCCAATAGGGTTTGGAGAAATCAAAATCTGGGGACGTCACACATTCAACTCATATTACATGTCTTATCATTTTTATGCATTTCCTTAAAACTACTTGTCTTGTACCTTACCAAGTAGAAGTCACCATGCCTAATTATTGTGTCAACAACTCACTGTCACTATCTTAAGGGTTAGCCGGTCATCCTAATATATCAATCACTATCTTAAGATTTAGCCAGTCATCCTAAGATATCAACAACAAACCATGGCCCACCATAAGGTTTTCTAATGAGGCTCACATCCTCATCTCAAGTACACAATATAGTAACCAAGAAAACAACTTAGCACACATCTCAACATTTTTCATATTTTCATATCTCACATATTTTATTTCATCAGAGTCTAGTCATCATGGTCACATACTTCCACAATAAAGGATTTAGGGCCAGATCCATACTAGATGAATCACTCCTAACACTTGGGGGTCAAACCATTAAGGTCTCGATCCACACTCCGTAAATGCTTCTCTTAATTGTATGATTACAATAAGGAGAACCATTTCATGTCCCCAGTATGGACCTCATAGGAAACTCACAGGTGCTCATGGAACCTAACTAGATCTATCATTATTTCACTTGTTATTAATCTTTTTGACTCATCTTAAAGAAGATTCAATCATCATTTATCATATGTGTATGTTCTTACATGACTTGAATGACGTAAAGTGTATTAGGCTTATCAAGAGAGATAAAGACTAAAATAAGAATCACAAAAATATGTACATTTGCAACACATACGATTCTTTCTATTTCCACATAATAACATAACATTAATCATCAGTGGGCCTTCAACCCTAGATTTAATCTCATTATCCATCATTTACCCTAAAAAAGGTTTCTTAAAAGTAATAAAGTCATGTTAATTCCATCTCAACATATTTCTTATCTATTCATTGTAAATCATAGTTCTCATTAAATATTCATAGAGACTAAAACTAGAAATAGTATAGGCATATAAACATCTTGTGTTATTTATCATACTTAGAAATGTTCATCATGCAACATTTACTTATTCCATTCCATTTATATAGATATGAATAAATCTCAAGCATAATGGTGCATAACCCATTTAATATTACTCGTTTACTATTTAACATTTTTCATTTAGGGTTACTATTCATCACCTGTGTAATCTAATTTGCAATCCATCAAATTAGAATACAAGTGTCTACAAACAATTACAATCCAAATGTGAATTATTAATCAAGTTACATCCCTGAACTTCATCGTGTCATTTAATTAGACTATACATTTTTACATTTGTTAATAACTCATTTTAGAAAGTCATTCATCATTGCCACATAGATTGTTATACTAGGGTTGGGGTCAGGATATTAGATACAACTATGCATTTTTTCCTTTTTTGTTCATTTGATAATCATTAGTCATAACTTCTTTCATATGATGTGTCGGGAAATACAAGCACAAAATAAGGCATCAGAAAGAAATAAAAATTTATCTATTTGTATTCCCATAACAACAAGATCGATTCAACTACTATGAAATAGGAAAGATGGTTTAACAAGTTTATACCTAGTCATGGAGAAACTCCAACAAATAAAACTCGATGCAGTGAAACTATCTTCTAATTGTTTTTGGATAGTGTCTATGCAGCTCCTGGTCTTTACCACAGACAACATAAAGCTTCTACATTGGCTCCTGCAGTCTCTCCATAGACTGCAAACTGACATTGCCCTCCTAGAAGTAGCCAAAGGACTCCTGCCTCTATAGTAGTCCACATGGACCAACAATAACTCATGTCACTCTTGTAGAACGATTATCAAGGAGTTGTCCCTACGGTTGGCATACTAGTCACCAACTTTCTCTCCCACAATAATGATCCTTAGTTGTTCTGCCCTCACTATCCCTTCCTAGTCAGGTAGGACTTGTTTGGTCTCTCTTGGTTACCAGAATAAGAGAGGACCAAAATTGTCAAAGCAACTAATTTTCAATTCTATGTGTTGGGAAGCCCCCAATACCCCTCTAATTATATGAGAGGTTGGGTCCAGGGTTCCTGATTGAAGTGGGAGTGGAAGGGACTGGACTATAATGAATTTTTGCACCCTGCACAAATCGAAATGGTAGTTAATAACATCCAATTTTGAGGATACATATCCCTTATTTTTTCCCATACTTTTACCCTATTAGGCAAACTTATATTTCATTCCCTCTTACCTTTCATATTGTTACTCTCTCTCTACCTCATTTGAGAATGACAAGCATATTATTTACAGGTAATCAAAAGACTAGAGGTGTACTACCAAGGGGAAAAACCTCCATCGGATCACAACTGATGGTTATTCCATGACTTTCATATCATCATCATCGGACATTATCCGATAGTACCTACTTCATCAATAAATGGTGGCCGTAACAAATCATTAACTGATGGACATTCAATAGGAATTTATCACCTATTGGCATGCCTACATCCATAACCCGATGGCATGCCTGCATCATCACCCAATGACATGCATGTGACCATCACTCGGTGGTCCATCTGTGACCACCACCTAATGACCCACCAACATGTATTGTCTGGTGGTCTCCATATGATGGCGACTCTAAAAGAGTTTTCACTCGAGGTCATTAGACATGAGGCCCCAGGATGGCACCTGGGAAAGCTTGGGGCTCAAGTAATGGACCCCAAGCCGACACCTATAAATAGTAGACCATGAGCTACGTGAGAGGAGGGGGCCGCGTGCATCATCTTTGAGGTTGTGCTACGGTACAGATGCAGTGACGCCACTGGATGAGGATCTCATCACAGCTTGATTACTACCACCACCAAGTGAAAGGGAAGGATGATGAGAGTCCACCAACCCTACTCTAGTGCCTTTACCCGAACGCCCCGACTTGCACTAGAGTTCCTCCTTTGATAGAAGGAGGGAGAAGGGGTGACCATCAACACCGACACACCAACCTATGAATAGGATAACCAAGAAATTAGATGTGGCTACTGCCTAGTTGTAGTTGGTGTATCCACTAGTTACCTGCTTCATTAAATCATCCTTCCTTCTCTTCCTAGATCTCCTTCATCTGACAACATCCCATGTCTTCGTCTGTTTGTAGATCTGTAATGATACTCGTGAAAATGAGTGGATAAACTCATAGCGTAGGTTGGGAGTAGCCACTAAGGCTCTCCCAACATGTATATACTTTTTTTCTATTTGAATATATATGTTCTTATAAAAGATTATCTCCATTCATTTAGTCTTAATACTTCACTTGCATGATTAGCTACCATCTCGTGATGTTTGATTGTTAGTGACTGAAACGAGTAGCCCTTGCCTTATCTAAGTGTTTTGGAGTTACATGAATGCATGACAATGTTGGAATGTTAAATCTATTAATCATATGGTTATCTTTGTGATTGTTTATTTTCCATCTCGAGAGAAAGACAACCTTATAATCTAAATCTATCCTAAGCTCAAGATAGAAGGGAATAGACATATACAATGATTGCTTGTAATCTCGCTAAGAGTATACAAAGGGTGTGAGTATTGCATGTTGATGAGAGATCTTAGTAGGTGAAACAAAATTCAAGTTCCCATCCATATTTTGTTACCACGACTCGTATTCTTTTGTTCTCTTGTTTTCATTCTTTATCTTTCTTTCCTTGCTTGTTTTGTTTGGTTGAAGTAATACCGCTTTGATAGGAACACCTTTTAAACCTACTATTCTTGGTTGGTGTAACAAAGATAAGATTCTACATGCTTAGCACTTACCACCCTTTTCCCTATGGATCAATCCTTTATGTCGGACATCATATAATAGTTGAGGGGGTCTAAGAAATAAAGTTACAAATTTAAGAGTCTGACTACTCTAGATCTACTCCATTTTGGACATGTGATTTAGGCCATTCAATTTTTTGGTGCCCTTGTTGGGGATAAGGTAAAAATAGTAATGTTTAGAGAATGAGTCTACTCACCATACACCCGTGCATCAAGCTTAGTAATAAACTTGACTGTACAAAACTCTAAATCTGCTATATCTTGGTTTCTTAGAATATTTCATTTTACACGTCCAATTTTTGAACTTGATTGTGCAAACTATATAGGTAGCTTGAAGAGAGGCAGATTGTGTTCAGTAACTTTCTTTCCTTTCTCACCAACATGCTGCCTCATAGAGAAGGACATATTGTTGGGTATTCTAGAGAAGATCGAAATGCAAGAGTCCAACATAATCGAAACCCTCTAGCAACTGGAGATGAACATGAAGAACATCACTCAGATGGTCATCAACATGAGGAAGAAGAATGTGAGGTACAAAGTGAAGATTATCGTGAAGAACAATATGAAGATGAGCAGTACCATCATGAACACTACCACCACCACAACAGAAGACACAGAAAGAACCATTGTGAACAAGAACATAAAAACCATAACAACGATGAAGAAGATAAGTAACTTAGAGAATTTTCTACGACTAGAGTTAATGAATCAGGTTGCTCAGTCATTATCCCACAATTTGGTGTTGAAAATTTGAGTTGAAGCCTGTAGTCATCTCAATGATCCTGAATAAGCCCTTCAGTGGTAGCTTCAAGAATGAGAATCCTTATCATCTTCTTGACACTTTTAGGAACATCTGTGACACTATCAAGATGATGGGAGTGTCTCAAAGAAGTTATATACTGCAAGGGATTCATCTTATCTCTAGAGGAAAAAGGTATATCTCGGTATCTTAGCCCACCTCACCGATCTACGAATGGATGGAGGCCTCTAGCCAATGCTTTTGTCACCGAGTTCTATCCCATTGTGAAAACTATTTGAAATAGGATAAATATCATAGGATTCATGCAAAAACCTAAAGAGAACCTTCATGAAGTATGGGGGCAATTATATGAGTATTAACAGGATTGTCCTCATAACAATTATGACAAAGGTTTTCTTGTGATGAAATTCTAAAATGGGTTAAATCCCACATAACAAACTTCACTAGATGTCGTTGCTGGGAGTGATTTTCTTGTAAAGAAGCCAAAGAAGACTATGATCGTCATTGATAATAGGGCTCCATTGCAAGAAGGCATGGAATATGAAAGAAGCGATAGGGGATTAACCAAGAAAGCTACCTCTGAAGGACCTTCTATCAAGGCCAAGGCTTTAGAAACTATCACTACTCATATTCCAAAGATTTCCATAGATGTCAAAGAATTAGATGACTCTGGAGGCAAATGTAAGAAATCAGTCAAGAAGGTTATGAAATGTGTCACATGTAGTGAAGGAGGTCATAGAATCGATATCTGCTTATACACACAACCAGAAGAGAGTGAAGAATGAGAAGAAGAAGAAGAAGAGATAGAGAACACCTCTTATGAAAAATTAAAAAAATTAGATCACATTGGTATAAATTATGGAAATAAAGATGTTGCTAAAAATTCTCATCAACTGGGTGACTCATCTAAGCTGTCGCGAGGATTCAAAAAAATAGGTGGACATAATCAATACAAAAAAACTAAAACTTACCACTAGAGCATGAACAATTATCAAGGCTAAGGACAATGTCAAGGTCAATATTAGAACAAGAACACAAACAGGAAGAACCATTACCAAGGTCAAAACAAGAGAAGCAGTAACAATAACCCCAACATGGTGTTGGAGCATTTTGAATTGGCAAAGAGACATGAATCTGTTAATGAACAGTTAACTCAAAGTGCCATAACAAACACTGGTGTATTGAGAACTATGCAGACACATCAGAGGCAGATTGACCAGCAACTCACAAAACATTCTGCGTCATGAAGAATCCCCAAGAAAAGACCCCTTCCAACACAGAGACGATAAACATGGCTACTCATTCAATCAAGAAAAGTAGTAGAGAGGCAACAAGAAGAAATTCACCAAGAAGGAGAAAATCTTGCCAAGCCACAAAAAAAATCCACCATAGTAGACGAGGAATTGTAAAGGAAAGAATCTATTAAGGAGGACATGAGAAAAAAAAAGACAAGAAGAACAAAAAGTGCAAAAAATAAGAAACATGGTCCCGCTGAAGAAGCCTTCACTAAAAGATATCAATTTTCCCCAAGAGTCCCATTTCTATACAATCTAATTAAAGCTCATCTAAAGGAAAGATATGAGAAGTTTATGGAGGAAGTGAAGAAGTTACACATGGATTGTTATGACCCGTTTCAAAGTTTATCTGTAAGTATCATCATTAGTGCATAATTAAATTAATTGAGTTAACTTAAGTGCTCATGTGGTGGTTAGTGCATTATTAACTTGATTAAGTTGAATTAAGTACACAAGATACAATTAGTGCATAATCAAGATGATTAAGTTGAGTTAAGTGATTACAGATGCAATTTGAGATTTGAACCAGTGAAATAGCCTAATTAGCATGTTTTCATGCCTTGGGATTGTAGAAGAGCTTGCACTTGAAAAGATGCAAAATAAATCATGCTATTTGGACCTCCGAGGAAAAAATGATGAGGATTTTCAGTTTCTGGGGTCAAATTGGCAATTTTTCCAAAGTTTTTACTTATAAACGATCTTTTTTCATTTCTTTTCCTTTATTTCTTCCTTATCTCCTTCCTCGTTTCTTTGGCGGTGCACTGCGGCCCGCAGTGGCGATCAACACGCGATCGATCGGCTGGAGCAGTTGGCTCAGTTTTTTTTTTCCAGCAGTCTGTCTCTTCTTCTTCCCTTCTTCTTTTCTCCTTCCTCTTCCCTTCCTCTTCCCGTACCTCTTCCTTCTTTGGCTAGCGGCCACCTGCTGCTTGGCCAAGCGGCACCTTGCAACAGCCATAGCTGCGTGCAGCAGTAGGAAACTAGCCTGGGCGCCAAGGCAATAAGAGGAGGTTGGTTTGAGCTCCGTTTTGGAGGTACAAGCAAGAAGTTGTAGCTTCTATTCAAGTCCAACCATAGTTTGAGATCTCCGTCAACCTGTGCGTGAAGCAGCTTGCTACGTGAAATTGAAATACCAAAGGTATAAGGCAACCAAATTCCGCCCGGAAATAGGCCCTGGACACATTTTCGGACCAATCCAGACTTTCCAAAATGTTGTGAGTAGGAGTTCATTTTCGGTAAAACTGTGCATTTTTTCGCTGATAAGAGCAGTTATCAGGCTTTTGGATACTATTTGGCGTTACCCGAATTTTATTTCATAAACTGATTCCTTATGCCTTTATATGATCTAGTTTAGCATCTGATCAGTGTGGATTAGACCAATGATTTTATATGGTTCGTCGGAACCTAAATTGCTTAGTGTAAATTCTGATATAACCCGGGTAATATAGACAATGATGATTTTTACGAATGATTTGGTGCGTGTGAAGTAAATTATTCTGATCATTTCAATTTGCTATGAAAATATTTAAAGTTAGTATGCATATGCCAAAGTGATATGAGTTGGTTACTTATGAGTTGTAAATGTGCCTGTATGTTCGGTATAAGAATTTCTCAGTGATCACCATAATTTGAGTTACTGTTATGACAGTTCTAGAAAGAAATTGTATTGTGGTTTGATCTGAAATAAGTAGATGTGGTATCATAGAGAAACCAGAGTTCGGAACAAGAACATGAGTTATGTATTTCAGATTAAAGTGTTCTATAATAATAAAATGATAGACTTAGGTGCCCTGACACCGTAGAACCCCTTCGAGAGATCTGCACCTTAGGGGTGAAACGATCAACCCTGGGGATACGCCCAGGTGGTCGGAGACTCGTGTCCAACACTTACCGAATGTCTCGGTGACACGAGGGCTGAGAGGTAGGGTCCCGGCTCAACCCTGGGGATACGCCCAGGTGGTCGGAGACTCAAGGTAGTGTCCTGGATCAACCCTGGGGATACGCTCAGGCGGTCGGAGACATGTCCCGACTCAACCCTGGGGATACGCCCAGGTGGTCAAAGACTTAGAGACCCTCCGCCTGTGTACTCAGCTAGAAGGAGAAGTCTAGCATGCACCCATTTGCGAGTGTCGCGAGGCCAGAGAGCCTGTGGGTCCTGTAGCAGACCAGGACGAAACGTCAGACTTAGCATTTCCCGGGTGTGTCGCTAAGTCTTGTACGGTGGGATCATAGTTCGCTACAGATCTTCATATGCAGAGTACACTGCATATGATTGGGGCATAAGATAAAATATGTTCACATAGAACTCACAGTAAATTTTATACGTTAAGAGTTTAGTAGATTCTGTGTTAGTTTCAACAGTTATCTTTTATATGATGATTAAGATATTTTGTTGTTGAAATTGTAATTATAGATGTGCGGCAATTGTTATTATAATGAAATGTTGATATCTCCCGTTGATTTAATTATATTGCTTAGAACTGGTCAGTATAGCATTTTCTTATACTTTACTTCAATCAAATAAAACTGAAGAGTTGTTTAGTGATGGTTGGGTGAAAATATACTCACTGAGCCAGTAGCTCACCAACCTACTGAAACATTTTTCAGGTCAATGTCAGCACGAGGAGGCTGAAGGATCGTATCACCCGATTACATAGAAGGTAGTTAATAGATAGTTAGTGGTCTCTTAGTCCTTTCCCCTCGGTCCTTAGCCATGTGGTGGGTTAGAGAGAGAATGTGGTCAAATATGTAGTTAATTTTCAATTATCCGCTGTGTTTTATAGTCTGAATAAGAAATGTAATATGTCATGTAAACCTGTTTTTATTTTTAGTAGGTTAATGGAAAGTTGCCTCCACAGTTTTAATTTAATTCAATGCTATTTGAGTTTTATGGTTTTCATTCAAGTTAAATTAAGTGATCAAGAAAAGAAAAAGTTAAGAGTGATCTTGTGTTAAGTGTAATCATCGTATCACGCTCTAATCTCGTGAATAGTGGTTAATCGTGGGGTCAGGGCGTGTCAACAACTTTGGTATCAGAGCATAGGTTGAGTACGTAGTTACTCTAAGTCAAGGTCAGGGGACGATAAGAGACCAATAGGATTAGGATTTAGGTGTCTTTCTTCTAATTGCAGTTTTCTAACAAGAAATGTTCTGTTATACTATTGTAGATGGCAGAAAGAGGAGTTGGTCATGATGACCAAGCTGAGAGCCACATTGGGCCTGATCCGCAGGAGATGGGTCCAGGTGGTGGAGATCATGTGGAAGAAGCATCCATGATGTACAGGATGTTTTTTGAGACCAAAGAGAAATATAAGACAGACAGGCGAGCTTCTACCTCGAGCAGCAAGGACCTGATGAGATCCTATGAGCTAGTTAAGAAGCTTGGAGGTACTGAATTCAATGGCACTACGGACCCTGTAGTAGATGATGAATGGTTAAGACAGTTAGAGAAGGTATTCCGCCTAATGGAGCTGTCTGAGGAGAGGCAAATTGACCATGCGTGGAGTGGAAGAGAAAAGAAGGAACACAGTACTTACCTGGAGGGATTTTGTTGAAGAATTTCATCTTAAGTACTATCCGCCTACTTTCTTGAATGAGAAAATAAGACAGTTGCAGGATATCAAATAAGGGAGTATGACAGTTACAGAATACGAGGCACTTTTCACGAGGCTGGCAAATTTCTGTCCACAACTTGTTCCTGATAATGTAGAAAAGTGCAGAAGATTTCAAGAAGGATTGAGATTGGAGATTCGACACACTGTTTCTGCTATTAGTAGAAGAAATAGAGAAAATTTGGAGAGTTTGTGGAAGCGGCTAGACAAGTAGAAGAGTCAGTGAACGCTGATAAACCGACTGAAACTAAGAAAAGATCTGGAGATTTCTTCAGAAGAGGACAAGGCAGTGGTGGACACAGAGGAAGTGGGGGGTTCTTTTCAAAGATAGGACAAGGATTCAGTTGTTTTGGTAGACAAGGATCCAATTTTTCTTCTAATGGAGGAAGACCTAGTTCTGGAAGATGGAGTACATACCCTACTTGGACACCTCCAACTAGGTCATCTGGGTCATTGGTTTTAGTGACAGGTCCACAGAGGCAAGAGATGCGAGTATGTGATATCTGTGGAAGATCACACTCAGGACCGTGTTGGGGTCTGAATGTTTTAGAGTGTTATCAGTGTGGGCAGACAGGACATATCAGGAGGAATTGCCCCCAGTTACAATATTCAGCATCACAAGATTCCCGGTCACAGCACCAGAATGTCCCGAGACAGGCTCCAGTTGGAAGAGCAGGTTCCTCTATAGCTTCAGGTTCCCGAGGTGGTGCAGTACCTAGTGGTAGGGAAGGTCAGCGTGGGCATCGTGGGAGAGGAAGAGCTTTAGGACACTTCTTCTCTCTAACACCACAAGAAGGTATTGTTTCTTCTCGAGTAATTACAGGAGAAATGATTTTCTTCAATAGCATTCCAGTTACAGTTTTGATAGATCCTGGTGCGACTCATTCATTTATACAACGTTCCCTAGCTTGCGAGCTTAATCTGTTAACACAAGAATTACCAATTGAATTGTTGTTGAGGGTTCCATTAGGTGAACTGACAGTGTTGGCAGAGTGTTGTCCTGGATGTTTGTTGACTTTTGGTGGTTACATCATTGCAGTTAATATAATACCCTTGGATATTAACTCTTTTCAAGTTATATTGGGTATGGATTGCTTAGAAACGTATCGAGTTCAACTCGACTGTTGGAAGAAGGAGGCTGTCTTTCAACAGGGTATATTTTTTTGTGTCTTTTCTGGAGACAGAAAGGTCTTACCTACGTGTATCATATCAGCTGCTGTAGCTGATAAAATGTTGCAGAAAGGTTGTGAGGCATTCTTGGCACATGTGGTAGACACTAGAGCAGAAAAGAGAACAGTTAGCCTATGGGATGTGCCAGTGGTTTGTGAGTTCCAAGATGTTTTTCCAGATGAATTGCTAGGTCTACCTCCTGAAAGAGATATAGACTTTGAGATCCAGGTGTATCCAGGTAGTCAACCTATAACACTGCCAGCTTACAGGATGGCACCTGCAAAGTTGAAGGAACTCAAGATCCAATTACAAGAACTACTGGATAAGGCTTTCATTCGACCTAGTTCTTCACCATGGGGAGCTCCAGTCTTGTTTGTAAAGAAGAAAGATGGTACTATGAGATTATGTATAGACTATAGACAGTTGAATAAGATCACTATCAAGAATAAGTACCCTCTGCCAAGGATAGATGATCTATTTGATCAGTTACGTGGAGTGATGATCTTCTCAAAGATAGACTTGAGATCTGGATATCATAAATTGAGAATAAAAGCTTCAGATATTCCTAAATCAGCTTTCAGAACAAGATATGGACATTATGAGTTTCTAGTCATGTCATTTGGACTGACTAATGCCCCAACAACTTTTATGGATATGATGAACCGGATCTTCAAACCATTATTGGATTAGTTCATAGTGGTTTTCATAGATGACATTCTGATCTATTCTAGAGATGATGAACAACATGAGCAACATCTGAAGATAGCATTACAGTTGTTGAGACAACATCAGTTATATGCTAAGTTCAGCAAGTGTGAGTTCTGGTTAACTGAGGTATCTTTCCTTGGACACGTCATCTCAGGAGATGGAGTAAGTGTTGACCCTAAGAAAGTTGAGTATGTTCTACAGTGGGAGCAACCTAAAACTCCTACTGAGATCAGAAGCTTCTTAGGATTGGCAGGTTACTACAGAAGGTTCATCCAGAACTTTAGTGTTATAGCATCACCTCTGACATGCTTAACAAGAAAGAATGCACCGTTTGTCTGGTCAGACAACTGTGAGAAGAGTTTTCAGGTCCTGAAGAAGAAGTTGACTACATCACCAGTGTTGATCTTACCCGAGGCAGATAAAGGCTACACGGTGTTTTGTGATGCTTCTAGAAGAGGTTTAGGCTGTGTGTTGATGCAGGAAGGCAAAGTAGTAGCTTAGGCATCTAGACAGCTTAAAAAGAATGAGGAGAATTATCCGACGCATGATTTGGAGTTAGCTGCTGTAGTTCATGATCTTACGACATGGCGTCACTATCTTTATGGTGAGACATGCCAGGTGTTTACAGATCATAAGAGCTTGAAATATATCTTCACCCAGAAGGATCTGAATCTTAGACAGCGCAGATGGTTAGAATTGATCAAAGATTATGATGTGACCATAGATTATCATCCTGGTAAGGCAAATGTGGTAGCAGATGCTCTGAGCAGAAAGTCTAGTTCAACAGCTGATGCATTTTATATGGCATGTTTCGAAAGAGACCTGCTAGTAGAAATGCGGAAGTTGAACTTAGATTTAGGGGTGACAGAACAAAGTGGTTTGATTGCGCAGATGCAAGTCAAACCTACCTTTTATGATCAGATCAAGGAACTTCAGCAGAATGATAGTGAGTTACGGCAGATCATGCAAGATATGACAAAGGGAACAAGACCAGAGTTCAAGTTTTCAGATGACGGATTGCTACATCAGCATGACAGGTTGTGTGTACCTGGAGATGGTTATTTGAAAGAACAAATTCTTGAGGAAGCACATGCATCGATGTATGCCATGCATCCAGGTAACACTAATATGTATAGGAATCTCAAGGAATTGTATTGGTGGTCAGGTATGAAAAAGGATGTAGCTGAGTATGTGGCTAGATGTAGTGTGTGTCAGCAAGTTAAGGCTAAACATCAAAAACCTGCACGTACCTTGAAATCTCTTCCTATACCAGAATGGAAATGGGAACATATCACAATGGATTTTGTGATAGGGTTACCCAGGACATCTAGAGGTTGTGACTCGATATGGGTGATTTTGGATAGATTGACTAAGTCTACTCACTTTCTCCCTATTAAGTCAACCTTTGATGTCCCAAAGTTGGCTAAGATATACGTGGATGAAATAGTCAGGTTGCATGGTATTCCAGTTTCAATTATATCTGATAGAGATCCTAAGTTCACATCTAGGTTTTGGAATCAGTTGCATCGTGCTTTGGGAATAAAGTTGAGATTCAGTACAACTTTTCACCCGCAGACGGATGGTCAGTCAGAAAGGACCATTCAGACTCTTGAGGACATGCTGAGAGCATGTGTTTTGCATTTCAGTGGAAGTTGGGAAGAACACTTAAGCCTTATAGAGTATGTATACAACAATAGTCACTATTCCAGTATCAGTATGGCCCCGTATGAAGCCCTGTATGGTAGAAAGTGTAGATCACCCATATGTTGGTATGAGGTAGGTGAAAAGTAGATTCTTGGACCTGAGACAGTGGATTTGACCACTGAAAAGATTACTGTGATCAAAGAACAGTTGAAAATTGCACAGGACAGACAGAAGAGTTATGCTGAGAAGAGACGTAGACCTCTTGAGTTTGAGGTTGGTGATGAAGTGTTACAGCCCCATTTTCTTGAAAATATAATGTAAAGTGTATTTCCCTTTTTAATGAATAAATGATATCCTTTTCTTTGATTTGCAATAGATTTCGTGAGAAATGGCTTTGATTGATTGATTATGGGCCTTGTTGGCCATTGAGCCCGATTGAAAAGAAAAAGGGAATTAATAAGGAAAAGAAATTGACTAATAAAAGGGGAATATGAGAAATTGATAATTAAAAGAAGATAAAGGTAAACTAATATTCCCCAATATGGGAATCCGTGCCTTTGGGTTTCCTTGAGGTCCAAGGGACCCAAAATAATGAGATAAAGGCAAAAGGAATAAGGATATATTTTAATTGGGAGTAATTAATAGGAAAACTTGGGAGAGAAGTAATCCTTCTCATACATTGCTTTTTGTTTCCCAATTTTCGTAAAAAGTTAGGAAATATTAAAAGGAACATTCCTTTAAAAAATTTGAGATAAATCAGAGATATGGTTTGGGAGATATTAATTTTACAAGATTATCTTGGATTTGGGAGTTTTCCTGAATTATTTGATAAATGTATTTTCTTTCCTTTGAACGCGAACAATCCAGTCCGTTGGATTTTGATCCAACGACGATGGGTCGTCGTCTAAGTCCCCCTGGGACTAGGACTCTGCATGGTTGCAGGGGAATTTCCCCTTTGATTTTCTCGGAATCCAGGGAAACTCATCACCTAATAATGGTCCCATTAGATTCAGGAGAAAGAACCGCGAAGGATCAACCCTATTTTTATTGAGTTTCGTCACTGTTGTGGAAACACCCTTCTGGGCAGGAACCTTGCCGACCCTATATATAGGGGACAATGATCAGGGGTATCAGCATCCCTTTTAGCTGGTCCAAACCCTGCGGTAGAGCGTGAGGGTCTCGCTGGTGCCCTCAATCACCAAATCTACCCCGACCTTCGCCCTCGCCATCTCCGTGAAGCTCGCCGGAGTCCGGCCAACAGGAGGGAGCCCCGACGTGGTTGCCTCCTGCAATTGGGCCCCTGGACGAATTTGTCGACGGGAGACGGAGCTCCCTGTACCCTCAGCTCGCTCGCAGGAGGACTGCAGCCCGAAGTCAACTCAAAAGTTGACCGTCGAAGCTACTGCTCTCGCGCGAGGTAGAAGACGAAGGCCGATCTGGCCTTTTACCAATCCGCCCCTTCGCGTTCTGTGATCAGGTAAGGACATCTTCGTCCTTTGACCCTTCTAAACGCTTGTCCTGGGCACGCGTGACCGTGGCCGTTAGATCCTCAGTGGATCCACGGACCATGGATCGGGCGGCCGTGCCTTTTCCTGAAAATAGCAATTAAATGGATAAAAAGGGTTTTTCGTGGAAAAATCATATCTGGAGCTAGGAAGCTCGGATGGAAAAATTTAATACATAAAAAATGACCAGAAAAATATGAGGAATTTATTAAAAATGGTTTGAGACCCTGGATTTAACTCTTTTTGTAAAAGTATATTTCTAGAATAGAAAAAGGGTTAATTTGTGGATAAAAACCCTAATTGTTGATAAAAGATATAATTAGTCTTGCAATTAAGTTAATTCGAGTATGGTTAACTTATTTTCTATTTTGAATGGTTATTAACCTATTTTGATGATAGAATTACAAGTTTAGGGTTTGTAACTCCATATGTGGATTAAAATGTTTGGAAACCCTAATTTAGAAAAAGAAATGATAGAGTAATTCGAAAATTAGGGTTTAATGGACTAAGTCTGATCTTAGGAATCTTAATGGATGATTATGCAAGAAAATTAGGGTTTGAGGTATAATTTGATATCAGTAAGGTAAAAGCAATAAAAAGGAAATAAAACCCTAATTATGGTCAAAACCCTAAAAAGGGCAAATAACCTAGGAAACCCTTAGAATTATTGAATCATAATGATATGATTAATAATAGAGGAATTGAATGCCTTTACAGGAGCTTGTGTGTGTACTTGCTTGATTTCCTGATTGATTAAGTTACTTCTGCATTCAAGTCTTCTTAAGCAGGTATGTGGTTAATTATGAGTAACCGCTTTAGTTTCCCGAAATATTCCCGGACGTTTAATCGCATTGAATGCAACTAAACAGTTTGAATGTTCATATTGCAATTATAAAGTGACTATGATTATCAGAATTAAATATGAATGTGTGTTCTCACACCTACATGCCACCCTGATGGATGATGCCAATAGAGTCAGGCCCAGGAGGGTAGACCAATGGGCACCATGAGAGGTGACCCACAGACACCAAGCTCAGGATTGAGATGGTGATCTATGATGCATGACTAATGGGCACCCTATGTGGTGACTCACAGGCACCAAGCTCGGGATTGAGAAGGTGGCCTTAAGTCAATGGAAAAAGAGAAACCCTAAAGGGGGTAATTCCAGGGTTAGGGAAAAAGCGGTGGGGAATGTGATAACACGAATTTTTGTGATATTTTAGATTGTTTTTCTGCTATCAAAACTGCCATTTTTAGCTATTTTCCTCTCTTTTGTATGCACTTTCGCAATAATTGGCCAAGCAATGCTCTTAATCCTATATTTCCATCTTTTGTAGAGTTTCTCCTCGTTTTGGTGCAATAAGGCCGTCCCGGCCAACAAAATAAGTCCAAGTCTGCACCGGCCTTCCTGACGCCTGATACGCGCCCTGCTCGGTAGGGTGGAACGACACCACGACGCGTGACAAGGGGAGCCGCGCAAGGAGGAACTGACGGATGACACGCCTCTTACCCGACAGGGAGCCATAGTCGCCACCACAACCCAAGTATGTCGAGCGACACAGCCACCCACCGGCAGGCGCCGTCGCCCGTCACTTGGCCAACGACCGACATCCCTGAGCTGAGTGATACAGGTATCGACCGACCATTGACCCGCGAATGAGGAGGACACGTGGCGCTTCGAGCACCGTAACTTTCCCCAACCGCTGCCTATAAATAGCAGCTACAGGGAGCTGAAAAGATGGGCTGGATCAGCTTGGTCAGTTCGGACAAGGCAAACAGTAGGGAACTTGAGCTATCTTCGAGGAGAATCATGAGAGCATACGTATCGTGCCCCAGTGCTCGTACCGGGCGACACTAGGTGAGCTTTTCCCCATCCCGAGAGGGAGGGGACTGGTTCACCTAGGACTGTACCGGGCGACACTGAGGGCCGATATCGGCCAATGTAGATACGCTACACGAGTGCCCGACATCCACACCCGATATTAGAACGCGTAGCTCTGTGCCCGACACAATATCGAACCCGATACGCTTCGCCCATCATGCGTGCCGCCCGAGAGGGTCCATCGCCAGACATGAGCATATCGGCCAGGAATCTTGAGCGATACAGTTGCCCGTCATGCGTGCCACTCGAAAGGGTGTGCCGCCCGACACGATTGTATCGAGCTAAGCCCCTGACCGATATCGGGATGGAGAGCCGTAGTAGTCTGTCGTCCTTCTACATCAATAAGGCAACACCTATCTTTACTTTCTGTCATTTAATTCCTTATTTATGCATTGTAATTAAGACCCTTTATTTGTCTATGAAAATAGAAGATGCTTAATTGCTTGCTGCTCTGTGCTCGGTACAATCTGTTGTATGACTGCTATGGTTGATATCCGAACTCTAGCTTGCATGTTTGGATCGTGTTTCGCTTAGCTACCGAATCACATTTTCCCGTCGCAACAACTTCGAGAGTTGTGTTGTGGCTCTAGTGTTTGGTCCGATTCTGGAGTACGAGAGTGCCTGGAACGGAGTTGCTTTAGTGACCTTTCCACTCTAATTTTAGTCTAGTGACCTCGAGAGGGGCACTGATGCCTTGTTAGAGGTACCCACTTCGAGAGGAGGGGTACAGGACTGGTTCTACCGCCGCTTGTTTTACTGCAGTTTTACCCTTCGTACCTCGCTTTAGCTCGAGCAATATCTTTCTGTTTCCGTTACATGAAAACCCCTAAAAACTGCTAAATGACTAAAACCTTAAATCTTTCTAGTAGCTCCAGTTGGAGATAGTTTTCTTCATTTTATTTGTGACATCTTACTGCTTCCCTTTCTGGGAATTTACATCTCTTCATACCTGCCAGAGTGTAGTGTGTCGATTCCGTGTTCTCAACACTACCCCCCTTGTTCCTATGTTGGACCCCGTATATCTACTTTGACCCCGTAAACAAAGTTGTGGGGGCCTAGAAGGAATCGGGTTTATAAATGTAAAGGCTCGACTACCTCAAATCCGCCTCCACTTTTGGACGCGTGATTTAGGCCGGTCAACTTTTTGGCGCCGTTGCCTGGGACAAGGCAAAATGGCCTTGTTGACGAATCCGAATCCACTAACTACACTCTTGTGCCTCAAGCTTAGAAATGAGCTTGACAGCACTCTTTTTCTTCTTTACTATTATTCTCTGTTCGAAATTAATAGATTTATCTTCTAAACTTGATTTCTCGTGCCATGTTAGGAACTTTAAAGAGCGGTGACCTATTCCTTTGAGATCTGACGCCATGTCTCTTTGTGAGCAATCTGCATTTGAAGGTGAACGTTAAGGCTGAGATGAGATTTCACACCAGTCCAACCTGGTTGGCCAGGTGCATGCTTTCATAAAAAGGCAAGACTCTATCATCAACCGGTTGGTACAGGGTGCACTTCCCAGCCCTAGAGCTCAGAATTCCATGCAACACCAGATGGCAAGTCTGCGGATGCGCCAATGGGAAGTCGATCAATGATTGGCCCAGATGGCAGCTCTGATAAAGAACCCTGCGGGAAAGACACTCTCATATCCGGAAACTGCCAGAATGGCGGTACTGAGGACTGGGAAGACAGTGGAGCACACACCTGATGCTAAACCAGAACATGTACCGAGGTCGGAGAGTATCATTCCAGCAGAGGGCGAAGGTGGACAAGCAGAAGCTCAAGAGCCTGCGCAGAAGCCTTCCAATGAGCTACCTGGTGGGAGGAATCCTTATGCTCCAAGGCTACCATTTCCGCATAAGCTAATCAAGGCGAATCTGAAGAAGCGTCATGAGAAGTTCATGGACTCGATCAGGAAACTGCATCTTGAAGTCCCCTTCCTTGACGCATTAGAAGAGATGCCTACGTGTGCCAAGTTCCTCAAGGACCTTATCCCAAGAGGAGAAGGGGAGGAAGGACAGAGACAGTGTATCTAGCTTCCGCCTCCTCCGCCTTCTTGAAGCCCGACACACCAAATAAGAGAAGGGATCCCGGAGCTTTCACAATCCCGTTCGCCATCGGAGACAACGTCGAGCGTAAGGGTCTAGCTGACTTGGGGGCAAGCATAAGCCTCATTCCCCTAAGTTTCGCACAAAGGGTTGGTTTGACCGACATGGTTCGAACCAGCATGCAGATCGAACTGGTGGACCACACCTTTAAGACACCCGTCGACATTGTCGAAGATGTGCCAATCAAGGTTGGTGACTTTTTCATTCCTTGCGATATAGTCGTCATCGACAAAGCTGAAGACCCTCGTTGCCCGATCATCTTTGGTCGCCCCTTCTTGATGACAGGGAGGGCGCTGATTGATGTTTCCGAGGGGATGAGCACCTTAAGGGTCGGAAACGTCCATATCGACTTCAAGCTGAAAGAGATCATGAAGAGCCCGTCCCTATCTGAATCAGCATGTTTTGCAGATAGCTACAATAAATTCTGTGAGGAAGTAGAGGAAGATATCCGGACAGTAGACCCCCTTTGAGGGCTATAAACTGTCAAGATCCCGACCTCGAAGATCCTGAGGTTGCGAAGCACCTCAACCTTCTCAACCTTTCTGACGAAGATTTGCAAGAAGAGGATACAGTGGTGGAGTCTGCGAAGTATGCCTCTCTCGAGGAGGAGCCTCAGGAGAAGGCACCCAGACCAAAGCCAAAGTTAAAAGCGTTACCCGAAGGCCTGAAGTACGAGTTCTTAGATGAAGAGCACAGAAACCCCTCGTCGTAAACGTCGATCTTTCAAGCACCTAGCTGGACCGACTCCTTGAGGAGTTAAGACTCCACAGGAGGGCTATAGGATATTCAGTAGATGATATCAAAGGCCTTAGCCCCACCCTGTGCATGCATCGCATCAACTTGGATGAATCTGCCTAGCCTCTAGCTCAACCCCATAGGAAGCTGAACCAGATGCTCAAGGAGGTCGTCAAGAAAGAGGTTTTTACCAGGTACCCATCTTGCCTGACGATCAAGAGAAAACAACGTTCACCTGCCTTTACGACACTTATGCTTTCCGAAGGATGCCCTTCGGACTCTGCAACGCCCCCGCCACCTTTCAACGATGCATGATATCGATGTTCTCAGATTTTCTAGAAGACATCGTAGAAGTTTTCATGGATGACTTTTCCGTCTATGGGAAGGACTTCGATAGCTGTCTGAAGAATCTGTCATTGGTCCTTCAATGGTGCGAGGAGAACAGCCTAGTTCTAAACTGGGAGAAGTGCCATTTTATGGTGCGGGAGGGCATCGTTCTCGGGCATAAGATCTCGAAGTGTGGGATCGAGGTGGACACAAGCAAGGTTGAAGCAAGATCCAAGCTTCCTCCACTGAGATCCGTGACGGGGGTGCAAAGCTTCCTCGGGCATGCGGGATATTACCGAAGATTCATCAAGGACTTCTCAAAGATTTCCAAATCGCTGTCCAATCTTCTGGTAAAGGATGCCGAATTTATTTTCTCTAACGATTGTCTAAGTGCTTTTCAGGCCCTGAAAAAGACTTTGATATCACCACCTATCCTTCAAGCGTCGTAATGGGGTTTGCCTTTTGAGCTGATGTGGGACGCTAGCGACTACGCGGTTGGAGCAGTCCTGGGGCAAAAGAAAGACAAAAAGCACCATGTGATTTGCTACGCTAGTCGCACGTTGGACGAAGCTCAAGTGAACTACACAAAAACTGAGAAGGAGATGCTCATGATCGTATTCGCGTTTGATAAATTCAAGTCGTATCTCGTTGGAGCTAAGGGTCAAGGTATACACAGATCATGGGGGCTATAAAATACTTAATGCAAAAGAAAGACGCAAAGCCCAGACTGTTGAGGTGGGCCTTGCTGCTCCAAGAATTCGACCACGAAATTATCGACAAGAAGGGCGCAGAGAATGTGGTCGCGGACCACCTATCAAGGATCATGACTAAGAGAAAGAGAGAGCCTCAAATCAATGATGACTACGCCGACGAAGCTCTTATGTTGGCAGAAACTCAAGAGGAAAGTTTACCCTGGTTTGCAGACATTTGCAATTATCTTGCCTGCGGAGAACTGCCTCCTGACATTAAGTAAAATCAGAAAAAGAAGCTATTTGCGGATGTCAAAAACTACTACCGGGATGATCCTCTCCTATTCAGAAGATGTGCTAACAACTTATACAGGCGGTGCATCCCAGAGGAAGAAACCGCAGACATCCTGAAAGAATTCCATGCCTCCCCCTACGGTGGACACCTGGGTAGCGACAGAACAGCTGCAAAAGTGTTACAGTCAGGGTTCTACTGGCCCACCTTGTTTAAAGACGTTGCACAATTTGTGAAGGTTTGCAAAGAGTGCCAGTTTACAGGAAACATAGGGAGGAGGAATGAAATGCCAATGGCAAGTTGGATCGAAGTAGAAATATTTGACGTGTGGGGGATCGACTACATGGGACCATTTCCCCCATCTCGGGGGTATCAATACATACTAGTGGCAATAGATTATGTATCAAAGTGGGTAGAAGTGGTAGCAACCCAAACCTGTGACGCCAAGTCAGTTATCAAGCTCTTCGAAAAGACCATCTTTCCTTGTTTCGGTGTACCACACAATGTGATAAGCGACGGAGGGTCGCACTTTGGAGAAAGACAGTGTGAAGCACTTCTGCGCAAGTACGAAGTGAGGCACAAGATCGCTACACCCTACCACCCACAGATGTCAGGGCAGGTAGAGGTTTCCAACAGGAAAATCAAGCAAATCTTGGAAAAAACTGTCAACCGAACGAGGAAAGACTGGTCCATGAAGCTTGATGACGCACTTTGGGCCTACCGTACTGCTTACAAAACACCCATTGGAACCACCCCCTACCGTCTCATCTACGGAAAATCCTGCCACCTGCCTTTGGAGTTGGAACACAAGGCCATTTGGGCAATCAAGTTCCTAAATATGGACCTCGGCAAAGCAGGAGAAAAAAGGTTTTTGCAGCTTTAAGAGCTCGAAGAGCTGAGAATGAGCGCCTATGAAAACGCAAAAATCTACAAACAGAGGACAAAATTGTGGCATGATGCCCACCTTAGGAGAAAAGATGTAAGTGAAGGGGATAAGGTCTTGTTATTCAAGTCCTCTATTCGTCTCTTCCCTGGGAAGTTACAAACGAGGTGGTCTGGACCGTTCACAGTGTCGAAAATATACCCATCAGGAATGATGGAGCTCTATGATAAAGACAATCCGACCAAGGTCTTTCAAGTAAACGGGCACATGGTAAAAAGGTTCTATGAAGATGAAGTGTTTGTCAGGAGAGCAGAGATCAGTCTGCAAGATACGGGTACAGTAGAGGGCTGAACAAGATGATCCTACACCGTTCGAGCTGGCGACGCAAACTTCAGTGCTCCTCGGGAGGCAACCCGAGTTCTCCTTTCGTTTCATAGAATATGTCGCATTTTTCTTATAACAAGTAAAAACAAACTTTATGAGTTGTAATAAGGCCCGAGTCAGAGCACGCGCCGAGCGTGCCGACTCCTCTGTTTTATGGGTCATCGCTGGATTTTACGAGCTTCGAGGAGTAACGCTTTCTGAGGTCGGGGACTTAACCCAAAACCGATGATGGTTTTCGGCCACCCGTTTTAAGCAATGTCGGGCAGCAGCTCAGCCGACGCGCAGTCACGCTTATATCGGGCCAGAGTTTCTTGGGCGTCGCAAGCGCCGCGATGGTTAGCATCCCCGAGCGACAGCCGTTTCGTGCATAGGGAGTAAATGCCCTTGATTTGACCGACGGGATCGTCGTCTCGGAAACGACATGTCGACGCGCGCGCCCAAATCTGCCCGATTTGCCCCCAGCTGAGTTTGCTATATATAGAAATGTGGGCTCAATGTGTCGGGGTTCCTCACTTCTCTTTTAAGCCACCTGTAACACATGAAGTGATCCACCTTTGCTCGTGTGTCGGCCAGCTTGCTTTCACCCTTATATCGGGCGATGGCTCCTATGAGCAAAGGAAGAATGGCGGCCGCAGCTGAAGCAACAACTGTCGGACAGAAACGTAGAAATCCCAAGGTAGCTAGCCGTCGATTACCGTAGATAGAGAGCGGGAGAATTTTTCTTGATATGGTAGCTTCAGTGGAAGGTCACTTTCTTATAATAGTTTGTCTTCTGTGATGGTTTAGGAGCATCTACAGAGACAACACGAGTCTTTTGCAAGTGACTTTCGAATGGAATCTGGGCATTCCGGTTCCATCTTCTTGAGGAGGGAGCATCCACAAGTGTTTTCAAGAGCTCTCAAGCTTCCATATTGACAGCTTTACACTTGTTCCAGCTGTTTCCAAATGAGAAAAGAAGGAGGCTGCAACAAAGAAGCATATTGCAGCTTCTCCAAGGCACAAGCGAACCCACTAGATAACCTTCACTGGGGTGACATGAACTCACCCTGTTTTCTTCGCTACTCTGGGACAGAGTGCGGAGTATGTTTGGGGGGTGTACCCATGTGCCAGTGAAGGAGGTATAAAAATTCTCTTGTGCCATTTTGTTCTTCTCCTATATCATGTATTTGTACCCTTGCTCATATAAAAATTTTAATCTTGGTTATTTTGTTCCCATGCATATGTACAAAGTCTATATTAGTAAAAACCTGATGCAACTACTTGCAAAGTTAGTTTTCCTTGTGCTTAAAGAGATAAAAGTTCCATTATATCTTTCTGATAATGCTGCTTCAAATGAACAAAAGATTACGTTTTCCATGCCAAAAATTTCGAAAAATATAATAATCTCGCAAACAGCTAAGAGACGAGTATGGAGAAGGAAAAAGCTGCCCAAACAGCAGAAATCTCTTTGTTTCCCCTTTACCCAACAAAAATCCCAAAAAGAGAGAGAAGCCTTATGAGTGTGAATAAAAGCATGAGAGTTGTGCCCAATAAAAGAAAAGAAAAAAATATATATACCTTCTTGTTCTCCAAAAGTACCCATCTTTAGGCATGGTAGATCTGGGGCAGTGGTACGTAGGATGTGAAATCACTTCTCTAAAGCCAACTGGATTGGACTGCAGGGACCACTTGCCCGTTAACGGACCCTTACCTGGATGGACTGATGGAAAACAAGATGAAAAACCCAAAAAAGCCTTAGCCTACCCTCTACACAACTTTCTGCCCCAAAAATAAAGCTGTTTGGTGTGTAAGCTAACTTCGGAATTATACACTAAAGTCTCGCTGAAGCTGTAAGAAAAAAAAATTACTGAAATAATAAGGCAGGAAACGCAAGGTCTTTTGTTCGTAATGAGACATCATTATCTCTAAATGCATTACTATACTTGCTTTATCTCTTGTCCTGAAAGCTGTACCAAACAAGAAGAAGCTTCACAAAATAAAGTTTAAATATTGATTGAGGACAATCAAAATGCTAAGTTTGGGGAAGTTGATAATACCAATTTTTGTGATATTTTAGACTATTTTTCTGTTATCAAAACTGCCATTTTTAGCTATTTTCCTCTCTTTTGTATGCACTTTCGCAATAATTGGCCAAGCAATGCTCTTAATCCTATATTTCCATCTTTTGCAGAGTTTCTCCTCATTTTGGTGCAATAAGGCCGTCCCGGCCCACAAAATAAGTCCAAGTCTGCACTGGCCTTCCTGACGCCCGATACGCGCCCTGCCCGGTAGGGTGGAACGACACCACGACGCGCGACAAGGGGAGCCGCGCAAGGTGGAACTGACGGACGACACACCTCTTACCCGACAGGGAGCCATAGTCGCCACGACAACCCAAGTATGTCGGGCGACACAGCCACCCACCGACAGGCGCCGTCGCCCGTCACGTGACCAACGGCCGACATCCTTGAGCTGAGCGATACGGGTATCGACCGTCCACCGACCCGCGAATGAGGAGGACATGTGGCGCTTCAAGCATCATAACTTTCCCCAACCGCTGCCTATAAATAGCAGCTACAGGGAGCCGAAAAGACGGGCTGGATCAACTTGGTCAGTTCGGACAAGGCAGACAGTAGGGAACTTGAGCTATCTTCGAGGAAAATCGCGAGAGCATACGTATCGTGCCCCAGTGCTCGTACCGGGCGACACTAGGTGATCTTTTCCCCATCCCGAGAGGGAGGGGACTGGTTCACCTAGGACTGTACCGGGCGACACTGAGGGCCGATATCGGCCGATGTAGATACGCGACACGAGCACCTGACATCCACGCCCGACAGTAGAATGCATAGCTCCGTGCCCGACATGATATCGAACCCGATACGCTTCTCCCGTCATGCGTGTCACCTGAGAGGGTCCATCGCCAGACATGAGCGTATCGGCCAGGATTCTTGAGTGATACAGTTGCCCGTCATGCGTGCCGCTCGGAAGGGTGTGCCGCCTGACACGGCTGTATCGGGCTAAGCCCCTGACCGATATCGGGCTGGAGAGTCGTAGTAGTCTGTCGTCCTTCTACATCAAGAAGGCGACACCTATCTTTACTTTCTGTCATTTAATTCCTTATTTATGCATTGTAATTAAGACCCTTTATTTGTCTATGGAAATAGAAGATGGTTAATTGCTTGCTGCTCTGTGCTCGGTACAATCTGTTGGATGACTGCTATGGTTGATATCCGAACTCTAGCTTGCATGTTTGGATCGCGTTTCGCTTAGCTACCGAATCGCGTTTTCCCGTCGCAACAACTTCGAGAGTTGTGTTGTGGCTCTAGTGTTTGGTCCGATTCTGGAGTACGAGAGTGCCTGGAATAGAGTTGCTTTAGTGACCTTCCCACTCTAATTTTAGTCCAGTGACCTCGAGAGGGGCGCTGATGCCTTGTTAGAGGTACCCGCTTCGAGAGGAGGGGTACAGGACTAGTTCTACCGCCGCTTGTTTTACCGCAGTTTTACCCTTCATACCTCGCTTTAGCTCAAGCAATATCTCTCTGTTTTCGTTGCATGAAAACCCCTAAAAACTGCTAAATGACTAAAACCTTAAATCTTTCTAGTAGCTCCAGTTGGAGATAGTTTTCTTCGTTTTATTTGTGACATCTTACTGCTTCCTTTTTGGGAATTTACATCTCTTCATACCTGCCAGAGTGTAGCGTGTCGATTCCGTGTTCTCAACACTACCCCCCCCCCCTTGTCCCTGTGTTTGACCCCGTATATCTACTTCGACCCCGTAAACAAAGTTGCGGGGGCCTAGAAGGAATCAGGTTTATAAATGTAAAGGCTCGACTACCTCAAATCTGCCTCCACTTTTAGACGCACGATTTAGGCCGGTCAGAATGTCACATGGAGAATGTAAATTGCCCTGTTTAAATATCTTGGTTGCAATATTTAAATTGATAAACTTATTTGTGAAACTTTGATTGCCTCCACATACCAGCAATTGCTGATCGATGTTTTGTTTCTCGGCGTTTTAGGTATGACCCTGAAAGCACAAACAGTAAAGTGACACATCTAGAAAGTAAGAAATAAAGTATAAGGAGGATTAGATAGAGAAATTCCAGTAAGGGATAGCTAGTTTCCCAAAGTTTCAAAAAGGTAAATAAAGTTTTAAATTTTCCTGCCAATATTCAGTTTAGTAGTAGAATTTCTTAATTATCATTGATTATTTGCTAAACCTTTGATCCTGTAAATTGATTAACGATTCCGACCTTCGGGTCTCCCTTAATTGGGGGTTATCGGGAGGCGGGGTCGTTAAATAAAGTGTACTTGACAGTTTCACCATGGAAGGGAGTGTTGAGATTTGGAAAGAGAGGCAAACTGACTCCTAGGTTTATGGGCCCGTATCCTATCATTGAGAGGATTGGACCTGTAGCCTATAGGTTGGAATTGCCATCTGAATTGTCTAATCTACATGATGTGTTTCATGTATCTATGCTGAAGAAATGTTATCCTGGTACAGAGAAGATTGTAGACCCAGAACCTGCACAACTCAGATCAGATGTGTCCTATGTTGAGGGACCAATACAGATAGTTGATCGGAGGATTAAGGAACTCAAAAATCGTGAGATACCATTAGTGAAAGTTCTGTGGAGGAATAATAGCCTTGTGGAAGCTACATGGGAGCTTGAATCTGAGATGCGTAACAAGTTTCCTTTTCTCTTTTAGGAATTTCGGGATGAAATTCTTATAAGGGAGGGTGATTGTTATGACCCGTTTCAAAGTTTATCTGTAAGTATCATGATTAGTGCATAATTAAATTAATTGAGTTAACTTAAGTGCTCATGTGGTGGTTAGTACATTATTAACTTGATTAAGTTGAATTAAGTACACAAGAAACAATTAGTGCATAATCAAGATGATTAAGTTGAGTTAAGTGATTACAAATGCAATTAGAGATTTGAACCAGTGAAATAGCCTAATTAGCATGTTTTCATGCCTTGGTATTGTAGAGGATCTCGCACTTGAAAAGGTGCAAAAGAAATCATGCTATTTGGACCTCCGAGGAAAAAGTTATGAGGATTTTTAGTTTCTAGGGTCAAATTGGCAATTTTTCCAAAGTTTTTACTTATAAACCATCCTTTTTCTTTTCTTTTCCTTTCTTTCTTCCTTGTCTCCTTCCTCGTTTCTTTGGCGGTGCACTGCGGCCCGCAGTGGCGATCAGCAGGCGATCGATCGGCTGGAGCAGTTGGCTCCGTTTATCTTTCCAGCAGTCTGTCTCTTCTTCTTCCCTTCTTCTTTTCTCTTTCCTCTTCCCTTCCTCTTCCCCTACCTCTTCCTTCCTTGGCTAGCAGCCACCTGCTGCTTGGCCAAGCGGCACCTTGCAGCAGCTGTAGCTACGTGTAGCAGCAGGAAACTAGCCTGGGCGCCAAGGCAATAAGAGGAGGTTGGTTTGAGCTCGGTTTTGGAGGTACAAGCAAGAATCTGTAGCTTCTATTCAAGTCCAACCATCGTTTGAGCTCTCCCTCAACATGTGTGTGAAGCAGCTTGCTACAGGACCGTGAAATTGAAATACCAAAGGTATAAGGCAACCAAATTCCGCCCGGAAACATGCCCTGGACACATTTCCGGACGAATCCAACCTTTCCAAATTACCGTGAGTAGGAGTTCACTCGTTTATCACCATTTAACTCTATTGTTTGGAAATTTTCGGTAAAACTATGCATTTTTTCGCTGATAACAACAGTTATCAGGCTTTTGGACACTATTTGGCGTTACCCGAATTTTATTTCATAAACTGCTTCCTTATGCCTTTATATGATCTAGTTTAGCATCTGATAAGTGTGGATTAGACCAGTGATTTTATGTGGTTCGTCGGAACCTAAATTGCTTAGTGTAAATGCTGAAATTAGTAATACGTGGGCTGAGAATAGTACGGGTTGGATATAACCCAGGTAATATAGGCAATGATGATTTTTACGAATGATTTGGTGCGTGTGAAGTAAATTATTCTGATCATTTCAATTTGCTATGAAAATATTTAAAGTTAGTATGCATATGCCAAAGTGATATGAGTTGGTTACTTATGAGTTGTAAATGTGCCTGTATGTTCGGTATAAGAATTTTTCAGTAATCATCATAATTTGAGTTATTGTTATGACAGTTCTAGAAAGACATTGTAATGTGGTTTGATATGAAATCAGTAGATGTGGTATCATAGAGAAACCAGAGTTCGAAACAAGAACATGAGTTATGTATTTTAGATTAAAGTGTTCTATAATAATAAAATGATAGACTTAGGTGCCCTGACACCGTAGAACCCCTTCGAGAGATCTGCACCTTAGGGGTGAAACGATCAACCCTGGGGATACACCCAGGTGGTCGGAGACTCATGTCCAACACTTACCGAATGTCTCGATGACACGAGGGCTGAGACGTAGGGTCCCAGCTTAACCCTAGGGATACACCCAGGTGGTCGGAGACTCGAGGTAGTGTCCCGGGTCAACCCTGGGGAAACACCCAGGTAGTCGGAGACATGTCCCGACTCAACCCTGGGGATACGCCCAGGTGGTCGGAGACTTAGAGACCCTCCGCCTGTGTACTCAACTAGAAGGAGGAGTCTAGCGTGCACCCATTTGTGAGTGCCGCGAGGCCAGAGAGCCTGTGGGTCCTATAGCAGACCAGGACGGAAAGTCAGACTTAGCATTTCTCGGGTGTGTCGCTAAGTCTTGTACGGCGGGATCGTAGTTCGCTACGGATCTTCATATGTGGAGTACACTGCATATGATTGGGGCATAAGATAAAATATGTTCACATAGAACTCACAGTAAATTTTATACGTTAAGAGTTTAGTAGATTCTGTGTTAGTTTCAACAGTTGTCTTTTATATGATGATTAAGATATTTTGTTGTTGAAATTGTAATTACAGCTGTGCGGCAATTGTTATTATAATGAAATGTTGATATCTCCTATTGATTTAATTATATTACTTAGAACTGCTCAGTATAGCATTTTCTTATACTTTACTTCAATCAAATAAAACTGAAGAGTTGTTTAGTGATGGTTGGGTGAAAATCTACTCACTGAGCCAGTATCTCACCAACCTACTGAAACATTTTTCAAGTCAACGTCAGCACGAGGAGGCTGAAGGATCGTATCACCTGAGTACATAGAAGGTAGTTAATAGTTAGTTAGTGGTCTCTTAGTCCTTTCCCCTCGGTCCTTGGGCATGTGGTGGGTTAGAGAGAGAATGTGGTGAAATATGTAGTTAATTTTCAATTATCTGCTGTGTTTTATAGTCTGAATGAGAAATGTAATATGTCATGTAAAACTATTTTTATTTTTAGTAGGTTAATGGAAAGTTGCCTCCGCAGTTTTAATTTAATTCAATGCTATTTGAGTTTTATGGTTTTCATCCAAGTTAAATTAAGTGATCAAGAAAAGAAAAAGTTATGAGTGATCTTGTGTTAAGTGTAATCATCGTGTCACGCTCTAATCTCGTGAACAGTGGTTAATCGTGGGGTCGGGGTGTGTCATGGATATTCTATTTCAAGATGCAATTGAAGAGATGCCTACATATGCTAAATTCTTCAAAGATCGAATCACATAAAGAAGGAGAGGGGTCCACATCAAGACAATGCAACTGGAAAAGATGTCAAGTGCCTTTGTCCAAGATAAATTGCCTACATAGAAGAAAGATCCTGGGGAATTCACTATCCCTTTCAACGTTGGAGATAATGTGGAAACAAAAGGGTTAGCAGATCGAGGGGTGAGCATAAGTGTAATGCCTCACTCCATAGCCTAAAGGCTTGGACTGATGGATATGGTAAAAACTAGGTTGAGGATCGAATTGGTTGATCACACCTTTACAAAACCAGTGGGGATAGTGGAATATGTTCCAATTCATTTTGGGAGATTCTTTATACCTTGTGATATAGCGGTAATCGACATTGTTAAGGACCTGATGTGTCCAATGATATTTAGAAGAACCTTACTTAACACAAGTAGAGTAGTGATTGACGTGGCAGAAGTAATCATCACTCTCAGAGTAAAAAACGACCATATCGACTTTCATGTCTAGGATGATATGACAGGACCTTTTCTATTTGAATCATATATCCAATAAGCGATAACAATTGGGTCATCTCAATTCATGCTGTGCCAAAGAAAGGAGGAATGACTATTGTAAGAGGAGAAAATGGAAACGAGGTAGCAAGGAGAATTGTAACAGGTTGGCTCATGTGCATTGATTATTATAAATTAAATGTTGCTACATGGAAAGACCATTTTCCTCTACCGTTTATTGATCAGGTATTGGAAAAGTTGGCACGTCATGCATATTTGTTTTTCTTGGATGAATATTTGGGATTTTATCAAGTACTGATCTGCCCAGATGATTAGAAAAAGACTACATTTATCTGCATCTACGACACATATGCTTTCAGAAAAATGTTGTTTGGATTATGCAATCTACCTACAGCCATCGAAAGGTGTATGATTCCCATGTTCTCTGATTTTCTGGAAGATATAACATAAATTTTTATGGATGACTTCTCGATATATGGAATAGACTTCAATAGATGTCTCAAGAATATTTTCTTAGTTTTGCAATGTTGTGAGGAAAAACATCTTGTCTTGACTCGGGAAAAAAATCCATTTCATGGTTCAAGATGGTATAGTGCTAGGGCACAAGATCTCTGAGAAATGAATAGAAGTTTAGTAAGAAAAATTGATGATATATCGAAACTCCCACCCCCAAAATTGGTCACATGGGTGAGAATTTTCCTGGGACATGCTAGGTATTATGAAAAAGTTATTAAAGACTTCTCCAAAATAGCCAATCCCTTTTCTAACCTGTAGGTAAAAGATGTAGAGTTTGATTGTTTTGATAAGTTCCTTTAGGCATTTAATGTCCAGAGGAACATTCTGACTTCTACCCCTGTACTACAAGCCTAGATTGAGAATTACCATTTGAAATCATGTGTGACGCCAGTGATTATGACATTGGGGTTGTTCTCAAGAAGAGGAAGGATAAGATGCATCAAGCAATCCTATACGCAAGTCAGATTCTAGACAAAGCTAAAATAAACTACACCACCACAAAAAATGAAATGTTGGAAATTGTGTTTTCTTTTAACAAATTCTAATCTTACTTGATAGGATCTAAAGAGAAGGTATATACTGATCATGGAGCTATAAAGTACTTAATGCAGAAAAAAGACACAAAGCTGACGTTGTTACTTTGGGCCCTTATGTTACATGAGTTCGACCATGAGATTATCAAGAAGAAATGAACAAAGAATGTGGTTGTCGACCATCTCTCAAGAATAATGGTCACGAAGGAGAATCATATGTCAGTTAATGAAAAATATGTTGATGAAGCCCTAATGTTGGCAATGTCTGTTGAGCCAAACTTACCATGGTTTACTGACATTTCCAACTATTTGGCATACCAACAACTACCAGATGAAATCACCTATAATTAGAAGTAGTAGTTATTTTCTGATTTGAAGAACTACTACTGGGATGACCCACTTCAATTCAAGAGATGTTTTGACAACCTGTATTGTCGATGCATGCCGAAAGAGGAGGTACATCAATTCTGAGGGACTGTGATTCTTCACCCTAAGGTGGACACCACGAAGGAGAAAGGACTACATTTGAGGTCTTGCAGTCATCATTTTATTAGACAATCTTTTTAAAGATGCTATAGCTTTTATCAAATTTTGCAAGGAATGCCAGCTCATCTGAAACATTACCAAGAAGAATGAGATGCCCATGTCTGATTGGGTAGAAATGGAAATTTGATGTCTTGGGAATAGATTACATGGGACCATTCCCATCCTCAAGAGGAAACCAATACATTCTGGTGGTTGTTGATTACGTCTCCAAGTGGATGGAAGCTGTGGCAACCCACACTTGAGACTCCAAAGATATTATTAGATTATTTGAGAAAAGTATTTTCCCTAGATTTGGTGTCCTGGGCACCGTCATTAGCGACGGGGGATCCCATTTTAGGGAAAGACAATTTGAAGATCTATTAAATAAATATGTAGTTAAACATAAGGTTGCAACACTCTACCAACTACAAACGACAAGCCAAGTTGAAGTATCCAATCAGCAGATTAAAGAGATTCTAGAAAAAAATTGTTGGTATGACTCGCAAAGACTGGTTCATGAAAGTTGACGATGCATTATGGGCCTATAGAACTGCGTACAAGACACCAATATGGACTACTCCCTATAAGTTCATCTATGGGAAGTCATGTCATTTACCGGTGGAACTAGATCATAGATCTCTTTGGGCCATCAAATTTCTAAATATGGATCTTGACAAGGTAGAAAAGAAGTGGTACCTATAGCTACATAAGATTGAGGAGTTGAGGTTATATACCTATGAGAATGCTCATATCTACATGAAGAGAACAAAGGTGTGGCATGATGCCTATATCAAGAACAAAAATGTGTCAAAAGGGGACAAAGTCATGTTGCTCAGCTCGAAGGATCAAATTATTCCCAGGAAAGCTCAGGTCTAGGTGGTTAGTCCCATTCATAGTAGTCAAGATCTACCCATCTATGGTCATGAAAATTTACCAGTGAAACGATTGGAACTTTTAAGGTGAACGGGCACAGAGTAAAAGATATTATGAGGATGAAGTTTTTGTAATGTGTTCAAAACTAGATCTAGAGGAGCCTAGACCTACTCCAGCTGAAGAACCATAAAAAGTTAGAAATGAGAGTCAAGATAAAGACTTTAAATTAGCGCTTATTGGGAGGAAACCCAAGGATTTCCTACTTTCTTTATATCTTTTACATCCACTTTTTCATTTCATAAACCACCGACAGTTCATGGGTTTTAGTTTAAGTCTCTAGTGCCTTTTGTCTTTAGAAAAGTAATAAAATTTTACCCAAAATTCATCTCTAAAAAGTTTCAATCTTGTTTAGTAAATTTTGTGTACAACTAATAAAATTAATGAAGCCAGGTACATGTATTTTGCTGCAAGAGTCATAGCTACAAACCACAGTTGATCACAACCATTGGGTATTGAAACCCAGAAGACCCATCGAGTGATACACTCTACCTAGCCATCGGTTGAAGAAGGAAGAGGAACCACCGGTTGAGTAACATAGTAAAGCCACAAATGATGAGAAGAACCACCATCGAGTGTTGTTCCCCAGAAGATGATCGACTGATGCAACTTTCCTTACCATAGGTTGTCCAAAGTTGAGCAACCATCGACTGAAGAAGTATTGACGTCATCGAGTGATTAGACTCCTATTCACCACTGGATGAAGAACCCTGTAGGACCATCGGTTGTTCAACACGCCTACCACCTACTGTTGAGCCATGAGATGATGGTGGAGTAGCCAAACATCCACGCCTAAACACCCAGTGGTAGACCAAGCATTAGAAACTTATAAAAGGGGGCAGACTAATTACTTCCCCTATTTATCAAGTAACTAAAGCAATAAGCTAAACCCTAGAACCACATGCGGCAATGACAACCAAGAATAGTAGAAACCATCTCTGATTACCTGTTCTCTGATCACCACCGAGCAAGTCATAAACCTTAGCGGTGCCAGATGCACAGTTTTGATCCGCCACTAAGTAGATGACCAGAGGAAGAAGCTTCGAGCACTATCGACAAGGTAACACCAAAAACCTTGGTTTTCCTGACTTATATTTGGAAAAGGTGCAAGCATCTAGCAGACCAACATAGAAATGAAGAAAGAAACCAAACAAAGAGGCAACAAAACAAATGATAAGGTAGGTAATACCCGTGCAAGTTCCCAAAAAACTAGCAAAGAAACCATCCTCTCTGAAGGTGGTGAATTTGGGAACCGAAGATACTCATTAGAAAAATGTTGCAGCCACATCCCCAAAAGTAGTTGAATCTAAAGGAAGGGAAACCGTCCTTCGTGAAGCCGTGGTAAAAACCAACTGCTAAGAAAGAGGAGAAAGAAAGAAAGACAAAAGCACCCAAGGTAGCAAAAAAGATTGATATACTCGTGAAAGAGGTACCACATCAAAAAAAAAGTGCACACCTAAGAAAAGAATATTCTAAAGTCCATGAAGAGGCATATGAAGTAAACTCCATTGTCTGGCCCAGACATAGGACAACAACATCGAAAAAATTCATGGAAATAGGTCAAGTGATTGACGACCTCTGCGAGATCATCTCAAACTCTACTTAAAATTTTTAAAAAATAACTACAAACCTTTCGGTACTAACCACGCAGGTACAAAAGCTGTCTATAGACATCCAACCTATTCTCAACCTTCCTCTCCAGATGTAGTACCTAGTTGCAAATCAAATTCAGGTGATGCAGGCGCTACCTGGGGTGACAAATGAACTCACCACCCTATAAAAAGAACACAATGACCTACATGAAGAAAATATGAAGCTACGAGAGGAGGCAACAGAAAGAAAAGAGGATTCCCCCACAACATCAACACATTTGTTGAAGTACAACAATCATCCCCTACCATACTTGCTTCAAATCCTGACTATCACCTTAGGGTAGACATGGTGATGGTGAAGATGCAGATAGGAAAGGAAGTGCTAAGGGATGAAGTGACAAGCTCCAAATGCACACTCCCTTTGGAAGAAGAGGAGCCAACAAAATCTACCAGCATCAAAGGATTTCCCAATGGTGGAAATGACACAACCACATCCCCAGTCTCGCTAGGGCACTCAACCAACAACAATAGGGATAAGGGGCTCTAATACTATCAAAGTAGAGCACCCTTCAACCCACAGAACTAGCTATCCCCACAGAACCTTAGGAAATAGTGGGAGAGAATGATGTTGGGACCATACAACCTTAAGAAAGGGGAGAGATGATTGAAACAATTGAAGATGTAATGGATGGGCTCAACCCACTATTAAACTACAATGTCCCACCCTCTCTACCTGATTATGAAAACTCCATGAAGGAAATAATTCTAGATGAACCTATAACATGAGGATGATTCTCTATCTCTTTTGAGAGAGAAATAGAACAAATGATAGTTGAAGAGGATACTAGGAATTTAGACAACATGTTTGCCAAAGAACCTCCAAATCCATCAAACCCAGTCTTCCCTGAACCACCTACAACCGTGTGAACACCTCACTCCCTCCTGCACCACCCCCTTTTCCATGCAAGATGTCTAAAATGGATATAGCATTAGTTGTTGGCATGCTAATATCAGACATCCACTTCTCAGTCGACATTCTCTATGATGTCAAGCTAAGACATGATATAATATATCGTAACAACTAGTATGGTCTGATAAGAAACAATCTACATTCTACTATTGTACCTCAAGCAAATATAAGTAGAACCTTTTTCAAGATTTTGTGTAGGATGATCATAGAGGAGTTCATGCACATAGACAAACATGGGCCTATTTTAAATGTGACATCTAACTTAGAAGGCTGCATTTTCAAGGAAAGAGACCATACCACATTCATCCACGAGTTGTAAGACACCCTGGACAGAAACATATCCTTAAAGTTCATATCCCTACCTTGTAAGGCCTTGAACCACTAGCTTCTCACATTGGCTTCCCTTTTTGAAAGGAGAGTGGTCACTTATAACTTTAGCGCCAAAGACTTACTGTAATGACCCTGACTTGGGTTATGAGGTAACCCTATTTGTTTTGGATAAGTAAGTTTCTTATAAATTTAATATAATCCTCTAAGGAGTTTTGTTATCATGTGACACATTTATGTTTCAAGTTTGGTCCTGGTTGAATGATGTTTGAGCAATGTTCCTTTATTTTGGACCAAAGTGCAATTTACCCAAGATGAGGGGTTATATTGTAATATGTCACATGTTGAACGTGCATTAAGTTATTTAGCATCATAATAGAGAGAATGATGCTAAGTGGTGGCTTGTAGAAAGCCTAAATTCCAAGTTTGGACTTGTTTGAATAATGCTAGTACCTTGTGTATCAGTTTTTGGTACAAATTGTAATTTACCCAAAATGTGAAGTTGATATGCAAATTACCACCTATAGAGTGTTCCTACTTCCTCTATGTATCATTTAGAGGAGAGAGAATGAATTAGACGCCATGTTTGAATCATTTATGAGTGGTAGTATTCTTGGTGATGAAAAGACCAAGAGAGGGGTTGAATGGAGACCCTAATTTGAGCATGTATTGAGTGTATCGGGTTGTCGTGTTTAGTGGGAGTCCCTATCGGCCAAGGAGCCAAAGAGAAGACCCTAATATCATGTTGTTAACTCTTTGAATTTTCAAAAACGAGCTAATCACCTGAATAAAGCAATGGATATCGGCTTGCAACTTTCCTTGGGAAAGGTTGCATTGAATTGTGAATATAATAATGTGAGTTGAAGTGGCTTGTCCTAGAAGATAACCAAAGGAGGTTGACCCTTATCCCTAGAATTATCCTCAATTCTTTATTTTTCATGGCAAGATAAATATGGAGTGCATGCAATTCCATGTGTCAATCCATGCATGGCCATGTGGCACCTACTAGTAGTAAATTGATGACACCTCATATACACACTTTTTAATGAACCTCAAGTATATATACCCCTCCTTTCACCCCTAAGTAAACTTTTTTGAATCCTACCACCTCCTTTCTCTTAGATATCATGCATGGAGTCTTGGTATCCTGCATGGGTGAAGTGGTATCATTCATAGGGCCTTGGTATCAACCATAGTAAGTGATATCGTCCATAACAAGTGATATTGGCCATAGCAAGTTGATATCGGCCATAGTGGAGTGTTCTTGGCCAAATGTGACACGATTTTACCGTGCGTAAAATGCAAGTGCACACGTCAATGTAGTACAGGCCCTTGTGAGGCCCGAGTCAAACTCAGGGACACTGGATTATCGGTAGACTGCTACTAACTGGTTGCGATCAGCTAAACCAATTAAAAGAGTTTGAGAGTTGATGTAAAAGTAAAAGGAAATAAAATAAAACAAAGAAATCGATTAAGGGTTTAATTTAATCAATTCAAGTGAAGATCTTTAGGATTGCAGTTTCACCGCGGGTTTTCATTGTATGAATTTCCATATAGTAATTCAGGTTCATCTCTCAATCCGGGTAGTGGCCTGTAGTCAGAATTACCCACTGTCGTAGTACAAATCACTACCTATGTCTAGGTCGGTTCCACCGTCATAGTAACCTATACCCTAAACTAGGTGCATTAAAATCGACCTCTGGGTTTCCACCATTAACCGTACATCGCCTTGTTCAAGGGATTTGTTAATTAATGTGAATTTCGTCTCTTTTCAACCGTTAATTCTTCTTTCAAAGTAATTAAAGGCATTAAATTATCATTATGGTGATCAAGCATAACAATATAATTGAGAAAATGAAATTATACCACAGATTTAAGAGATAAATCATGAATTACTATGATAAAAATGTCATACAATGCTTCCCCGGGCTACTCCCGGTCCTAAAGATAAAGGGGATTAGCCCCGCATGTTCATCTCAGAGCAGAACATGGTTGAGAAAAGGGGAAACATGGAGAAAAATGTGAATAAGTAATGAAACCCCTTCAACAGAGAAGATCCAAGCGTTCCTCGGCGTAGAATGCGCGATCTACAACCTTTCGGCGGTGGAAAACGTCTTCTTCGGCTTTCGGAATGACTGGGGCATGCTTCTGGGCTCCGTTCTTCTCTCCACACCTTCTCGGGATGTGTGCAGCGGCTAATGACGTGATACCTGGCTCCTGGCCACCGTCATTAGGTATAATCACCGAGTTAGGTTACAAACAATATCACAGCCGTCAGATTTAGATTAATCTGAAACAAACTTGCATCTGACGGTGTCGATACCATCGACGCGGGTCGATGGTATCGACCCTGCGCGATATCGGCAAGTCTTCTTTCTTTTCTTCATCGCGACTTATGCTAACTCGATACCATCAACGAGGGTCGATGGTATCGACTCTCTTAGGCATCGCTTTTGTCCTCTTCTGTCGCTGAAGCTCCACGTGTCGATAATATCAACTTTAGGGTCGATAGTATCGACTCCCTTCTCGGCAGCAACCTGATGGTAAGTCGCTACCATCGACTTCTTTGTCGATAGTATCGACTCTGTGTTGCTCCTTGCGGCTGGCAACCTGTGGTTGTGTCGATGGTATCGACAGCTGTCGATGGTATCGACACCTGCAGATATTCGTTTTTCCTGAAACCACAACACAAAACCACATAAGCCGAAATAAAACATATTATTGTAATCATTTATGCTCAAAACAATAAAATAAGGGAGATTTAACACTGAGAAGGATCATAGACTAAAGTAAATGAATTATGCAATATTAACCACTAAAATGACCAAT
This sequence comes from Alisma plantago-aquatica, assembly GCA_963693085.1. Lineage (NCBI taxonomy): Eukaryota > Viridiplantae > Streptophyta > Magnoliopsida > Alismatales > Alismataceae > Alisma > Alisma plantago-aquatica. Next base: position 152,883,321 of record OY856415.1, read on the forward strand.
AAATGCATAAAACACAAGTAAAACAAGTCCATAAATGTGACTCAAAATCATCGCATCAAACTCCCCTAAGCTTGAACTTTTCTCGTCCTCAAGCAACAAAACTTTAGAATAAAATTGCGAGAGTCAACTAAAGAACAGATCATCACATCAAAATCTCCACATGATCCCCGCCGGACATTCACATATCGGCCCTCACTAACCACGGAATGATAGTTACCCTAAAGGCGACAGTAATCATCCATAAAAGATATCTACCTCAAAAATAATGAACACTATCACATAAGGCAGTTAACATAATAAAATTCTCCGATCCAGACTCGGTGCATCTTGTGATCTTCTATTCTACGTTGCTCGCCCTAACTACCATCTACATGGAAGCAGTTCTCCTGGTATTAATGAGTGAGGAGAAAATTATGGTGGCCTACCAATTCGAGCAACGAGTGGATGAAATGGGTGGCTCATGGAAGAAATGGAAGCATTATACGATTTCAACATGCACAAAGCAAAAGTGACCTAAATGATGCATATGCAAGTGTAAATGCCCTAATGCCTACATTTGGGTGGAATGATGCATGCACTTTCATTCCATCTCAAGGTGAGATGGAATATCTAAAAGAACTACATCATGTACCCATTCTTCTTAGTATGTAGTGAGAACATGTTCCTTTCTCCCTCTCATTACTACTTACTTCTCAATTCTCTTTTCCTTTTTTTTTCAAGCTTTTTTCTTTTTTCTTTCTCTTATTCTTTTTCTTCAAGCCCTTATTTTCACAACTGACAATGAATTGTTTGTCGGGCTCACTTATTGCTGCATAACTTATACATTTGAAGCATTCAGAAGGTATGGAACAATTTCATCACACTTAATGTTTCAGAAGAAAAAGATGCATGATGTACTATATGCACAAAAATGTGAATGCAACTACAAAATGATGATTATGCAACTACATGACACGCACTTAAGGGTAATGTGCATGTATAGTTGTTCTATCTTTTTTTTTTATATATATGCAAATTATGTGAAAATAGTTGCAATGCAAGACCTATCTACATGGAATGCAATCAAAGAGATTAAAACCGTAATGTACTTCCAATTCTTAAGGTGGAGTATGAAAACAGTGGGGTGGATAAATCACAAGACCAATTGACTGAACCTTTGAAAATTATTATGTGTCCCTCCTTACTGACCTGTGTAGTAATTAAGAGGTTTCTCTCTCTTATTTCAAATTAAAGTCCCATTATCATTTGGTCAGTTTAGGCTCAAACAACCAGTTCCGTCCACTTTACATGAACCATAAGAATGTATAGTTGTGATTTTCTATTTTAGAGTTGACAACCCAATAATTTCATTTAGTTTTAATTGGGTCCCTAATTCCCATGTACAAGCAATGAGATGACACATGACTTAAGACATCCACAATTACACTAGATAGAGTGTGGATCCTACTAACAAACAAAAAACTAATAAAGGCAAACGACAAAAGAAAAAACAATAAAAACTAAAAACTAAGAAAACTAAAAGATAGAGCTGTTCCAACTCCCCCCCTAAGCTTGAATTCGACTATGGCCTCATAGTCAAAAACAAACTTAAAAGGTGGAACACAGATACCGATCATTCTTCAAGAGGAGGTAGGTACTGCAGGGACGTGGGGTCCCAAGATGGGTACTTCCCCTGAAAGCTCGGATCATACTGGGGCATTGGTGGAGGCTGTGGATACCCCCCAAAGTAATTCTGGCTCCAGTAATGATCGTAGAAGGGCTACTGCTACATCTCCATCCTATGCAACCTATCGTGCATGTATTGTTGGTTGTCGAGGAGGAGGCTCTCATTCTAAAAAATGCCCCTCTGGTTGTCTAACAGCCGGTTCGTCATACCCTGAATACCGGCGTATGTCGATGTATGCTGCTGCTGCGTCTGATGAATATCCTGCAGCATTGCATACATCCCTTGCATGGAATAGGCCTCATCTTCTGGATAAGAGGGTTGTGGTGGCGGAGGCTGTGAAGATGAAGATGCACCAGGATGCATGCGGGGACGCTTCCTAGGTGCGACTCGTGCCCGAAGAGGGGTGAAAGCCTCCTCTTCATCTTAATGCTCGTCACCGTCATTGTCGTTGTCGTCGTTGCCGCCGTCTTCATCCGAGTCTTAAATGGCTATGACAGGCCAGCGGAAATGTTGAGCACCCGCAATGTTGAAGACGGGGTTGGGAAGCGAGCACTCTTGATAAGCCTGATTAACATGACAATGCGCATATGCCAAGCCGTCAGGAAGCAAAATGAGGTTGGAGCGGTGCAGATGATGGACATTGACCTTGCTTTTGCTGGAAAGGGGAGTAATTTGGGAAATGTTCAACCCAAGGTAGTGGGCCAACGGTGTGATTAGCCCTCCAAAGTGGATAGGAGCCTTCCGCGTACTCCTTTTCACAGCCAACACGCGCGTCAAGAAGAACACACCCCAGTTGAACTCCTCGCGCTTCAACAATTTTTGCAGGAAGAACAAATCTGTCTCTTGAAACTTACTGAGAGACAGATCACCACGAGCGAATAGGGTGGTGTAGAGCATGCGGTGAAGAACCCTCACAAATGGATGCTCAAAATCCGCAACCTCCGCATTGTGGTAGCTCACAGATTTGCCGGGTGGCCCAGTCACGAGCTGGCTGAAGATTGCGTCGTAGTCCGTCCGGTTGTCTGGCCTCTGGTACTGGACCCTCCCATGATTCCAGTTGTAGATTGAATTGAACTGTCTGAGGGTGAGAGTGTAATCATTGTTGTACAGCCGGAAAGAAACACAACCTTTTATCCATTCCCGATCAGTGGCGATGACGTCGTTTGGCACGACGCATATGTCTAGCGACGCCATGAATTCTGCCACTAGCTCCTTGTATGTTGGGCATTCATTGAAGAACGGCTAGCCGTCGGCGTGGAATTCCATCTCATCAGGCCTCCTGCCCGTGTGTCTCGCCTGCCCCTTCAAGACGTAGGCGAGATTGTCATCGAACCCTAGGTCGCGGACCATATTCCGATCAACATAGCGCGTGGGCTCAATCTTGCACTTCATCAGTTCCTCGTAGACCTTCCGGACCTCCGCGGAAGGATGAACCATCCTCGGATGAGAAATAGATGCAATAGGTGAAGGAATGAACTTGGGGATCTCCATAGGATCAACCCGTGAAGAAGATGCACCAGCTGTACGCACCATCGTCGCAAAGAAAGGAGGAATAGAAGATGGAGCTCGGTGAAGGCTCGGGGAAGAATGCGCTCCTTGGATGCTCGTAGCCGGGCTCCGATTTCTCAACAAGACACACGACACAAGTGGAGGAGGAAAGCTCTGAAGGTGTGACGTCATATGACGACAATCCAACCCTTTTATAACTGTGGTCGGCACTGCTGTGCGCCCGTCGATACCATCGACGCGAGTCGATGGTATCGACTCCTGTATCACAATCCGGTCTTCTGCTAGTATCGACGGTTGTCGATTGCCTGATGTGTGGGCCCGAATCGATGACGCGTCGATACCATCGACATGTGTCTATGGTAACGACCCATCCCACGGATCGATTCTCCTGATGTAGCGATCGCCGTTGATTTCCTCTCACGAATCGATGACGTGTCACGTCGATACCATCGACGCAAGTCGATAGTATCGACTCTTCCTAGGGCAAACACCCTTGCGAGGCCCGTCTGCCGCTTTCTGCCTGTAATTGGGTCGATACCATCGACAAGCCCGTCGATGGTATCGACTTCACTGAGACAAATCCGTCTGAATATCTCCAGAGATCTCGTGAGTATCGACATCCATGTTGATACTATTGACCTCCTTCTGGCGAGCAACCTGATGGTGTGTCGATACCATCGACGAGGCCATCGATAGTATCGACTCAGATAAATTTTTGCAGCCGCCTACCTGTGCCTATCTCGATACCATCGACATAAGGGTCGATGGTATCGACCCTGCCTCAGTCCTGCACATTAAACAAACGATCAAGGTATCATTTTTACACTAAAAACAAAATCAAATCAAACCAAAGTACAAACGTGGAAGAAACTAAACGAAGCTACCGATGGTTGGGTTGCCTCCCAATAAGCGCCCTCATTTAACGACTTAGGCTAGACGAAATCAAGCTCATCATGCATCCAGTAGCACCATGAGTTTGACCTCATGCACTTTCCTTGTGTAATCTTCACCGAAATATAACTTCAATCGTTGTCCATTAACCAAGAATGTTGTCTCACCATCACGCACAATGATTGAGCCATGTGGCCTGACCTCCTCTACGGTGAACAGTCCACTCCATCGGGATTTCAATTTCCCGGGATGCATTTTCAACCTGGAGTTGAACAAGAGTACACGATCTCCCTTCTTGAAGACGCGCATCTGAATATGTCGATTGTGAATCAGCTTTGTTCGCTCCTTGTAGATCCGCGAGCTTTCATAGGCATTCATCCTCAGCTTGTCAAGTTCATTTAGCTCTAACATTTGTTTCTTTCCTGCCTCATCATAGCTAAAATTCAACTTCCTTAGCGCCCAGTGAGCTTTATGCTCCAATTCCATCGGAAAATGGCAGGCCCGACCGTAAGCCAACCTAAAAGGCGTGGTGCCTATAGGTGTCTTAAACTCCGTCCTGTACGCCCACAAAGAGTCTGGTAGCAAGATACTCCAGTTTTTCCTCGTGGAAGCAACAATGCACTCCAATATCTTCTTTATCTCTCTATTGGAGACTTCGACTTGCCCCTGTGTCTGCGGGTGGTACGCGGTACCAATGTTGTGCTTTACCCCGTACTTTTTCAACAATGTCGCGAACTTTTGATTCCGGAAATGTGTACCTCCATCACTAATAATCATCCTTGGTACACCAAACCTGTAGAAAATGTATTCTTTGACAAACATGCACACTACGACAACATCATTAGTCCTAGTCGGTATTGCCTCTACCCACTTCGATACATAGTCAATACCTAATAGAATGTACAAGTTAGAATTGGAAGACACAAAGGGTCCCATAAAATCAATACCACACAGATCAAATACCTCAACTTCTTAAAATACATTGAGGGGCATCTCCTATCGCTTTGAAATGTTACCTGCCCGTTGGCAGGAATCGCATTGCCACACATAGTCATAGGCATCCCTGAACAAAGTAGGCCAGTAAAGGCCACTCTCAAGTACCTTGGCTACAGTTCTAGAACTAGCATGGTGGCCACCCGTCGGTAGAGTATGGCAATGTTGAAGGACACTTTCGTATTCCACCTCCGGTACACATCTGCGCAACACACCGTCCCTGCATTGCTTCAATAGAATAGGGTCATCCCAAAAATAATACCGCAAAGAATGGAAAAATTTCTTCTTCTCATGGTATGTCCAATCATCTGGGATAATTTTGCAAGCAAGATAATTAACAATAAAAGAAAACCAAGGATCTTTAGATTTCACAGATAAGAGTTGTTCATCAGGAAACGTCTCGGTAATGGGTATATGCACATCCTTCTCATCTACCCTTTCTAACCTAGACAAGTGGTCCACAACCACATTTTCTATTCCAGCCTTATCTTTGATTTCAATGTCAAATTCTTGTAACAGCAAGATCCACCTAATCAGTCTAGGTTTGACATCCTTTTTCTCCATCAAGTACTTAATGGCGGCGTGGTCCGTCCATACCACGACTTTTGATCCTACAAGATATTGCCGGAATTTTTAAAAAGCAAAAACAATGGCGAGAAGTTCTTTTTCGGTTGTCGTGTAATTTAGTTGTGCTTCATTTAAGGTTTTGGATGCATAGAAAATCACAACGGGTTTATTGTCCACACGTTGTCCCAAAACTGCCCCCACTACGAAATCTGATGCATTACACATCAGTTCGAACGGCTTTGTCCAATCTGGTGTTTGCACAACCGGAGCAGAAATCAATTTCTCTTTAAGCACATTAAAAGCATGTAAACATTTTTCATTAAAATCAAACACAACATCCTTCTCCAGCAACTCAGAAAATGGTTTGGCGATTTTTGAGAAATCTTTTATAAAGTGGCGATAAAAACCGGCGTGACCTAGAAAACTCCGTATCCCTTTAACCGAATTCGGTGGGGGCAATTTGGAAATAACTTCGATCTTCACCGGGTCTACCTCCAACCCTTTGCTAGACACTTTGTGTCCAAGCACGATCCCTTCGCTGACCATCATGTGGCATTTTTCCCAATTGATGACCAAATGTGTGTCCTCACAGCGTTGCAAAACCCTGTCCAAATTGTATAAGCATTCGTCAAAGGACGCACCATAGACGGAGAAATCGTCCATAAAAACTTCCAAACATCGTTCAACCATATCAGAAAAAATGGCGAGCATGCAACGATGAAAGGTTTTCGGTGCGTTACACAATCCGAAAGGCATACAGCGGTATGCAAATGTTCCATAAGGACAAGTGAAGGTTGACTTCTCTTGGTCCTTAGGATCTATAGAAATCTGATTATACCATGAATAACCATCAAGAAAACAAAAATGAGATTGACCTGCTAATCGCTCTAAAATCTGATCAATGAATGGGAGTGGGAAATGATCCTTAAGCATAGCAGCATTCAATCTATGATAGTCTATACATACACGCCACCCAGTTACCAAGTGGGTTGTGACAGGTTCATTTAACAAATTATGTGTAACAGTAATTCCCCCCTTTTTAGGTACTACCTGTGTCGGACTAACCCACGTCGAGTCGGATATAGCATAGATGATACCTGCAGAAAGGAACTTGATCACCTCCTTCTTGACGACCTCCATCATGCTAGGATTCAGTCGACGTTGTGGCTGAATTACCGATTTGGCTCCCTCCTTGAGCCGGATCTTGTGCTGGCACAATGTAGGGGAGATCCCCTTGATGTCTGCAACCGACCACCCGAATGCACCTCGGTGGTTGTTCAACACAATCAACAATAGATCTTCCTCCTCGACACTCAGATACGCCGAAATAATCACTGGAAACTTCTCACCCTCAGCTAGAAATGCATATTTCAAATGCGGTGGAAGAGGCTTCAATTCTAGATCTGGCGGGCTGATCAAGGACGACTGAAGCGGTGGTGGGAGTTCACCAAGGTCTTCATAGTACCTAGCATAAAAACATGGAAGCACCTGAAGCATCTTGGCACACTCTTGTAGTGACTTGCTTCTCATCCAATCATGTGTTATATTAACTAGGCAGGATTCCAGAGGTAATTCTGGATATGCAATGAGAACAGAACTTGCTATGGCCTCATCTTCAGTAGAAGGAGGGATGTCCTCCTCCTCATCATTGGGAAAACCCATAGCCTTTCTAAGAGACACAACCTTGGTCTGCTCCATGATGTCTATAGCCAGTGTCCCTTTCTCCACCTTAGTCATCACATGAGCCATATCTAAAAATGGCTTCCCTATACAGAGAGAGATATTCTGATCAAAGTGCTTGATCATCCTGCATTGTTCCTTAGCTTTTGATTTTGATGTGCTGGAAGGCATTACCATCTCAAACCGATCATCAGCGATGCCCAAAGTTAAACGACCTCTCCCCATCTCCAGTATCATGTCAGCTGTGGCTTGGAAAGGTCATCCAAGGAGTAACTCATTACCTTGTTCATCTTGCATTTCCATTACAACGAAGTCTGCTGGAAATACAAACCGATCAACTTTCACCAAAACATCTTCACAAATACCATACGGCTTCACCATTGAATTATCTGCCAACTGTATTGTCATATTGCTCAGCCTAGATTCTTTTAATCCCAATTTCTTGAACGTAGAGAGAGGCATCAGGTTTATACTTGCCCCTGAATCACATAGTGCTTCGCCAAATTTCACTTTCCCAATATAGCATGAAATATTGAAGCAACCCGGATCCTGCCTTTTTGGTGGCAATGTGCCCATGATGAAAGCACTCACATGTTCCTTGAGAACCACAACCTCAGTGTATGGGATTTTCCTCTTCTTTGTAATGATGTCTTTCAAAAACTTTTCGTAAGAGGGAATTTGTTCTATTGCCTCTAAAAAGTGGAATGTTTACCGAAAGCTTTCTAAAGCTGTCCAGAAACTTCTTGAACTGTGTGTCCACTTTCTTTGCTTTCATGCTATTTAGATATGGGACTGGGACATTCTGTGCCCTTTGGTGTGGTGGCACATATGGCGTCCTCTTCTGGGTCTCCTCCTCAACATGAACAGGTTCTGTTGTGACCTCCTCTGCTATATCATCAACCGGCTTGGTGATTGGAATAGGAACCTCCGCAGTGGCCTCACCTATGGTTTCTGGTTGGGTTGTGCTTGGTTCATCAGCCCTGGGGTTTAAAATCTTCTTGCTGCTCCATAGCAAGATTGCCTTCGCCTGCTGGTTTCCTCCTGGAATATTTGTATTACCCGGAAAGCCTTGCTGCGCTGGCTTCTTCAAGTTTGCTATCTCAGCTTCCATCTGCGCCAATGATGTTTCTATCGTTCTCATATGAGCCCCATGACTTTGTAAGGTCTTCCCAAATTGGTTCATGAATTCCCCTTGTTGCTTGATCTGCTGACCTAACGTGCTCATTAGTTCTTGATTTTGCTTGATCACTTGGTTGAGCAATTCCGTGCTCTTATCCTCTGTCGCCGGTTGGGGTTTTGCGTCGGGGTCCTACAAGAAATTATCCGGGTCCTTCCAGGAAAATTTCTTGTTTTTCCTCACCGAATAATCATTGTTTCTGTACCCCTGCTGCTGGCGCATGAACTTCACTTGGGCCTCATCATCTGATTCTAGTTCTTCTTTTGCAAGTAGTTTCTTGGCGAGAAGGTCCATCTTCTCATTTAGCTCTTTGATGGCCTTTGACTCTCCTACAGCCCGAACATGCTCTACGGCGTCTCTGTCACCCCAGGATTGCTTCTTAGCCATGTTCTTCAAAATTTCCCAACACCTCGTGTCTGTGTTGTTTAAAAAGAACCTTGAACATGCGAAATCTAGGTTACTTCTATCATGCTCAGAAAGAGCAAAATAGAAGATTTTGACCTGCGTCTCCTTGTCAAGCCCATGATGCGGGCACCTCCTGAGCATGATCTGAAACCGTTCCCAGGTCTCAGAGTAAGTCTCTCCTGCCTTCTGGATGAAATTATGGATTTTCCTGATCATATCATTTGTCTTCTCAGGAGGAAAGAACCTTTCAAAGAATACTTCTACCATGTGGTTCCATGATTCCACATACTCATCGTCTAGATTATGCAACCATTCTCGTGCATTTCCTGCCAGAGAGCTTGGAAACAGCTTCAAGTACAGTGTCTTCTGCGGGAACCTGTCTATTTTTATCATATCGCAGTTCTCCACGAACTGGCTAATGTGAGTCACCGGGTCTTCATTCCTTAGCCCATGGAATGCATTTGACTTGACCAAGTTGATCAATGCAGGATCAATCTTGTAAGTTGGAATGTTGATCGCCTGCTTCTTTATTGGCCCCTTTAAAGAGGATGAGGAAGAAGCCTTTATCTTCTCCCATATCGTCTGCTCTTCTGCCATGGCTTCTTGTTTTGAGTCAGAATCTATATCTTCCAAATGGGGCTGAACATTGTTTTCCTCGTCGTCTGGTCCAGACAGTGGAACCTCTGGTGATTGCTCTGTGTAGTCAGTGCTACGCGTCTTCACCATGCACTAGTACCTGCAAAATGGTAATCTCAGTTCAGTACTGTGCTAGACGACTACAAAATGTGAAAGATAAACTATGAATTTCAAAAATGAATATAAACTAATAAAATAAAAATGTGGCCTAGAGTGGCCGCTTGCAGCACTCGTAGTGCCGACAATTGTCGTGTCCCCGACAACGGCGCCAAAAACTTGACACGATTGTACCGTGCGTTAAACGCAAGTGCACGCGTCAATGTAGTACAGGCCCTTGTGAGGCTCGAGTCGAACTCAGGGACACTGGATTATCGGTAGACTACTACTAACTAGTTGCAATCAGCTAAACCGATTAAAAGAGTTTGAGAGTTGTTGTAAAAGTAGAAGGAAATAAAATAAAACATAGCAATCGATTAAGGGTTTAATATAATCAATTCAATTGAAGATCTTTAGGACTGCGGTTTCACTGCGGGTTTTCACTGTATGAATTTCCATATAGTAATTCAGGTTCATCTCTCAATCCGGGTAGTGGCCTATAGTCAGAATTTCCCACTGTCGTGGTACAATTCACTACATATGTCTAGGTCGGTTCCACCGTCGTAGTAATCTATACCCTAAACTAGGTGCATTAAAATCGACCTCTGGATTTCCACCATTAACCGTACATCGCCTTGTTCAAGGGATTTGTTAATTAATGTGAATTTCGTCTCTTTTCAACTGTTAATTCTTCTTTCAAAGTAATTAAAGGCATTAAATTATCATTATGGTGATCAAGCATAACAATATAATTGAGAAAACAAAATTATACCATGGATTTAAGAGATAAATTATGAATTACTATTATAAAAATGTCATACAATGCTTCCCCGGACTACTCCCGATCCTAAAGATAAAGGGGATTAACCCCGCATGTTCATCTCAGAGCAGAACATGGTTGAGAAAAGGGGAAATATGGAGAAAAATGTGAATAAGTAATGAAACCCCTTGAACGGAGCAGATCCAAGCATTCCTCGGCGTAGAATGCGCGATCTACAGCCTTTCGGTGGTGGAAAATGTCTTCTTCGGCTTCCGGAATGACTGGGGCGTGCTTCTGGGCTCCGTTCTTCTCTCCACACCTTCTCAGGATGTGTGTTGCGGCTAATGACGTGATACCTAGCTCCTGGCCGCCGTCATTAGGTATAATCACCGAGTTAGGTTACCAAAAATATCACAGCCGTCGGATTTAGATTAATCCAAAACAAACTTGCATCTGACGGTGTCGATACCATCGATGCGGGTCGATGGTATCAACCCTGCGCGATATCGGCAAGTCTTCTTTCTTTTCTTCATCGCGACTGATGCTAACTCGATACCATCGACGAGGGTCGATGGTATCGACTCTCTTAGGCATCTCTTTTGTCCTCTTCCGTCGCTGAAGCTCCATGTGTCGATAGTATTGACTTTAGGGTCGATAGTATCGACTCTCTTCTCGCCAGCAACCTGATGGTAAGTCGCTACCATTGACTTCTCCGTTGATAGTATCGACTCTGTGCTGCTCCTTGCGGCTGGCAACCTGTGGTTGTGTCGATGGTATCGACAGCTGTCGATGGTATCGACACCTGCAGATATTCGTTTTTCCTGAAACCACAACACAAAACCACATAAGCCGAAATAAAACATATTATTGTAATCATTTATGCTCAAAACAATAAAATAAGGGAGATGTGACACTAAGAAGGATCATAGACTAAAGTAAATGAATTATGCAATATTAACCACTAAAACGACCAATAAATGCATAAAACACAAGTAAAACAAGTTGATAAATACGACTCAAAATCATTGCATCAAAATGTGAGGGAGATATCATCCACAAGTGATGGCATATCATGAAAGAGTATTGAGGTATCCTTCAAGGTGCTAAGGAGAAAGAAGGATCTCAAATCATAACCCTAAGGTAAGGCCATGATCATCTTCAACCTTGGATTGAAGCATGATTTTAGGGTTATGAACTTCCTTTCTTTTCTTCTACACCAATTGCTTATCCATGGTGATTACTTGTATATGAAGGAGTTGTGAAAGAGCCTTGGACTTTTGATAAGTCATCTTCAACCTTAGGAACATGGAGATTTGGAGCTTGGAGCTTTGAAGTTGTTCTCAAGGCAGGTTATATAACTTGAACTCTATCATGTTATTATCCATCACCTAAATTGCTATACTTAATAGACTACTTTTAATTCAGAATTATTTTGAAACAGTTGATGACATTATGAGTTCTAGTAGTTTCTTAGATCTGTTTCCATGAACTATAACAGTTAGAATGAAGTTCTAGAGCTTGAAGAAGATGGTATCACATTATAAAGTACTATCAGGTTCAAGCACACAAGCAAGCACCTCTAACCCGGTATGGTGATGCACCTACTTCCCTAAAATGATATGCATATGATTTTATACTTTCTTGCATGATATGGTGGTGTAGTATACACCTCTTGCACGATATGAGGTCAAGCAAACACCTCAAAAATGATATTGGGTTAACCACACACCTCTTTGCCTGATATGGTGTGAAGCGCGCACACACCTCTTTGCCCGATATGGTGTGAAGCACACACACCCCCTTTTACCAATACGGTGTGAATCAAACACACACCTCAAAAGTGATATGGAAGCACACATACACCTCAAACCCAATATGGAAGCATACATACACCTCAAGGGTGATATGGTAAGCACACATACAACTCAACCCCGATATGGTAAGCACACATACATCTCAAACTCGTTATGGTAAGTACGCATACACCTGAAGGTCGATATGGTAAGCACACATACACCTCAAACCCGTTATAGTAAGTACAAATACCACAAAAGGTCGATATGGTAAGAACACATACACCTCTAGGTGATATGGGTAGCAAGTATACACCTTTAAACTGATATTGGGTTAAGCATACACCTTTTGGACGATATGGTATTGAGCACATATCTCTAAAATGATATGGTGGGTAACCCAATACACTAGATGACAATAGTGGCAAGGTGGTTAGTACCCTAGTACATGCAATGGCCAATACACTAAAGTTGGGTGTGGCTAATATCTTCAAGTGAGGTGAGGATGTTACACCCATGAAGGGTGAAGTTGATACACATTATGAATGGTAAGGTTGATACCTTAATGGGTAAGGGTATGGGGGATATGATGATGCCTAGATAGATATACACCTAACCCAATACATGTGTTCGACTTGACATACATGATTTAACCCTATAAACCTTGTAAAGGTGAGTACAAGACACTCTTAGGAGTGATGAGTGTAACACCAAGTAATGGTGTGGCTAATACCTTGATAGGTGAAACACCTAAAGTGGTTGATAATGGACAACCTTATATCAGTAATGCCTTAGCCCGAGATGAGTCTATATCATTGATGATGGTAGGATAAATCAAAAGTGTGACTTATGACAAATACACTACATGATAAATGTGATGAGTTAGTGCATAAAGTATTAGGATGGGAAATGCCCTAATACAAGATAAATTGTTGAACTTAAGTAAGTTAATAGTTATGAGGGAAGTGATACATCAAGACATGATGAATATCACATCCAACACCTCAAGGTTGATATACCTTGATGCACCTTAAGTCCAATATACTTGGATGAGTAACACATGAAGTGTTTCATGTCAATTGTTACATTAATATGTAATGAGTTTAATGCACATTGATAAGTCTAGGCTAACATGCCTTGAGAAGGGTTAAGCCAAGTTAATAAAGTATGATGTAATCAATATCCTAGTCAAGATGAGAGAGAAACTCATACTTTGTGTTGATAATCATTTAAAGATAAATGATGAGAATAAATATGTATGATTGAATACTTATGATATCAATGTATGCTCCTAGATGTTTGGAGAAATGAATTAGGGTTTGGATTAATAATATGAACATGAAACCCTATTCAGCTATAAAGGGAAATCTTAACCGTAATGATGGGAAGGTTGTAATTCTCTTATTGCATAAGCCTTCTAAGGCATGTTAAATACTTGTATAGCAAGTATAATGATTAATGGACTTGTGAGCCATACGAATAATTTGTTTCCTAGTGAGAGGTGACAAGATGTGTAATGGCCTTGTGATCCATATGAATAGTTGTTGACTATTGAGAGGGGACAAGATGTTTAAATGGCCTTGTGAGCCATATGAATAACTATTGCCAAGTGAGAGGTGACAAAATGTTTAATGGGCCTTGTGAGCCACGTGAATAATTGTTGCCTAATAAGAGGTGACAAGATGTTCAAATGAGCTTTTTGAGCCATATGAAATACTTGTGCAACCAGTATGATGTATACCTTGGTCTGAGGACCTAGAGGTAATAGTTACCTGTTACAGAGGTAACAATGTTCATTGATGAACTAAGGGTTTGAATACCCAGATCTAGTAATCATGATGATGATAATGTTGAGGGATGAGAATTCCCAGTAATGAGATAAGGGATCGAGATCCTAAATGTTATATGTGTTCTAAAGATTTTAACAGTACTTGATAGATGTATTACACCTTTATTTGTAGCATCTGTTATAATAATTCATGTTTGAAACTTGACTGATGCTAAAAGATACAACAATGCACTTAATGAATCAAGTGTAATCTTATCATGTAGTGCCCTGACCATAGATCCATCAGTGTCAGAATTTGCTGAATGGTGAAATGGGTTCCCCGCGGCATAACTTGGAATGCATATTTTTTAATATGTGGGGGTGATGGGAGCAAATATCTTTACACCCTAATGAGGGATTGATGTGTAGATATATGAAATCTCTCAATCCTTCATTATAACTGTTGGGATCTATGTGTAGATAACTGAGATCTCTCAACCCTTCATGATGAATGTCAGGATTGATGTGTAGATAATTGAAATCTCTCAATCCTAATGAGAGTGCATGATGCGGATGTAGCTCTATAGTGAAGTTGCTAGTATACCCTGGAAATCTATTTAGCAGTTGACACGAGATGTCCTACTTGTGGTCTCGCACTAACTGAGACAAGTGAGGTCATGACAGCCAACTCTTCCATCGAACTTGTATGGTATAGATTTTGACTTCGCAATGGTTGGTTGGAGTATGAGCGGTATACCTCATCTCCTTAGGGCATAAGTGTGATTGTAAAATATGTTCAGCTGTGTAGCATATCTGCTTAAGGATCGAATATGAAAAACATTGATTGATGCACAATTCAGTTATACATCTTATTTGATAGATGTTATTTATGTTTCTTTACATTCCTTGCAAAATAGATAGATGAATTATAACTCTACCATGGGTAGATGCAATGTTCTCCTTAAGAAAGGAGATTATCTTATTTTGTTCATACAATGATTAATTCTGCCTATTAATATAAAATAACCCCTACTCAGTTTTATAATGTTCATCTGCAATAATAATATGGTCGGCAGAGAGTTATATCTGTCGCTGGGACAATTGTCTCACCCCATGGGATCCACAATTTTTTGGTGGACAAGCTCGAAGTGGTGGAGACCTTTTTGTAGAGGAGGAACAATAGCTGAGGCAGCAGTGACAGCTCACGTTGAGTGTACTTTCTGTCATGTCTTGTAGATAGAAATCCTATGCGTCGTCTTTGTACTCTCAGGTCCTTGGAGTTGGTTCGTAATGGTCTCATGAATGATCTTAGATTTTGGCTTGTATTCCTCGACGTTTTATGTTGCTCTAGTATGTGTTTTGATGGAGCAACTCTTATATGTTGTCCTCGAGATGAGATAAAATAATGTTGTACAATGTAAATCATGATATATATGAGTTTTGGATCTTTCAGAAAGAGTCTTCTGGAAAAAGATCTCCTTGCAAAATGGTTTTAAATTTTAGTGATTTTTGTAATCCACTGATTTTGTTTATTCTGCTAATTAGTAACGATTTGTTTGTCGATTTGATGATGGTTGTTTCAAGTTTAGTATTAGAGCTTAAGGTTCACTAAGTCTACAGAGACATAGGACTAAGGTGTTGAGTCTGTTCTAGTGTCATCCACTATACCTGTAACGACCCCGCCTCTCAGTATCCCCCAATTAAGGGAAACAAAGAGGTCAGAGCCATTATCCCAATTAAAAGGATTAAAGGTTCGACAAATAATCAATAACAATTATCAAATTCTACCAACTAAACTGAAAGGTTGTAATAAAATAAAACTTTCAATACCTTTTTCAAAAACTTGGACATCTACTTCTATCCACATCTGGAGTCTATTCTAACTAATCCTCCTTTGTACTTTAACTCTTATTTAATTCCACATATGCCACTTTAATGTTTGTCCTTTTCAAACTTGTACCTAAAATGCTAACAAACAAAATGTCGGTCAGCATAATTGAATATGCTGGTATGTGGGGAAAACCAAAATTTTGCAAATATGGCTAACAATCTAATTATCACAGTTAAGTAATTAACAAGCCAATTTACGTTTTCAATGTGTCATTCTCCACCGATTTTGCCCTAACACTGGAATACCCCCTCTAGGGTTTCTCTTTTGCCATTGACTTAAGGCCAACTTCTCAATCCTGAGATTGGTGCCTGGCGTCACCCTTCATAGTGCCCTTTAGTCATTCAATATCATAGGCCACCTTCTCAATCTCGATCTTGGTGCCTAGGGTCACCTCTCATGGTGCCCATTGGTCTTCCCTCCTGGGCTTGACCTTTTTGCATCATCCATCAGGGTGGCATGTTGGTGCAGGAATACACACTTATTTTACAATTGTGATAATCATAGTGACTTTATAATTTGCAAGTATGAACATCCAACTGATAAGTTGCATTCAATGCAATGAATCATCTGAGAAACTCTTCGGGAAACTAATGCGATTAACCATAATTAATCACATACCTGTCAGGATGATTTGAGACAGAATTAATCCAATCATTGCAAGAAATCCAATAGGCAAGCAAGCACACAAAGAGATCCTGAAATATGCATACAATTTCCTATCATTGATCATGCCATCAACATCTATTAAACCTAGCTCACTTCCTAGGCTTTCTAGTACACTTTTAGGGTTTCCATTGCAATTAGGGTTTCTCTTCATGTATACTATTTTAAACACTAATATTTATAAAATTACTCACAAACCCTAATTATCTCATCTATTCTTCACAAAAGCTATTAAGGTTACCTTTTAACAACATATAACTTGAATTTCGGATTAAAGGCACAATTATCCATTAGTTAAGTCCATTAAACCTCTTTTACATAAAACTACCAGTTTTATCCTTTTAATTCATGACAAGATCATTGGGCCTAATTATCATCTTTGGTTCCTTCCAGATTAACAACTCATAGTTCACTATGATCTAATTCACATATGAACTCTATTTATCATTAATTCCACCTTTATCCATTAGAAAACCCTAATTACTATCTTAAGGGTATTTATCCACAATTAGGAACCTTTATACTCAAAATAGCTTTGAACCATCATATCTCAGCCTTATTGATGAGTTTGAACAATTAAAGCCATTAAGAGTTACAATTATCATCATTAGGGTTTCAAGGCCCATTAAAGCATATTTATGCACATGAAATTCTAAATTAAACCAATTACGTTCAAAGTTCATCCTTATTGTTATTAATGTACCTTCTTACCATTAACGTGTTAATATCAGCTTTAATCATCCATTAAACCCTACTAAATATATTTTTATTGGATTCCCCGTATTTTTCTGAGCAAGTTTCATATTTTACACATTTCCATCAGAGCTACCAATCTTTTTCTATTATTTTTTCAAAATAGATACCTTGGGCCAATGGAAGGCTGCCACCTGGAGGCTTGCTCCTTGCGAGCAACTTGTTGGACCGGTTCCATAGACGCTTTCGCCCCTACACCCTAGGGCTACTCACCCCTGGGGGCAAGGAGGTCATTTCCTCCTTACCATCTTCATCCTCCGCTTGATGTACTGCATGCGAACCAGGTCCCTGGCTCGGTCAACTGGCAAGTTGACTTTGAGTTTCCATCCTTCCCAGTGCCAACGGAGGGCACCTTCACCTTCGCATCCCTCCTCTAAACTCGCAGAGCACCTTAATTGCTTGACTGGTGGCTGGAGCAGATGGGGCAGGGTTGAAGTTCCTTCGGTGAAGCGGCAAATGGGATGGAGGTGAAAATAGGGGTCCAAGGGAAAATTGAGGGAGGGAAATTATTCGAGGTTCTCAGGCGCAGGTACGGGTTTTGTTTTTTTCCTTTGTAGAGGGTCTAAGGACCTCTATTTATACTTGCCTATGGTGGCAAGGTTCCTGGATATTGGGCAAATCTTCTAGAAACCACAAACCTAGGTGAAATCTAGGGTGGGTGTGATCAGCTCGATCTCCTAGATCCAATGGATGTGTTTCCATAAGTGCTCGTGCCTTTATCATCAAGGGAATCACCCCCAAAAACTCTGTTCTGCTGATCCTACTTTCCTAGCCGGTCGCAAGCTAGGAGATAAATGGATCGTCGTTGGTTCTAAATCCAACGGCCCGCAATGCGCGTGACATGTGCATGGGCTGGGCCCAAGATTCCTATTCCAAATAAAAATCGATGATTATTCTTTCACTTTAAGAAAACTTATAAAATCAATAACTCTCTCCGCATTTATCCTTTTTTTAAATAAAATTTTAGGATAAAGTCTATTATGACTTAATCTACCTATCTGCCAAATTTGGGTTCATTATCTAAAAGAAAAAGTGCCATTTCTTTAGGTGCAAGATATTACTCAATTATGAATATTTCTCACCTATTTTCTCTTTCCTTTCCTATAAAATTATTATCTTGGATTTCCTTGGACCTCACAAAATTCTAATATTTCGAAATTCTATTTTAAGGATACTTATTATCCTTCTAGATGCATCTACATCCATTATTTTTCATTATCTTACTTATTAAAATATCTCTTTTTGAGGATTTCTCTTTATCTCTCGTTTTATTTTCCTTATTGGAATTCCTTCTAATATTACAAACCTTATGGATACAAAAATCCATGAAGTATAACACAATTATACCACTTTCCCCTTATTTCCCACATTTTATCATTGTTTCCAATTTCTTTCGTAATAAATAAATATTAAATTGATCTTTTCTTTTCTTGTTGCATTATCTTTGAAACTTTGGACTCCTTGGAAGCCAAGGAACCCAAAAGGCACGAAATCCAACTTTGGATTACATTCTTTTGCCTTCTAGAGGTTTCTACATCTTCCTTTTTTCCATTTCTTATTAATAATGGAGTTTCTTTTGTTTTATCCTTATTATTGGGAACAATAGCCAATAAATCCCACAAAACAACCAACAAGGCTATTGTAAACGAAATCCTTTTATTCAAAACAAATCATATCATTATTTGTTCAAATATCTTTAATAGGAGAAATTACATTTCTCACCAAAAGAACCCAAAAACTGGGGTTGTAACATCCTTCCCCTCTTATAGGAATTTTTCCCACAAAATTCCATCAAGCAAACAAACAAACAGGATAAGCCTTTCCTTATGTTCATCATAGCTCCCATGTGGCCTCACCCTTTCCATGGTGCTTCCCAAGAACCTTCATCATCTCATATTCTTCCATCTGAGTGCTTTCTTACCTCGATATATCGTACCCTCATAGGTGACTCAGGACATTTCGACCTCTCATAAAGCTGAATAGGTTCAGGGCTCATCACATGGCTTGGGTACCTCACATAGTGCTCTAGATCAGACTTATCGAACACATTATACATCATGTCATCCTGAGGGGTAAGGCTAAACAGAACCATCTCCACCAATCCATATCAAATGGACCCATATATCGGGGACTCAGCTTTCTCAGTTGTAGCCTAGAGGGGTCGGATTTTCACATCACATACTCTCCCACAGTGAATTGCATGTCAGTCTGCTTTGCATCAACTCACGACTCATGTCACCCGTGGGCTATCTCTCTCAGCCATTGCACGATCAAAGTGACTTCATCTGCATACACTGTGGTTCTTTTTCTGACCTTTGCGAGGTCCATTCACCAACACCAACTTAATGAAGTGGTGACCGACACAACCTCCCTTACAGAGCTTCTTTACATCCCGATACTGGCTATGATGGTTATTATCACATCTTACAGAGGACAAGAACTGTCTCTATGTATCACCCTGAATGAGCACACATGCTCTCATCTGATCCTCTAGTCTGGATTATACTAGCCATTAGTTAGGGGCAATAAACTGTACTAGCATCGAGTTCTTTATGTATCTACTTCCACTGCATGGAAGTGAATCATTAGGTTATACTCAAGAACTTTTGAACTTGCATCATGTTGTAGTTGAACCATCTCTCTCATATGTAGTTCAACCGGATCCATCTCTTGACAACACTCTTCCTTTCTCATGTCATCTAGGTAAGGCGATCTACCATAACCCATATTGCATATCGACCTTCTTGGTCCATGGGAGACTTACCAAAACATCTATCGTGATGAACTCCCATTCCCTCTCGGGGACTCTTTATCCTTTATATCAGTACACTGGGTTACTGGTGTTCGTCCTTCTCCTCTTGACATGCATAGTGATGAGCCACGTGCATCTTTGTACACTTTTCATCTTAGGCATCAAATTACTATTATAACTTACTATCTTAGTAGTACCACAATGTATGATGAACTTAAATCATGATCTCCTATACATCATGATTCCTCAGAAACCCTAAACCACTCTCATCAGGGTTTTGTCACCTTCCTATCCAAAGAAGTACATCTGAGGTTCTACAACCATCCTTTTATCATGATAAGCCCTAGGCTGGATAGCTAAGCAACCACTAACTCAATCAACGATCTTGTTACATCTGTGTGTTAGCCAAACATATCTCCATTTTCAAACGTAGGGATAACCCGATAGCCTCTTCTAGGCTCTAGATAAACTAAGCAGCTACATCTCAACCAAGGCATCCATTACCACTTTACATCCTTAGGTGATAGAAAAAAAATTGAAGACATACACCTTCACTTATTATCTCAGCTCAAACTCTAAGTCTATCTTCATCAAGAACACTCTGAGCTCATCTTTTTGGTTATTAAATAAAACCTTGTATCACTTGCAAATTCCACATAGCTCATGTTAAAACATCCTCACAAGATGATTACCTTAATTCTCTTGAGGTTTATTAACCATATACACATCGTTTACTCCATAAGGGTATGTTATCATCTCTGTCGTCATACCTCATAGCAACGTTCCAACTCACATCATCTTTATCCTTGGTGTATGGCATGCACACTGTCCTATCTCTCACTCCCATAACAAGAGGAAATAAACATTTGGTGGTTGTCCAAACACAGAGTTATTCCTGTTCCAAGAGTAGAGATGGTACATCCCACCTTGCCAGTACACCTACAAATTTAAGTTAAAATGTGCAACTTATGTCTCTATATCACGATCATCTCGATATCAAAGTTACTTCCATGTAGAACTGGTCCCAAACCTACTTTGGCCCACACACAATCCTTCGTCATCTCCTCTAGGTCTGTAGGGTGCCGACACTTTTGGGGTCATCCCTATTCCCTTATGCATCCAGAGAGTGCCCTACTAATTTGCCCTTCGGGTCCCATGAGTTTAGGAAGGTGATCAATCTCCTAACCCATGGCTCTCAGATAATGATAGTTGTTACCTCCTGACCCTATGGTCATGTGCAACTAGGGAATCAGGCAACTCCTACTTCCATCAGTCTTATCCCTTCCTGACCCTAGGATAGACTTAGGATTCTATTATAGTACATGTCCAACTTAAAACATTACCCAAGCCTTCATCATCTCTGTCTGCATTCATGGGATGTCTTTCATCCTTTCATAGGGGTCATGGCAACCTGCCTACCTTGGTCAGGCCCCATACCAATTACCTCCATGGTAACACATCCACATGCACTTAGAGATGGTTATATATGGGTCTACAAGTTCATTCTCCTACTATGTACTTTTCACTTAGCTTCTCAAGATCCTATTGAGACCTCTTTAGGTTACCTCAAAACCAAAAAAACTGGTATACACCCTACCAAAGGGTCCCTCTCCCAGGATGGGAGGAAACTACACCTGATAACAAAGGTCACAAACGTCCTTGTGTCTAGGGTTTACATCCACCTGAGCATGCTTAACCCTAGCAAGCTACGAAGGCACAAGCAAACCACCTAATAAACCATGCCAGGTCATACTTGTTCTCATCCTCAACATTGGATCAAGATCATACATTCCCATGTCATCAACTTAGCTATGAGGGCTTCATCAAACATACCTTAAACTCAAGGGGTTTCCCCTTCCTCTCGACACGAGGAGTACTATGCTCGAATCTATAAAAACTTGAATCTCATCATGAGCATCGGGTACACCACTTCCCCTCTTAGGCCTAGGAACCCTAGGTTCACTTATATGTCCAAGTGCATGCTCACCATTTAACCACAAACCAAGCATGTCCAAGGTATGTCAAATGCTTCCCATGCTCCTTTTATTTGAACAACACTTCAGAGTGAAGTCCTTCTCAAGGACAACCAACTAGGTATAAAGCCTCACAACTGGTTACTCAAACCTCCTCAGGGTGTAATGCACTATTCTGCTTAACTCCAAAGGTAAACACCTATACCATAGGCACATAGGTACCAACAACCTCATCCTCTCTTCAGGGTTTAGTTCCTCTAAAGGAAACCAAGATACCATTAGCCTCCAGGGATCATGCATGAGGCAAGCACAATGATTCACTTAGGTCGCATCATCCTCAACTCCCCACTATTCCTCATATCTCGGAGTCTAAGCTTCCAACCTTCTTGCATGGGTCCTGATCTCTCTCTCTAGAGCTTATCCTAAAACCAGCCTCACTATTAGGGGTCCTCTCTCTATGAAGATGGATCAAGTTCACAAGAATACCCCTACCTGGGTGAAGCCTATGTTCAACATATTTTTACTCAAGATTATTCATAGTTCTTTATACTTATCTCATAATCTATCCATCATACTCTCCTAGACAGGGTTTTAGCCTACTGCTCGCACCACTGACGTACTCTGGGTGCATACTATGCCCTACTTGCATAAGCCCATAGGGTTTCTATAGGTCCTTTTCTAACCTCATAAATGAAGGAACTATCCTTCTCTCTAACATGCACGACCCTTTCCCAGGGTTGGGTTGCCAAAGGTGCTAGGACATCCAACCTCTCATGGCTCATACGGGCATCCAAAAGCATGTTCACCCATCCGGTAAATCATGACATCATGTCATCATGCCATATCTCTCTCTAACCACCACTTACGGTTAGGGCTAGCATCATCCTCAAAGGATGTGCCAGGTCTCTACTTATGATGGAGGTCTTTACCTCCAAGACTAACTTTCTATACTCATTCTCCTGACAAGAAGGTCTGGCCTCATGTCTCTCCTAAGGGCAATGACAACTCATGTCATACGACCTAAGCATGTATCTATTCTTTAGTTTACGTTTAAACTATTAAGCTTATGTCCATGACATCTTATTTACATGCTTTTCATTACTTTGGTGGAGGATTCCTTAAACCTTATCAACCTTACCCATCCCTCAAGAGGGTGAGGAAAAGAGAGAAAACCCTAATCCTTAAGGTCCTTAATAGAATCTGAGTTGAGAAGGGATGAACAAGATGAGAGAGTCCTAAAGGTATCTTCTTTCGAGTCAGATTCTAAGACATCATCCAGGCAGTCACACTAATCCAGGAGTCCTCGTATTCCGACCAGCGGTGCGGAGGAAAATCTTGCCAGCCTTCGGACGTGATCCTTTTTTAGACACCTATGTCTTTCAGAATATCCTCTAATAACTCCCTTGGGTTCTATAGAGTTTGGAAAATTTAATATTTTTTAAAGATTAGATGAGGAACCTATGCTCTGATACCAAATGTAACGACCGCACCTCCCGGTAACCCCCAATTAAGGGAGACCAAGAGGTCAGAGCCATTATCCCAACTAATAGGATCAAAGGTTCGACAAATAATCAATAACAATTATCAAATTCTACCAACTAAATTGAAAGGCTGTAATAAAATAAAACTTTGCATACCTTTTTCAAAAACATGGACATCTACTTCTATCCACATCTGGAGTCTATTCTAACTAATCCTCCTTTGTAGTTTAACTCTTATTTAATTCCACATATGCCACTTTACTGTTTTTCCTTTTCAAACATGTACCCAAAATGCCAACAAACAAAACGTCAGTAAACATAATTGAATATGCCGG
The DNA here is from genome assembly GCA_963693085.1 of Alisma plantago-aquatica. Lineage (NCBI taxonomy): Eukaryota > Viridiplantae > Streptophyta > Magnoliopsida > Alismatales > Alismataceae > Alisma > Alisma plantago-aquatica. Next base: position 152,907,110 of record OY856415.1, read on the forward strand.
TATGAGGGGACAATCAAAAATTTGCTAATATGGCTAACAATCTAATTATCACAGTCAAGTAATTAACAAGCCAATTTACATTTTCAATGTGTCATTCTCCACCACTTTTGCCCTAACCCTGGAATACCGCCCTAGGGTTTTTCTTTTGCCATTGACTTAAGGCCACCTTCTCAATCCCAAGCTTGGTGCTTGGGGTCACCCTTCATGGTGCCCTTTAATCATGCAGTATCATAGGCCCCCTTCTCAATCCCAAGCTTGGTTCTTGGGGTCATCTCTCATGGTGCCCATTGGTCTTCCCTCCTGGGCTTGACCTTTTTGCATCATCCATCAGGGTGTCATGAAGGTGCGAGAATACACACTTATTTTACAATTGTGATAATCATAGTGACTTTATAATTTTCAAGTATGAACATCCAACTGATAAGTTGCATTCAATGCGATGAATCATCCGAGATACTCTTCGGGAAACTAATGCGATTAGCCATAATTAACCACATCCCTATCAGGCTGATTTGAGACAGAATTAATCCAATCATTGCAAGAAATCCAATAGGCAAGCAAGCACACAAAGATATCCTGAAATATGCATATAATTTCCTATCATTGATCATGCCATCAAGATCTATTAAACCTAGCTCGCTTCCTAGGGGTTCTAGTCCACTTTTAGGGTTTCCATTGCATTTAGGGTTTCTCTTCATTTATACTATTTTAAACCCTAATCTTTATACAATTACTCACAAACCCAAATTATCTCATCTATTCTTCACAAAAGCTATTAAGGTTACCTTTTAACAACATATAACCTTAATTTCGGATTAAAGGCACAATTATGCATCAATTAAGTCCATTAAACCTCTTTTACATTAAAACTACCAGTTTTATCCTTTTAATTCATGACAAGATCATTGGGCCTAATTATCATCTTTGGTTCCTTCCGGATTAACAACTCATAGTTCATTATGATCTAACTCACATATGAACTCTATTTATCATTAATTCCACCTTTATCAATTAGAAAACCCTAATTACTATATTAAGGGTATTTATCCACAATTATGAACCTTTATACCCAAAATAGCTTTGAACCATCATATCTCAGCCTTATTCATGAATTTGAACAATTAAAGCCATTAAGAGTCACAATTACCATCATTAGGGTTTCAAGGCTCATTAAAGCATATTTATGCAAATGAAATTCTAAATTAAACCAATTACGTGCACAGTTCATCCTTTTTGTTCTTAATGTACCTTTTTACCATTAACAGGTTAATATCAACTCTAATCAACCATTAAAACCTACTAAATACATTAATCATCTCAAAATAGGGTTTCTTAATCGTTAATACATTAAAGTTGATAACTTCCATTACTTTTCGAATTGCAAGAGGAATTAGCTTCTAAATATATTTTTAGGGGATTCCTCATATTTTTCTGAGCAAGTTTATATTTTACACATTTCCATCGGAGCTACCAATCGTTTTATACAATTTTTGCAAAATAGATACCTTGGGCCAATGGAAGGCTGCCACCTGGCAGCTTGCTCCTCACGAGAAACATGTTGGACCGAGTCCATAGATGCTTTCACCCCTACACCCACAATATAGGGCCACGCGCGCCTGGGGGCAAGGAGGTCATTTCCTCCTTACCATCTTCATCCTTCGCTTGCTGTTCTGCACACGAAACAGGTCCTTGGCTCGATCAACCAACGAGTTGACTTCGAGTTTCCAACCTCCCCAACGCCAACGGATGGCACCTTCACCTTCACAGCCCTTCTCCAAACTCGCAGAGCACCTTAATTGCTCGAGTGGTGGCTGGAGCAGATGGGGTAGGGTCAATGTTCCTTCGATGAAGCAACAGATGGGATGGAGGTGAAAACAGGGGTCCAAGGGAAAATTGAGGGAGGGAGATTGTTCGGGGTTCTCGGCCGCAGGTCCATGTTTTATTTTTGCCTTTGTAGAGGGTCTAAGGACCTCTATTTATATTTTCCCACGGAAGCAAGGTTCCTAGAGAGTGGGCGAATCTCCTAGAAACCACAAACCTTGGTGAAATCTAGTGTGGGTGTGGTCGGCTCGATCTCCCAGATCCAATGGAAGTGTTTCCATAAGTGCTCATGCCTTTATCATAAAGGGAAGCTCCCCCAAAAACTCTAGTCTCTTGATCCTACGTTCCAAATCGGTCGTGAGCTAGGAGATAAAGGGATCGTCGTTGGTTCTGAATCCAATGGCCCACAATGCACGTGACATGTGCATGGGCTGGGACCAAGATTCCTATTCCAAATAAAAATCGATGATTATTCTTTCACTTTAAGAAAACTTATAAAATCAATAACTCTCTCCTCGTTTATCCTTTTTCCATAAAATTTTAGGATAAAGTCTATTATGACTTAATCTACCTCTCTACCAAATATAGGTTCATTATCTAAAAGAAAACGTGCCTTTTCTTTAGGTGCAAGATATTACTCAATTATGAATATTTCTCACCTATTTTCTCTTTTCTTTGCTATAAAATTATTATCTTGGATTTCCTTGGACCTCAAAAAATTCTAATATTTCAAAACTCCTTTTTAAGGATACTTATTATCCTTCTAGATATATCTACATCCATTATTTCGCATTATCTTACTTATTAAAATATCTCTTTTTGAGGATTTCTCTTTATCTCTCCTTTTCTTTTCCTTATTGGAATTCCTTCTAATATTAGAAACCTTATGGATACGAAAATCCACCAAGGATAACTCAATTATACCTCTTTCCACTTATTTCCCACATTTTATCATTGTTTTCAATTTCTTTCTTAATAAAGAAATATTTAATTGATCTTTTCTTTTCTTGTTGCATTATCTTTGCAACTTTAGACTCCTTGGAACCCAAGGAACCCAAGAGACACGAAATCCAACTTTGGATTATATTCTTTTGCCTTCTAGAGGTTTCTACATCTTCCTTTTCTTCATTTCTTTTTAATAATGGAGTTTCTTTTGTCTTATCCTTATTATTGGGCCCAATAGCCAATAAAGCCCAAAAAACAACCAACAAGGATATTGTAAACAAAATCCTTTTATTCAACAAAAATTATATCATTATTTGTTCAAATATCTTTAATAGGAGAAAATACATTTCTCACCAAAAGAACCCAAAAATTAGGGTTGTAACACTACCCTTTAGTGACTTCTGCTTATGCAGAAGAAAGGGTGAAGTTTAAAAATGACTGGAGAACATGAGGAATATGTTGTTGAAAGCAATATTGTTGCACTAGGAGTAGGTGTAAGGGATCAAGCAAGAGAAGAATGAGTGCATGAGAATTCCCATTTTGAACCAATTAGGATAGAGAATCCTGCTTTTTATGCTCTTGTTGGGTAAGGTAGGACAACAGTGATGCATATAGTAGACTGGATACTAGCATTACAATCTCGGTTATCAGTCCTTAATGTAGAAACTTTGGGTTCTGAAAGGGTTCCTGAATGACATAGTCATGTTGGAACAGTGGAAAATGTGGGAAGGATTAACATATGGCAAGAAAATAGACTATGCCATAAGTATAGATAGATAGTACATCTGTGATGGTAATGCCCAAGGAGGGGCAGTAATCTGAGAATTAAGGAAATGTCATTACAATTCTAGAGACATTTTCCTAGTTGTTCTAAAAAGCCAAAGTTTTTGGTGCCACCAGTCCAATAAATGCCTAATGCACCAGGGCAGTAATCACTATGTAAAGGCAAAGGTCCTAACTTTCCACCTGTAAGAACCCATGGCTTAGTCTCTACATTGGTAATAATATTGATAAGACCATGGTACGGGGACAAGACATATTATAAATGTGTACATGTTGAGCATACTAAACCCTTTTGTTCAAAAAGAAGGGAGGAAATGACTCAACAACCGAGGTAGACTTGGCAGGGCTTATGAAAGTTACAGCCCAATACTGTAAAATGGAAAGAGAAACAACATGAAATAACTAGACTCTATGTGTTGAGTCAACCTAAAGTGGTAGATGAACACGAGGGGTAACTGTCAGATAGAGCTTTTTCATTTTGATATGCCTTATCTTGATGTTATCTTATCTGATAATCATAAGAAGGATTGTTGTTATGGATTTCCCTATTGATTGCCCTATGGGGACATAGGGAAGAAATGATGAGAACTAAAATTTATATTATGTTCAGTAGTCTTTTAAATGCTCTATAATTTCTCTTATTCGTGTGAAAGAGGATGAGATATAGAAGTGATGCCTGGAGAAAATCCAGGAATGCTAAATCCTATGTTTGTGATGATACGAAAAGTAAGGAATATGATAGTAAACAAAGTCCATAATACCTAATCTTAGTACTTGTATACCCTGGCCAGGTATTCAACTATTGAAGATAAGGTAAGTATGGAACTCTTAGATTAGTATCTTTCTGATTACTCTGATCAAGTAGTCATTTTGAGGCAATCTAGTGAGCATAACAAAATTGGAAATATGGCATGGATATTTTTATCACATCCTAAGTGCATTAAATGGAATATGAGATGATCTCAGATCATTCTGTGTGTATGAGGAAGTAAAAAGTATAATCCTCATGATAAGAGAATGAGAACAAGGGAGATGATGCTTGTCTGATAAAGTATGTGTGAATAGTAAAGATCTTTTCCCATGATGTTGAAATGGGAAATGTGACAAAATCAAAAAAATTTCATGAACATGTTAGACAATAACAAAGAAAGGAGTGATTATATGTAATCATCCTTATAATTCCTATGTTGATGGCAAGGAACCTAGTATGAAACAAGAGTAAATGACTCATTTACAGTTGAAAGTTCATGTAATAATTAGAGGAGATGATAATCTCTTCTCTTTGCTAAACAACCCTGGGTAATGATGGGGTGATAAGAAGAATATGTTTCTTTGTGTTCTTTCCTTTTAGGGACATGGAAATCAAGTGAGTACTATGACATTTGATGTGCATGGATTAGAAATAATCCATTGATGGATACTTAGGAAAGTATCAGTTTGTCTTTGACTTTGGTTCCAAGATAAAGATATGTGTAATAAATAATGTCCCAAAGATGAAATAAAGATCCTTTTATATGTGTGGGTTTGGTAATAACAACAGAGAGATGGAAATGATGAGGATGTGATGTGTTTTTGACACATGTGACGTATACCAAAGTAAGGAATTTTGGTATCTAAGAAATATCAGGTGGTATGGGAAAGTAAAAACAAAACTCCTAATCAGATGATTTATGTTGGTTACCTAGAATAGCCAACTGTGAAATCAGTCTAGTTACATAAAATAGTATGGACATCATATGTTAAGGGTTTATGCTTTGCATAAACATAACATCGATAAGGATGTACTAATTGAAGGAAAAATTGTAAAATCATTGTGGGAAAAGCTTATCAAGCTAAAAATAATTCCTTAGAATACCCCTATCCAGATCTGTTAAGGCAACTTATACATAACATCTAAAGATACCTCTAAGATAAGTTCTTAATTGATAAGTAGCATCCCCTTATGACAAGAGAATGTACAACTAATGAGATAGTTGGTACAAGTAGTAAGAAAGTTTAGTGTTGTGTCAGCAGGTTAGATGGCACAACAGATGTATGATAAGACTTGTAGTCCCAAGTGGGTGACAGAACATAACTCTGGTCTTTCCATGGAAGTGAAATGATGAACTGAATGAGGAGTGTGGAAGACTCCCCAAAATTAAGAATCTTTTCACATAAAGTTGTAAGTTGAGAAAGGTGACAAATCAGTGAGGTTTGACACCTGAGTTAAATAAGGTATGTATAATGCTTCTCTGACTAAGAAAAGAGTTACCTGACACAGAGTTGACTCTGCAGTCAATTATGGATAGGACAGTTGAGTATGTGTCTTGTGTGGCAGATTCTATGATAACCCTGTGTGGAAGAACTTTGTCCTGGTCAAAGTTCTATGGCATCTTCATGACATCAATACGTTATGTGGACACTTGATGATATTATGAATGAATAATATCTGTCTCCCTTTACCTAAGATTTCAGGGACGAAATCCTTGTTAGGGGTTTATAACTTATAATGACCTTGACCTGGGTTATGAGGTAACCCTATTTGTTTTGGATAAGTAAGTTTCTTAGAAATTTATTATATAATCCGCTAAGGAGTTTTGTTATCATGTGGCACACTTATGTTTCAAGTTTGGTCCTGATTGAATGTTGTTTGAGCAATGTTCCTTTGTTTTAGACCAAAGTGAAATTTACCCAAGATGAGGGGTTATAGTGCAATATGTCACATGTTGAACATTCATTAAGTTATATAGCATCATAAGAGAGAGAATTATGCTAATTGGTGGCTTGTAGAAAGCCTAAATTCCATGTTTGGACTAGTTTGAATAATGCTAGTACCTTGTGCACCAATTTTGGTACAAATTGTAAATTACCCAAAATGTGGGGTTGATATGCAAATTACCACTGATAGAGTGTTCCTACTTCCTATATGTATCATTTATAGTATGGAGAATGAATTAGATGCCATGTTTGAATCATTTATGAGTGGTAGTATTCTTTGTGATGAAAAGACCAAGAGAGGGGTTGAATGAAGACCCTAATTTGAGCATGTATTGAGTGTATCGGGTTGTCGTGTTTAATGGGAGTCCCTATCGGACAAGGAGCCAAAGAGCAGACCCCCATAACATGTTTTTAACTCTTTGAATTTTCAAAAACGAGCTAATCATCTGAATAAAGCAATGGATATCGACTTGCAACTTTCCTTGGGAAAGGTTGCATTGAATTGTGAATATAATAATGTGAGTCGAAGTGGCTTGTCCTAGAAGATAACCAAAGGAGGCCGACCCTTATCCCTTGAATTATCCTCAAGTCTTTATTTTTCATGGAAAGATAAATATGGAGTGCATGAAAGTCCATGTGTCAATCCATGCATGGCCATGTGGCACCTACTAGTAGTAAATTGATGACACCTCATATACACACTTTTTAATGAACCTCATGTATATATACCCTTCCTTTCACCCATAAGTGAACTTTTTCGAATCCTAAGACCTCCTTTCTGTTATATATCAATCATGGAGTCTTGGTATCGTGCATGGGTGAAGTGGTATCGTTCATATGTCCTTGGTATCGGCCAGTGTAAGTGATATCGGCCATAGCAAGTGATATTGATCATAGCAAGTTGATATCAGCCATAGTGTAGTGTTTTTGGCCACAAGTGAGGGGTATATTGGCCACGAGTGATGGCACATCATGCAAGAGTAGTGAGGTATCATGCAAGGTGCTAAGAAGAAAGGAGCTCAAATCTTAACCCTAAGGTATGGCCATGATCATCTTCAACCTTGGATTGAAGCATGATTTTTAGGTTATGGTCTTCCTTTCTTTTCTTATTCACCAATTTCTTATCCATGGTGATTCCTTTCATATGAAGGAGTTGTGAATGAGCCTTGTACTTTTGATAAGTCATCTTCAACCTTAGGAACGTGGAGCTTTGGATCTTGGAGCTTTTAAGTTGTTCTTAAGGCAGGTTATATAACTTGAACTCTATCATGTTATTATTCACCACCTAAATTGCTATACTTAATGAACTACTTTTAATTCAGAAATTTTCTGAAATAGTAGATGACATTCTGAGTTATAGTAGTTTCTTATATCTATTGAGATGAACTATAACAGTTAGAACGAAGGTCTAGAGCTTGAAGAAGATGGTATCACCTTATAAAGTGATATCGAGTTCAAGCACACAAGCAAGCACCTCTAACTCGATATGATGATGCACCTACTTCCCTAAAATGATATGGATATGATTTTATTCTTTCTTGCATGATATGGTGGTGTGTTATACATCTCTTGCATGATATGAGGTCAAGAAAACACCTCAAAAATGATATGGGATTAAGCACACACATGTTTGCCCGATATGGTGTGAAGCACACACACAACTCTTTGCCCGATATGGTGTGAGACACACACACACCTCTTTGCCCGATATTATGTGAAGCACACACACACCTATGTGCCCGATATGGTGTGAAGCACATATACACCTCAAAAGTGATATGGAAGCACACATACACCTCAAACCTGATATGGAAGCATACATACACCTCAAGGGTGATATGGTAAGCACACATACACCTCAAATCCGATATAGTAAGCACACATACACCTCAAACCCGATATGGTAAGTACACATACACCTCAAGGTCGATATGGTAAGCACACATACACCTCTAGGTGATATAGGTAGCAAGTATACTCCTTTAAACTGATATTGGGTTAAGCATACACCTTTTGGATGATATGGCGTTCAGTACATATCTCTAAAATGATATGGTGGGTAACCCGATACAATATATGACAAGAGTGGCAAAGTGGTTAGTACCCTAGTACATTTAATGGACAATACACTAAAGTAGCGTGTGGCCAATATCTTCAAGTGAGGTGAGGATGTTACACCCATGAAGGGTGAAGTTGATACACATTATGAATGGTAAGGTTGATACCTTAATGGGTAAGTGTATGAGGGATATGATGATGTCTAGATCGATATACACCTAACCCAATACATGTGTTCAAATTGACATACATGATTTAACCCTATACACCTTATAATGGTGAGGGCAAGACACTCTTAGGAGTGATGAGTGTAACACCAAGTAATGGTGTGGCTAATACCTTGATAGGTGAAACACCTAAAGTGGTTGATAATGGACAACCTTATATCAACAGTGCCTTAACTCGAGATGAGTCCATATCATTGATGGTGGTTGGATAATTTAAATGTGTGACTTATGACCAATACACTACATGATAAATGTGATGAGTTAGTGCATAAAGTATTAGGATGGGAAAAGCCCTAATACAAGATAAATTGTTAAACTAAAGTAAGTTAAAAGTGATGAGGGAAGTGATACATCAAGACATGATAAATATCACATCCAACACCCCAAGGTTGATATACCTTGATGCACCTTAAGTCCAATATACTTGGATGAGTAACACATGAAGTGTGTCGTGTCAATTGTTACATTAATATGTAATGAGTTTAATGGACATTGATAAGTGTAGGCTAACATGCCTTGAGAAGGGTTAAGCCAAGTTAATAAAGTATGATGTAATCAATATCCAAGTCAGGATGAGAGAGAAACTCATACTTTGTGTTGATAATCATTTAAGGATAAATGATGAGAATAAATAACTATGTTTGAATACTTATGATATCAATGTATGCTCCTAGATGTGTGGAGAAATGAATTAAGGTATGGATTAATAATCTGAACATGAAACCCTATTCGGCTATAAAGGGAAACCCTAACCCTAATAATAGGAAGGTTGTAATTCTCTTATTGCATAAGCCTTGTAAGGCATGTGAAATACTTGTATAACAAGTATAATGATTAATGGCCTTGTGATCTATTCGAATAAGTTGTTTCCTAGTGAGAGGTGACAAGATGTGTAATGGTCTTGTGAGCCATATGAATAGTTGTTGCCTATTGAGAGGTGACAAGATGTTTAAATGGCCTTGTGTGCCATATGAATAAGTGTTGCCTAGTGATAGGTGACAAAATGTTTAATGGGACTTGTGATCAATGTGACTAATTGTTCCCTAGTAAGAGGTTACAAGATGTTTAAATGGGCTTTGTGAGCCATATGAAATACTTATGCAACAAGTATGATGAATACCTTGGTATGAGGACCTAGAGGTAATAGTTACATGTTACAGAGGTAACAATGTTCAATGATGAACTAAGGGTTTGAATACCCAGATCTAGTAATCATGATGATGATAATGTTGAGGGATGAGAATTCTCAGTAATGAGATAAGGGATCGAGATCCTAAATGTTATATGTGTTGTAAAGATTGGAATAGTACTTGATAGATGTATTGCACCTTTCTTTGTAGCATCTGTTATAATAATTCATGTTTGAAACTTGATTGATGCTAAAATATACAGTAATGCACTTAATGAATCAAGTAGAATATTATCATGTAGCGCCCTAACCATAGATCCATCAGCATCAGAATTTGTTGAATGGTGAAATGGGTTCCCCGCAGCATAACCCGGAATGCATATTTTTGAATATGTGGGGGTGATGGGCGTGAATATCGTTACACCCTAATGAGGTATTGATGTGTAGATAATTGAAATCTCTTAATCCTTCATTATAAATGTTGGGATCGATGTGTAGATAACTGAGATCTCTCGACCCTTCATGATGAATGTCGGGATTGATGTGTAGATAACTGAAATCTTTCAATCCTAAAGAGAGTGCACGTTGTGGTTGTAGCTCTATAGAAAAGTTGCCAGTATACCCTAGAAAGCTATTTAGAAGCTGACACGAGATGTCCAGCTTGTGGTCACACACTGATTGAGACAAGTGAGGTCATGGCATCCGGCTCTTCCATTGACCATGTATGGTACCGATTTTGACTTTGTAGTTGTCGGTTGGAGTATGAGAGACATACCTCATCTCCTCCGGGAATAAGTGTGATTGTAAAATATGTTCAGTCATGTAGCATATTTGCTTAAGGATCTAATACAAAAAATATTGATTGATGCGCAATTCAGTTATACATCTTATTTGATAGTAGTTATTTATGTTTCTTTACATTCCTTGCAAAGCATATAGATGAATTATAACTCTACCATGGGTACATGCAATGTTCTCCTTAAGAAAGGTGATTCTCTTATTCTATTCATACAATGATTAATTCTGCCTATTAATATAAAAGAGCCCCTTCTTAGTTTTATAATGTTTATCTCCAATAATAATATGGTCCGCAGAGAGTTGTATCTCTCACTGGGACAATTGTCTCACCCCGTGGGATCCACAATTTTTTGGTGGACAAGCACGAAGCGGTGGAGACCTTTCTACAGAGGAGAAACAATAACTGAGGCAGCAGTGACAACTCAGGTTGAGTGTACTGTCTGTAGTGTCTTGTACATAGAATTCCTATGTGTCGTCTCTGTACTCTCAGGTCCTTGGAGTTGGTTCGTAGGTCTCATGAACGATATGAGATTTTGGCTTGTATGCCTCGAGGTTTTATGTTGCTCCAGTATGTGTTTTGATGGAGCAACTGTTATATGTTATCCTCGAGATGAGATAAAACAATGTTGTACAAAGTAAATCATGATATATATGAGTTTTGGATCTTTCCGTAAGAGTTTTTGGAAAAGGATCTCCTTGCAAAATGGTTTTAAATTTTAGTGATTTTTGTTAATCCACTAATTTTTTTTATTCCGCTAATTAGTAACGATTTGTTTGTCGGTTTGATGACAGTCATTACACTTACCCTATAGAAGAATGGTCTCTAAAAATTCCGAGCACAGGATGATATAAGAAGTCCTAACTCACTTAAAAAGACTGATACAAGGAATAGGTGGGTGGTATCTACCAAACTGGAAATAAATTTCCATAGACTGCATGTTTGCTCAGAAGACACATAATTCAAGGTACAATGCCTTCATAGCACTGAGGATTATAGAAACCATCAAAAGAGGAATCTAAATGGACCATATTACTAATGAAGATTTCTACACTCTGCAAGGGAAATATGTCATCGAAGTTGTTCATGACAGGAGATTCCTCTATGGCTGAAAAATGGAAGACATACCAAGATGCATATATTCCTTTATTCCTCTACCTAAAAAAATGCCTTGGAGAGACGACCTCAGAAAGCTAAATGATTCAAAAGAAGGTCCAAAAATGTAGACAGAAGGACCTCACCAGTTGTCACACCCACCACCCTACCACCACCACCAACTGTAGACCATGTGACATACTCACCATCTCCAAAAGTTCTCGTGGAAGTTTCTACACATGTTGATTGAGTACCACCTCATGAAGTCGTAACATCAACATCCAGACCACAAAAAAGGAACCCCTTTTGGTTCCACCATCCACTGACATCGTCATAGAATAAATCTTTGATCCATAAGAAACCACTGATGAAGGAAGCACAATACACCCAGAAGAGAAAGAACAAGATGCTAACACACTAGAAGGACCATAACCAACATATGTGATAACACCTACTTCTGAGAACTTTGATGAGATGGCATGTTATGGCTTACCTATGGAAGAAGTCCAATTCCTCCTAAATGTACTACAACCAAGGGAGTATGACCTAGTTGTCATTTTTGAAAGGGAAAACATACAAATTCTTCTCCCAGACCTTCACAATATTTTGATAACAGGAGGCTACATGGCATTCAATGTCATGATAGCTTGTCAGTTACTTCTGGAAGATGACCTCACCAATGTGTATATGGCATTCTATGACATAGTGGGAGATATCATGTCTAAAAAGGAGTTGGGCTAGATACAATGGCTGAGCGAGAACTTAAAATACAATGTACCAAGATGGATATATGTGCCAATCTTACATGATGAACACTAGGCACTTCTAGCAATTGATATCGTCAACAAAACATCCATCTTTTATAACAACTTTTACGCAATGTATAGTACCAAGCACACAAAATATCATAAAATCAATAACAACATCATTGAAGAAAAAGGTGCCCAAGTATCCCACAAGGTTGTCGAGCTAATCTACCTCTATCAGACGACTACAACTTTTACGTACTCTATTGAATGCATATGCTAGATACATCAAACTAGAAGATTGAACATTATCAGGATGACTACTACCATGATCTTTGAGGACAATATAACATGATGATCTTAGCTTTAGAATCGTCAGTCATGCATAATGACCTAAAGCTCACATGTTCTAGATCAACCTCATCTTTTGACACCCTAAGGATAGGGTGTAAGCTAAGTTTGGGGGGTCTGAAAAGGAAAATAAGGTATGCCTCTACACTGAAAATATTTGAATTATGTCCTGCTTAAAAAAATTTGACAAATTGTTTACAAATTTTGATCTGCCTAATTGACCAATTTCGGCTTGATTTTTGTCCATGTATATAAATATTCTTACTGAAATCTAGATGCACATGTATTCCAAAAGTGCAAACTTTGAATCTAATTTTCTAGGTTTGTGTCACAACTCCCAACTCTTAGACTTTCTTGTCTTTAGGATAGCTCTTAGCGTAAGTATTTCAAGAATGATAGGTCTGGGCTTCTTAGTCTAGTTAAAAAAATTGAGTGCGATAAAGTCTTAATGTCAACCTAACATCGAGATAATGTAGAGGAAAATTGTATGTTAGTCAATCAAGAGGAAATATCGAAGAAAGGAGAACTCAAACTACTATGCTCTTGATTGAAACCATGATCCCATGTACAAGTAGGAAAGTGCATAACCAAGGTAAATGAGGAAACAATTACCCCTTCTAGATTTAAAATCCACACTTTAGGATTAAAAGAGGCATGACAACCCAACTTTCCTCAAAATCCTATCATCCCAAAGCTTGTGAGAATGAATTAAAGCTTCGAGGAATAAAATCATGAGAGCTATTCCTGGAATGATACTAAAGGACTCCGTTTAGATGACGTATTGATAAACTCAAGAATGCAGATATATCGTGCTTGGTAGTAGAGTCTATGAGCCAACTTTACCGCACCTACATTCCAAAGGGGACCTCACACAACCACCTAACATTACATCAGGGCCCATATGGGAAGAACTATCTCTAAGGAAACTTAAATGGTTGAGAGAACCTAAGAAATGTAATAAACATTGTAGCCTTATCCTAAACAAGCACAATATCTATGGGATCCAAAAAAATAAAAGTTGGGTGTGAAAGCTACCTCTGCCTGAACTTTGTGCAAGTACAGCCTGGAAAAAGATCATTGGTGCATCATGAGGGGGAAGCTTTCTAATGAATGAAGTCGTAGCAAGAAATATGAGTATTGTAACTCAAAACTAAGAGGGTGAATTTTGTGTGTCCACAACCTCTTGTCCCAATACATACATCTCAATTTGAGGCTGACATTGTCACATTTTTTGCACTCACTAAAATAATCACCAATAAAGCCCTCTGAAGTCATTTGATGCTTTAAATCTAATTGTTAGCCTGCGGACAGGCTAGACTCTAAGTATGGGGGATTTGATAACATCCAATTTTGTGGATACCATATGCCTTATTTTATCCATACTTTTACCCCACTAGGAAAATTTATATTCACTTCCCTCCTACCTTACATATAGTTACTCTCTCTCCACCTCATTGGAGAATGAAAAGGATATTATTTGTAGGTAATCAATAGACTAGAGGTAAACTACCAAGGGGAAGAACCTCCACCAGATCGCAATGATGGTTACTCCATGACCATCAGATCATCATCACTAGACGTTACCCTAAAAGTACCCTACCACGTCAACAAACGGTGGTCATGACAAATCATCAACCGATGGACATCTAGCAGGCACCTATCACTCGGTGGCATACCTACATCCATCACCTGATGGCACACCTATGTCCATCACCTGATGGAGTCCCTATGTCCATCACTTGATGGCACTCCTACGTCCATCACCCGATGGAGTGCCTGCTTTCATCACCGTATGGTGCACCTACATCCATCACCCAATGGTGTGTCTGCATCCATGACCTAATGGCATGCCTGAGACCATCATGTGGTGGTCTGTCTGTGACCACCACCCAATGACCTTCCAACATCTATTGTCCAGTGGCCACCATCCGATGGCGGCTCTGAAAGAGCTATCACTCAAGGTCATTAGACACGTGACCCGAGGACTGTACTGAGGAAAGCTTGGGGCACAAGTAATGGACCCCAAGCTGATGTCTATAAACACTCGACTATGAGCTACATTAGAGGAGGGGGATGTGTGCATCATATTCAAGGTTGCTCCATGATATATATGTGGAGACTCCACCAGATGAGGAGCTCATCACTGCCTGATCCTCGCCACCACTGATTGACAAGGAAGGAGGACGAGAGTCCAACGACCCTACTATAGTGCCTTCGCGTGTACGCCTCGACTTGTCTTGTAGTTCCTCCATCGATAGAAGGAGGGAGAAGAAGAGACTGCCAACACTTTCACACCATATCATGAATAGGAGAACTGAGCCATCGATTGTGGCCAACACCAAATCACAATTGGTGTATCTACTGGTTCCTTTCTTCATTAGTTCTTTCTTTCTTCTCTTCCTAGATATCCTTCGCTCAATAACATCCCATTTTCTTGTCTATTTGTAGATCCTCAACGCTGCTCATGAAAATGAGTGGCTAAACTCATATCTTGGAGTATCCACTAAGGCTCTCCCGACATGCATATACTTACATCCATTTTAATATATGCTCTTAGCAAATATTATCTCCATTCACATGGTCTTAACGCTTCATTTGCATGATTAGATACAACATCATGATGTTTCATTGTTAGTTACTCAAAAGAGTAGCACTAGCCTTATCTATGTGTTTGGAGTTACATGAATGTATGAGAATGTTGGAATGTTAAAAGTTATTGATCATATGGTTATCTTTGTGTTTGTTTGTTTTCCATCTCGAGAGAGAGAGACAACCTTATATTCTAGATCTATTGTAATCTCAAGAGAGGAGGGAATAGATAGATAATTTCTTCTAATCTCACAAAGGGTATACAATGGGTGTGAGTATTGTGTTTTGGTGAGAGATCTTAGTAGGTGAAACCCAATCCAAGTTCCCATCCATATTTTATAACCACGAGTCATTTTCTTTAGTTCTCTTGTTTTCATTCTTTATCTTTCTTTCCTTGCTTGTTATGTTCATTTGAAGTAATATTGTTCTGCTAGGAACACCTTTTAAACCCATCCTTCTTAGTTGGTGTAACAGAGATAATATTCTACATTTTTAGCACTTACCACCCTTGTCCCTGTGGACAACCCCGACTACTACCTTTGTATAATATTTTATGGGGCCTAAGAAGTCAAGTTACAAATTTAATAGTCTGACTACTCTAGATTTGATCCATTTTGGACGTGTGATTTATGTTGGTCAGTCATTTCACAACCAAAATCGTCGTCTCACTTGCCAGCTGATCAGTTTTGTCCTGAACTGGTCGTTTTGCCTATTTCCTAATCACATATGAATTTAGAAAAATTGATTAAAATTAATGCAAGAATTACTTCTTGTATCAATCGAATTGAACAAGTGAAATGAGTAATCTTTCTCAAGATTTTGGAAAGTCACTAACACCATCCACCAACTCAACCTAGCCAATCGGTTCACTAGGTGAACCGATCTTCTTGCTTAGCTCGAGCTGATCGGTTCACTAGGTGAACAGATTGGTTTGTGCCTAATTCATATAGAACATCAGCCAAAACTATTTCAATCAACTTGACACTCCAAACGGCAATCTCACTGGGTGATTTGATCATCTGGAAGTCCTGTCAGCTGATTTATTGTGTGTATTGAGTACCTTAACACTTCAGTAATCAATTCATTATCATTCATGATTAAAATCCTCTTCCTAGTGTGTGACCCTATAGGTCCCATATTAGATTAGCAATTAATGTCCATATTAGCTGAGCGGTGCCTAGTCACACATTAGTGCTACCCAGGTGAATGGAAAGTTGGAGAAGAACTTCAACA